>VWZF01006304.1:818028-1058567 GCA_013396755.1 Sclerurus mexicanus | reverse complement strand
GGGGGGGGGGGGGGGGAAGGCAAGCATTTTAAAGGTCTTTTTCTTCCATACCTAGCATATAGGTTACACATATCTTTTTTTTATTATATGTTTTGTCAAAAGGTATAGCCTTGAATCATTTAGAATGAATTGTCAGCACTTTAAATTTAAAATTTCTACAAAATAAATCTGTTTCACAGGTAAAATGAACATAGTGTTCTCAGGATCATGCCTGCTTAAGTGGATTTGTTTCTGATTGATAGATTCTTAGGCAGGTCAGGTTGAAAGGGCTTGGTGTACACTCAGCTATCACTTTTAATAAACAGTAATTTCTTTGTCTAGTGTCTCTGCATTTTCTTACTAATTATCTATGGAAGAGTTTATTCTTTCTTATATTTTGTTCATTCTGAAAATGTTTGTGCTACAATTGTTTCTGGACTCAAGTGATTTCCATTTTAAATTGTCAAACAAAGGATTTTTTTAAAGTGTGGAAATGTTAGTCCTCTTTTCTGGACTTAATTTTTTGGACTTCTTTAAATTTGATAATCAGATTCCAGGCTCCTCTTAGGCAGATCTGAGGTGACAGTGACTGGGGAAGAAGAGCAGTGTTTGAGATACGAAGGTATTTTTGTTTGTTTTGGACTGAGCAACTTCATTTATCAGGTGCCTGGAACCACCTAGATGAGAATTATTCATGTGCTATGGTTGCTGGCTGAACTTGGACTACCTGAAGATATTGCATAGAGCATTTGCATTAAGTAGGCGTATTTTAATAAAGAGCAACATCCTCTCTGGAGGCAGCTTTGAGGTGGAGTGGCTTGTTTTAATAACTGGAAAGATGAGGTGAATGCTGGCCATCTCTTAACTGGGATGGTCCAATCAGGTCTCCTGCCTGTACTGTGTCATTTGAGGTTTTCAAATTCCATTTTTGCAAATAAAGCAATGGAAAAGATTCAATATTAATCATTCAAGCCTTAGTTCCCTCTGATTTTAGTTCTATGATTGCCTATACTCTTAGTCCTTACCAAGTCACAGACATAGATTCTCTCTAAACCCAAACATTTTAGTAAACTGTGTGCCTTTAATGGATTTCCCAGACACCCTCTGTGTTAGTTGAACTTGATGAAAGATAAAAATTTCTCTACGTTATCATTTGTTGTCCTGTCCTTTTGTGACACCGATGGCTGCCAAGGCATCACAAAGCCAAGTGGCTGCAAGTGCAGTTTCTGTCACTGGCTGGGGACATCCAGGAGAGGTGGCCTAACACTTCTGCTGGTAATCAGGTCTCATCTCTAAACCAGACACGGACAAGTGTCTGTGGGCTTAATTTCTGAACAGACTTAGTGCCTCCTTGGTTGAGAAGAGAGTTTATTACCCCTTCAAGTTCATTTGTTCATCTAACAAAAAACAGTGCTAAGACTGGCTCTCGATCCGTGTGTGTTCTTGTCCAGGAGGCACAGCAAGTCTCTTATAATGCCCTTCTTTAACTGTGGATAAACTACATTTATGCTGCAGCGTGGTTGATTCACAAGTGGGTTGTATGGATTTGAAAATGTGTTTGTTCTACCTGAGGAAATAATTGTGCTTTGTGCTTCTCCCTCTCTCTGCATGGACAGCCAAGTATTGGGAAGAGTTTAGAACCTTGTTGGAAGAGATCCAGAGGTTTTCTAAGAACACTGTTTATGATTTGTTTCAGGTTATCAATTATGTCTCAAATAAAAAGCTCACTACAGATCATCATTGTGCTCTACTTTGAACTCATTTAACTCGACATTATTTACAGAATATTTGTCTTGGTTATGGCAGTTTTTGTCACCCAGCGATATTACTTTTCCATTATATACTGCATGTGACCACCACATAAGTTTGATAATAAATGTTGGGAAATAAAAAACAGAGTAAGTGCCTCAGTATGATAGCAATTCCCATGTGATGGGAAATAATGTCATAAACTTCAAATTACCTTTTAAATAAATGTTTATGTCCAACCCATCCATTAGATCATAGCCTGAAGGGTCAGGAGGATCATTTCTTCATCTTTCACTGTATGCATTATGGTTGCTTTTTTAGGTGTAAATGATGTTTTTAAATGAAGAATGGCACTCGAGCTATACACAAACAACAGCTAGACATTACTGAGTCGCAGTGTGGCAGAAATAGCCTCATCCACATTGCTAAATATAGAAGTGCAGCAGTAAATTGAATTCATTCCTAAAAAATATTTTTAATGGTGTAAGTGCTGAGATGATACAGAAATACAGTTTGTGTCATTCTCACAGTTTGAAGCTTTGACATTTTAGTCAAGTTTGAGTTCTAGTTGTGGTTTGGTAAATGGCTGATTTGCAAAATGCTTATGGGAGTAAAGATTTTGGAGAGCAGGGCAGAGAAGTGTATGGGTAGCAGATACCATGTTAATGAGGGTCTGAGCCATGTGGGGCTTTGTGCATTTGTGAAGAGTTCCCACCTAAGTAAGTGCCCAGGGATGACGTGGCCCTGAGAGCACCCAGTGTGAAACATCTCACATGCCGAGACCCCACTATTTCCAGTGCCTTTCAAAGGAAGGGAACACTGAGGACCATTTCAGTGATGGAGCAAACCCAAATTCCACATTTAGACATTTCCCTGCTCTGAGTTGGACATCCCTAGTCCATGTGTCCTGGAGGAACCTGTATTGCTCCCCAGTGCACCCCATACATCGAAGCTTTTATATTTGGTGTTCTTAACCATGATTCCCCTACAGTGCCAGGCTAGAAATCCACCTGGCAGCCAGAATGGTTGGACTAACAGAGAGGTGGCTTTGGAGAAGCCGAAGCTGTAGTTGTCCTGACACTGCTGGTGTGTATTTGGGATGGGGCAGGTTCCTCAGCCAGGGCTGGGCTGGCTGGGAGCAGGGGAAGGAAGAGCTGTCAAAGTCTGTTAGACCAATCTGGAAATAAATTCAAACAAAAACCTTCTGTTTACAGGCAGGGGAAAACCCATTGTCATGGAGATTTGAAACACCAATCAAGAAATTCAGTGGTGTTTTTGCTTCAGCTATGATTTGACCTTCCTGTTTACATTGAAGATTTTTTATGGCAGAGTGCAGTGACGTGGTTGCTTTGTTTGAGGTATTTGACAGTTGCAGCAGTTCTGGGAATAATTGTTTTGATTCTATATATATCAGAAAGAAATATGTTCGTATTCGAGAACAGGTTACTTTCTTCTTATATTTTTTTTTAAAACTTATTTATATTGGTTATGTTTCTCAACTTTACCTTCTTCCATAAGGACCATGAGGATGATAAACTCAATTTAAAAAGAACATTTCCAAGTAATATGTCCAAAAAATCCTTTTTAGTTGGGGTTAATCTACTCTAGAACCAGTTGGTCATAGTATTGCTTCTTTTGTCATTATAATTTGTGTAAAAATGGTATATTAATTTCTTAGAGTTCACTTGATCTTGATTCGTTTTTGTTAGCAGACATCTATAATCCTTTCCACAGTAACCACTTGTAAAAGCAGAGGATTATGACTTGAGGCAGGATATGAACAGCAGGAACAAATCAACTTAAAAACAAAGATCCTGTTTGAGTACAAATGCTATTGTTAGCACAGAGTTGGGGTGAGTCAAGTGGCAGGATGTCTATTAGAATATAATAAATTTGTATCAGCACCACATGGCATGCTAGCCAGAAGACACATCCTTTTAGTAGTTATGTGGTAGACCTCATATTTTTATACCTTTACTTATTATACTTTGCTTAGTCCAGTAAACCATTCCCTCTGAGAATGGCTGATATCTAAACATCTGAACAGATTTTTGGTTTTCTGTAGATTTATTTTTCTGTCTAAAAAGTTTCCGCTGTGTTATACTTTTCCCAAAATCTGCTGAAAGCGGAGATTTGAAATTACACTACTGCAAGGTCATTCTGAGGTCAGTAATAGTCAGTGTGGACTATTGCTATCTTTTCTTCTGATGTGTGTGATCCTTCAGAGAAAAGGAGAAAGAGAGGTGTTCTTTTTTCCTCTATTTAAAAACAAGAAATACAGTAATATTTTTTCCTTAATCAAAAAGTCTGGTTTTTAATTCTGATAGTTTAACTGGCCTAACACCAATATATATGACATAATTCAATGTATTTTTTGAAGTTTAATTGTTTTTCCCTAATATTTTTTGTGTTAAGGTTAGTGGGAAGTAGCGAAGCTACCGAGGAACAGAATACATACTGTTCAAGTGTGGAAAACCCCTACTTTTTGTAAAAATTAGAAAAATTCTTACATGGCATAGGCAAAAATTAATAAATATACAAAATGCAGCGATGGAATCAGGTAGCAGTTTCACTTGGGACAATCAGGACAGTTATTCCAACAACTGACACCACATGAAAGTAGTGATCTGTGTTTCCCAGGCTTCTGTTGCCTGTATTTTTTGTAATAGTGAAATATATCCTGTTTATATATAATACAAATTTTGTCTGTGTATTTTTATTTTTACATACATATATATACACATACATGTATATATATATAACGTATTGCACACCATCAAATAGTAAAATTCCACATAAGCATCTCTAGTGGCAAGTCAAACAGAAGCTCTGATAGAAAAAAATGTTTGGAGGGGTCTTTAATCATTGTCATGTTGTGACAAGAAGAGACTCAATGTGATGGTTTCGGTGAGTTTGATTGCTTGCTGCTGCATGGATTAGGATTCCTCCTCAGTGTCCTGAAGTTTGCAAGGTTAAAAAAACCCTCAAACATAGTCTTAAGTTAGAAATATAACTCCTGTCTGAAAAGAAGATTTTATTGCACTTGATAAATAATGGTTTTCAGATCACCATACTGATGGCATTTGGGCTGCAACTATACTGTCAATGAATAAGAAAACAAAAGCCCTGGCATTTCAACAGTATGAATTCTTCAGACTGTATTATTTTGTTAGCCTGAGGCAAGAGTCTGTGCTCCCAGTACTCGTCTGTGCAGAATGAGTAATCTGAGACAAATGTGTAACCACACTGTGTGTGCAATATGTCCACATACTATAGACTATCCGGTCTCGCTGCGCACCACAGGCAGCCAGGTATCTCTCATGGACAATAGTCATATGTTAAAAAATGATAATTTGCTATAATGTCTGTGATTTCACCACTAAAAGCATTATAACATGACAGTGTATCTGTTTATCCTGTTAGAATCAGATTTCATACTATAAGGACTTGGTTTTACCAGCAGGATTTTCTGTTACCTAACCAGAGTTCTGTATTTTTGCACGGATTCTATGCATGAGAGCAACTGAAAATACATGTTCCCAGTGCTATCTATTTCGGTGTTTTAACATGACTTGCATTAGTGTGTGTGATAGCTTGAATTTTCTTTTTTCGCCAAAGCTGCTTAAACAATACAATGACAGATTTCTGCTTTTATTCTTCGTTAATATCATTCTTCATCCTCTCTGCCCCACATCAGGGAGGAAGTGTTGCGAGTTTGCTATTTTAATGAAGAGAAATGAGGCATCTATCAACTAGGATTTACACTGGAGAGCACATCAATTCAGTTGCCTTGAGCTTGCTGAGTTTGCATATCCAGGGCCAAGCAGTGCTCTCAATTACTCCCGTGCAACCCCATTAACTTCAGGAGGTTGCACGTTTCAAAAGTGGCTTTGCTGAACACGGGGTGATATTAGAGGGGGAAAGAAAGCTATCTGTTAAAGAAGGCAAGCTCCAAAATATGAGTTTTAGTTATCTATAAGGAGATGTGTGTGCAGTCATAATTGCACTTTTGAAAGGTTAGGGTAGTCATCGTGTAGTAATTTCATTGAGCATCTCTTTGTAGCTGTGCCTGTGAGAACAGACAGCCTCCCAAAAATTACTGCAGTGAGGGTGAAAACACTTCCAGCCCTGGAAACATGTTGTAAATCATATGTCTTTAGTAGGCTCTATCCTGTAATTACTCTTAACCGTAGGTTGTTTCCTCCTCTCTCTCTTTCTCTCTCTAGGAGCTATGCCGCCAGCGCATGGCAGTAAAAACATCTGATCGCCCCGAGCCCCTCCACTCTTCCCGAATAAATAGCGTTTCCTCTCAGTTCAGCGATGGGCCCATTCCCAGCCCCTCAGCCCGGAGCAGCACATCGTCCTGGTGTGAGGAGCCGGTCCAGTCCAACATGGACATCTCCACCGGTCACATGATCCTGGTAAGGCAATTTTGTTGTCATGGCACGAGCAATTTTATCAGAATTTTAGGTACCTGTTCAGCTTTTGGATAAAGCTTTTAAAGAAAGGGAAGATGTCTTTTCTCAGGTAGAAAATATTCCTGAGCTTCACTGATAATCTCAGCTTTGTATAATTAAAACTAAAGTAATTTTTATGTCTATTTCTTTTTCAGTATGTCTTTTTTTTCCTCTCTGGAAAGTATTCTTATATCTTGGACATAAGAATTGTTTGCATGTTTGCTTTAAAAAAGATAAGCTCTGTAGTGTCCTTTTGTCCTATTAATTGATATTTACCTCAGCTTGGACAACTGAAGAAAACTGACAAATTTCTGATCAATTTACTGCTTTTTCTCATGCGTCTTCAGTGTTTGGAGGTATCCGAGCTGAGAAGGGAACAGAATATTAGTGATACAGAGCAATTGGTTTCTGTTACCCTTAGAGAAGAAAAGGGATCTGAGTTTTAGATGTGCCTGGGTGTTATTTTGTCCTTGACTGAATTTATTCCAGGCTGGATTTCCCCTTTGTTTGAAATGAACCAAATATATTCTATTCATGGGGGTCTATGTTGGAAAACATGGGTTATTTCCAAACACAGTTTGAGACCAGTATCAGTGTAGAAGATGTATGAAGAGTTTTTTTGCGTGTAGGAGTCAGAGTCCAGTGGTTGGGACTGGTGGAGCTTGTTTCTGTCCTGCCGGTAGAGCTGTAGAGTCACCCTCCATTTATTGTGCCTTATTTTCATCCTTTAAATATTTACTGTCTTTCTAGAGTGCACTGAAATTAACAAACTAGAAGTTAGGTGATGGTGAAGAACCTGACCTGAAGTCAGGTATTATTTTGCTTTCAGTATTTGACTTGGGCTGGTACAGTTTACCTGAAGTAAGCACTTGTTCCATGCTTTGGGAACTTCTCTCCATCACGTCATCCTTTTGTGTCATAATTTTTCAACTAATTTCTTTTCCTGGACTTATGTTTTAAAGTAATATCTTCTCAGGTATTTTTCAAGCTCTTACAAGCCAACCTCAGGTAATGGAGAAATGAATGAAGGCAGGTAAAACCCAAAGAGATAATTTGACCTCAGCCAAATTACTGACCTTCAGCCTTTACCAGGTCAGCTATAAAACTGCACAAAAGCAGGGCAGGATTGTAAACCAGATGCTTCCTCAGAGTGTGTCATCCTGAGCCTGCCTATCTCCTTCCAAAAGGAGTTAATGAACTATTATGTTAATATCTGATAGACAAATGTAGTCTGGAAGGGTTGCTCTCATGACAGAAAATCATTTGTTATAGTTTTTACTGTCCCACTTTTGCCCAACCAGAATTAAAATTCACTTGATTTCCTTTCATAGTTAACTAAAATGCTTGGGGGGCCAAAAATTCTGAGGCAAGGTTCAAAAGGTTCTGAGGCAATATATTTGCATGGAAATAAGAGCAAAATTTCCTATGTTGATGGAAATATGCATTTAACATTTGGAAACAGTTTCAACTACTTTAAATTGAGCAAAATTGTTTTCAGTGATCATTGGGAAAAAAATCATCACAAAATCATGAGCAAGTTGCATATAGGAACCAATTACTCTGGCTCTTGGAATTTATGCAAAGTTGCAAGAAAGAGCTGTATTCATATGGCAATAAATAAACTTTAAAAAATAGTCAGATTGGTCAAGATCACTGTTAGGGTGGTCAGTGTCCATAATTCAGTCAGTCCTGTTTAACCCTGGATGAACTCATACATGTGTTAGCTATCCAACAGCATATGTTGTATCTTAGGTGGTGAGGGTTCAAAGAAGAGTAAAGAAATGCTGTAGTGTATTGAGAGTACAAAACCACACAGAGAGTAAAAACATTTAATTTCTTTAGTCTAACCTGAACAAACCAAAATCAGTGATTCGGGGGACTCTGCCTATGTGCTTAGACATTCAGGATGGGGGCAAATTGTTCTTAATGGATGCAGATGATACAATTAGGAAGAAAATATGGGTTAGCATTAAGAGGATGCATTTAGCTTTGCTATCAGGGCAAGTCTAATAGGAGACAGTGGGATGTTTACTTAAGAAAGTAGTTAAACTATAAATACAAGATTTGCTGAAGGCAAAGCTGGGTTAGGGTTACATGGAAGATCAGCATCTCAGCTACAGCACAGAAGCAGATGATTGGGCTTGATCAGAAATGCTCATGTTTTTGTGTCACTGTGGGTCACACTGAAAACAGAGAGCTGACCTAATTTATGTTTTGCTCAAAAATAAATGCACATATCTAAAATACCTTATTTACCTGAATTTCTCTCCCTCTGGAGGTGCTGTGGCTTATTGGACCTCACAGTAGAAGCAGCTCAACAGAGGTGAGCTCTTCCTCACCTTGCCTAGCAGATACAAGTGGAGGAGAGCGAGGCGCCACTTTGCAACTTTTATACCTTTCAATACAAGACATTTTTTTCAGTTTTTCTCATTTCCTGCTGTACCAATCCTTTTATCTTTTAAATTTTGTAGATATATTCTGTGAAAAATATCTCAGTGCCTAGAAAAGCAATGAGAAATATTAGCAAGGGGCCCAGTAAGAATGGCAAATACCCTCTGCTTTTCAGGGGAAATGCACTTACAGGTCTGTAAATGTGTTTTTCAGCTCCATAGTGTGCAGTGAAGAAGCAGTTAGCTGAGCTAACACTTCTCAGTCTTTATTGTCTATAGGTGCCAGGACCTCCCTAGAGAAAATAAAACAATGGAATACTGTGTAAAGTGGCAGCAGGAAATATTTTATTTTGATTTATAAACAGAATAAACCTTTAATGAAAATAGCCTAGAAGAAGCGTGTCTGTGACTGACTCCATGTAATCTTGCTCAGAGGTAGTGTTGGTCAGAAATATTTCTGTAAAGCTGTTTAATTTGCTGGAAAATGCTATCAGTCATACCTGAAGTGGTATCCAAGTCACCTCAGCTTTGGGACCATAGGAACTTGTGGTTGGCCACAGGTACTGTTTTCTTGGAGGACTTGCCACTTGTGGTTAGCCCATCGTTAACAACTTCTTGAGGTCTGGAGAAAGCAGGAATCTTTCCAACACTGTGGCTGTGGGGCTGTCTCCTCATTTAGACTGAAATCAGCCTTTAAAGAGAAAAATCCTGCATTTCTGCTGCTTCCCTGCGCAGCAAAGGCGATGCCTTTGCACTGCTGACAGCACCGTGAGGTAGTCTGAGCTGTTGGCAGGAGGAAGCAGGGAGGGCTCAGGAGGCCCAGAAGGACAGCGATAACAACATTCAGAGCGGTTTTTTTTCCTTTTCACTGTCTTTTTATCACATTTATAACAGGAGGGTGGCGCATATGGCACATTTTGATTCTGTCTTTCTAAAAAATCCAAGCACTTTAGAAAGTGTAATTAGAGGAGCATGTTTTATGCTATCATGTTTGTGGCGCTGACTGGCTGGTTTCAGAATGAGCAACAACACAGAATTCATGCCCTCATTTCGGTCATCATTGGTTTTGAAAGGAAACGATTTTCAGAAGGTCACAATAAGGGAAAGAATAGGAAGTTTCAATTAGATTTCCACCCACTTTATTCTCATGTGTACATCTATATTTCAGGTGATAAGAGAAGTTCTATTGAAGGGCAACACTTCTGTTTGCAATCCAGCAAGAAAATCAGAGGGGTTTAAAACTGTCTAGGAGAGATTTAGTCTCCCTAACTTGGGGTCCTACCTTATTCCTATATTTTAGGCACTTAATGAAGTGTTGTTATTTTGACTTGCGTTCATAAATTCTCCTTCCAGTTGGTGAGATGAGTGGGTGGCTCTGAAGGTCTCCAGAGAATTAGGCAGAGAGTGGATTTCTTTTGAGACTGCTCGGTTGTGCCTGCACCATCCAGTTGATGTCTGCAGCTTAGGTGAAGGAGTCTCTTTTCTTTGTGCTGTTGAACAAGCTAGGTGGAGTGGATCTACATCTGCTTCATGTGTTACCATGCTTGTTTGGTTAAAATTTTTACAGTCTTTTATGAGGTTTTAAATGAAGAACTGCAAAAAGGAAGAGCACGCTTTTGATGATAACATTATGAGGTTGTTATCTGAATAGTGTATATGAGAGGGAATTTGCAGAAGCAGAAGTGATTTTCTGTGTTTTGTGGGTTTTTTCCTTTTAAATACAGATGTGCAAAATTTGGAGCATTATACGTAAACTAGAATTTTGGAAAGTGTAAGTTCACAGAAGGTCTTTTCCAGTACTTGTTTTTCAGCTGAAGTCTGAGGACTGTTCTCCCTGAGGGCATTAAACTACTGTATGCATTGGAAATAATAATCTGTGATGGTTTGTGGTGCCATACTTTTCAGAAGGAAAGGAAAGTTTCATACCTGAGCTGAATGAGGCAGTGGGAACAAATGGACTACAGCCTGGAATATCTAGTGCCTTGCATCTAGGTGGTGCAAGGCTTCTTGATCCCCTTGTGTTTGGCAATATGCCTCCAAACCAGAAGGGTGTTCCCCATAGAGAAGTGACGGATGGCCTCATATGAGAACTTGGAGTCAAAGTTCTGAGACAGGTTGTGTCCCAAAAGGTGACACAACCTGAGCTGGGGACATGGGGTGGAGACTTGCTGCTGCAAAACCAGTCAAACCCCAGATACTGAATTTTGCATCCATTTTAGTGTGGGTGCTGAATCAATGGCAAGATTGCAGTAGGACTGGAAAGGGTAAGAAGGAAGGAATAGTTTCCAAGGGTGAACCTTTTTTGATAGAGTTGGTATCCTGTAGTCTCTGACTAGTAATGCTAGCAAGGCCTAAAGTGAGGAGTGCAGGTATGGACAATGAAGTCTTTGTCACAATCTTTTGCTTGATTATTTAGTAAGTTTTAATATTTTTTTCCTTTTTCCACCATTTCCTTCTACCAGCATTAATTTCTGTTTATAAATTTCAAGACCTATAAACACCCTGTTTAAAGAAATCTTACAACTGAGAAAACGAAGAAAAAAAATCCTCCCTCATATTGGAAGGAAGACAAGTCAGTGGCAACATTTAGCTAAAGGCATAAACTCCTTACGCATGTGCTAAGTGGATCTAAATCCCAACATACCTTTCAGCTGTGCCAGTATAAATAGTTGTAGAAGTCTTACCAAATTAAGTCCCAAGAAGGCTTTGGCCCTAAAGGACATTTCATCGTGAACAGTTGGATAAGAGAAATCACAAGGGAAAAGGCTGTTGTGTTTCACATTACTCAGTGACAAGATAGCCAGTATCCAAAAAAGACATAAGTACTGTGGATGGGAAAATCTTTACCCATCTCTCCCTGAGTTGTCATGCTTTTAGGGACAAGTGGAGCTTGTGACTCTTTAAAGATCTTCTGTGGATGAAGGTTTATCCCTTCATTTTAGGTGTTGGGGGGTTTTTTCCCTCCCTGTACATTTAAGTTATTTTGAAACACTTGCCTGCGTTTGTTTAAAGCCAAGACTTGAGATACAGGAACAAAATAAAGCTGCAAAGACAACTGAAAAAAATCTAATGGCATATGAAAACAGCTCTCCTAATAGAGCCATGAATCTAACAAATGGATATATGTACTACATAGATTTCATGACTAAAACTCAGAAAAAAATATTCATAAGCAGCTTAACCTTTGATTCTTCCATTTTTATTTGTTTCATAATAAGTTGCCTCCCTTTTTCCATATTAATTTTGTTGAATGGACTAGGAAATAATGACAATTGCAGAGTCAGTTTTAAATCAAGAAAAACATTCCTCTTGAACACGGTATGAAATTGATTTCAGAATCTTTTCTCCCTTAAATTCTTCCCTGTCAGGTGTTTTCCCCAAATGTACACACGATTAGAAACAACTCACCAAATTTCTGTGACTACATCTTGGTCTGTCGTTTGATTGTAAAGTGTTTATTCCAGCTTTGTTTAAGCTGCTTTGGTCGAACACTTTTAGCCAACTTATATCATTTCCTAAGGCTTTTAGTAGAAAGATGAAGAAAACATTTCTAATAATATTCTAGAGTACTAATTTTAAAAGCGTTACATTGGAAGAAACGTGTGACACAAAACTAGGTTATACAACTATGTGCACCAAGTAAAAAGAAAGGATCGTTGCCATGGCTGACACAAAACTTGGTGGCTATGTGGGCTGTTTTGCTGTTTCTTCCAGCTTTGTTCCATTTCTAGAGGCCATCCAAGTAATGTCAAGGCAAGATAAGTATCAGTTGAAGAAAGCTAGAGGTGCTCAGAGGTCATTTAATGAAAAAGATCTGGGTTTTGAGACTTCAGATTAAAGACAAGGGGTGTTACTGGATCCTCAGCTGCTTCTGAGAGCCTCATGGAACATGGAGTCTCATGGAGTGGCAGAAACCAGAGATCTCATGTAGGAGATCTTGTCTTTGGTCTCCAAATACGTCCTCAGTAATGAACTACTCTTTGCTGTATCTGTCCTATTGTGCCTGCTCACATCACACATTAAATCCTTGAGACCTCATTGTAGCAGGTGTCGCAGTTATTCACATTTTGGGTCTAACAGATAGAAATGCCTATTTAGAAGGAGAAGGATACTAGAAAGAGGATGGTTCATGAAGACTTCTCAGGCAGGTGACCCAAGATGATAATATATGTCACAGAGTATTTCTCAGCTGGTGGCAGAGTTCAGATGTGATGATTTTTGACTCACTGTGAGGTAAAGAAATGACTCACACAAGTTGCAAGACATGGTGCACTGCTCGGATCAAATGACATCTGGTAAATGGGACTACAACTTCAGAGCTTCTCAAAATATGTAAGAGTTTGGGATGAGACAGGGACTTGCTTCATGGTGTTTCCCAAGAAGGGGCATCATACTGACACTGTATTTTTGCAGTGTTGTACCAATTGCAGTTTAAAATATCCAAGTGAACTCCACAACTATTTTGCAGAGCTCTTTCTCTTCCTGTGGACTATGCCAGCAGAAGTTATTGGAAATGGTCTGGTTAAGATGCTCTTTGTAATGAAGACAGTTTAATCCCTCCACTGATTCAACAAAGTCTGGTTATGCTTATCTTCAGGGCAAGATAAAAAAACTCATACTTTGCTTTCTGCAGCTCCTTCTGGAATTAGGTCATAATTTGGCAATGTTTTCCGAGTAAGGTAACAGAATTTGGGTGGAAAATCTGATGTGTAGAACACAGACAAAATGCTTCTGTGATGATCAAATTTTGCATATGCACCTATAATGCAGCTGTGGAAACATTTTAAATAAGAAGACAAACATTAAAATAATCTATGAAGTTCACTTGTGTATGACATAGTACTTGCTGGTCCATAAAGTAGGACTGGCCTGTGTTACTCTTTGGTCAAAACCAGATAAAGTCTTCTACTCTCAAATAACATCCCTACCCTGCTACATCTTTATAAAAGACAATTTTACTATGAATATGCCTCCTTTCTCTAACGGTCCTTTTGTTTCAGACTAGAGTAATACCTTGTTTTTTTCTAGTTGGCAGCTCTGCCTCAATGCTGTCATGTCTCCTTTATCCTCTCCTCCTAAACTCATGCGCTAATGCTGCTTTAGGTTGCCAAGCTGGCCAAGAAAACCCTCTTCATAGCAAGGGAGGATTATGAGTTGCCTCTTGTTGCTGCCTGCTTGTTGGACCTTTGCATTGAACTGAGAATAGAAGGGAGGGGTGAAAAACTGCTCACAAGCATCACCTCCTCCAACACAAGCTGCTATTGCTCTGGGAATTCTTCTCTGCCCTTTTCTTTCTGGAATGACCCTGAGTACTGGTGTCCAGGTCCTAAAATGCTTCTGTCCTCAGTTCCTCGGTCTGGTTAGTAGTAAATCCATTAATTTACTGTTGACAATGGTTGTTTTCTGGATTTGACCCATCTTTAAACAATAGTTCTCTGTCTATGTGTTATTTTTAAGATGACTTATGTGAAGCCATAGAAGGATGGCTTCCTTCTGACTGAGCTGTTTGTACCAACTAAAATACTCCCAGGAACATCCAAAGGCCCTGCTGCACATAGCAACTAAGCTCTAGTGGCTGTCAGAGTGCACTGAATTGAAGCACATTTCTGTGTATCTTTTATTAAATGTGTGTACATGCGACGCATTTCTTTAAAGAAAATAAGAAATGACAGTGTCTCCTTTTTGGATGCATTGTATTTATTCTTTTGCATTGAAGAGAGACTGGTAATTATAAAGTTGTTTAAGCATTTTTGGTTTAAAATTAAAAAGATACTGAACTTGAGAAAACAAGTGCAGGCAGGTACTTAGTACTGGCTACTTCTTTCATTCTTTTCATATTTAAGTGGACTTAAGCTGGTTGCAAATAAAAATACTAAAGGACTGGCAATGCACACCATGATTTGTGTTCTTGCTGTCATGCAAATTCACAGAAAGAAGGAAACATATTAAAGAAATTCGATAAGACCAGGTGGTCTGAGTGAATAATTTCCCTTTCATTAACATATTCCCCTTATTAACTCTGTAATTAATTGTACATAGCTAAGGAAAGCTATGGAAATTGCATTTTGAGATGTATCAAAGCTGACTTTATGCTTCAGACTTCCATGCAATTTACTATTAATGAAGCAAGAGATGGAGGCCCCAAATCTATAATTATTACTTACTATTTGAATGACAAGCAAAGAATTTTATCAGCACAGTTTCAAATGAAAGGGGATTAGCAGCTAATGTTGAAATTGTTAATCTTTCTTATTAAAATAATTTTGACAAGACTGTTTAGCCTGAAAGAGGTTTCTGGAACATCATTTACCATTAAAACAGCTATTTTCTGAGGCTCAGTATGAATTTGTCTAAGTTTGACAGCAGGGTGCAAATATTTTTTAAATGAATGAATATTTTATGGGAGCTAAGGCTGTTCATGTGTGAGCTGATGCAGAGCTGCTTGCTGTGTGCTTATTCCTGGAATGTGAGGCAGGATAGTAGTTCAATATCCATCTCACCAAAGTGAAGATGTCTACTGAGATAACAAGGGAAAAAAAGCTACAGCAGAAAAATCTGAGAACTGAAATTGCACCCACAGCTGCATCTGCAGATGACTGATTAGTGGGTGGGAGCCCAGTCAGAATCAGGCCCTACATCTTGGTGATATTTTTATGACACGGAAAAAGTTTATAATTACATTTGGTAAAAATGTTACTTCATGTTTATTGAGGCTGTCTTATTCCTTTAAATATTTTCAGGCTTTGTATATTTTTACTAGTATGATCTGCCTTGAGATGATTATTCAGTGGTGGATGATATCTGGGAGTAGAGGTATAATATACACAACTTTTCAGTGTTAATGAAAATCTAATTGGCATTTTAAATTTTAAAACTTTTCCTTGCAATATTTGCAATTTTCATCTCTTGCAGGAGAATATAAATGAAGCTGACAAGGCTATTTTCACTCCTTGGGATGAGGAAATTGTGAATATATAGTGACATATGTGGTGAAAAGCACAGCAGTGATCATTTACAAAATTTAATTTATGGTGGTCTCAGCCACACTGGTACTGGAGGAGATGTATGCTAAAAAACCCTTTTAATTTGCCTGTGTCCCATTATAGAGAAAAGCTAATGGAAAAGACATCACACGTCTTTGCCAGTGACAAATTTTGCCACTAGACTAGATAGAGATCATTTAAATCCTTTAACGCATTATTTGCATGAGTAGATGGGCTGTGCTTAGGAATACCATCAACACAACAAACCTTCATGTTGCTCTACCTGCTCTACCATGAGGTTACTCCAGGCCTTACCTCTTTGTGAATGATGTGGGACTTCATTGGGTTCACTCTGAAAATTACAGGTTAGAGAACTAACCTTGTCTGCAATGTTCCTTTGGAACAGTCCTGCGGACAGAGTGCTATTGTACCATAAAGTGTCATAGTGTGTATGTTCATTTCATTCATCAGACAAAATCAAAGTGTTTTTAGCTTAAACAGGCAGTGACGATACCCAGAGAGGCATTTTCACGATAAACTCATGTTTTACCTGTATTATAAATGTGTTGGGTCAAAAACATCAAGGGTTCCTCTTAATCTGTAAGACTCATACCAAACCATGTAGACCATGACAGCAAGAGACAGTCACCATGCCAGTGTGGTAGGCTGGGGTAGACTTAAGAGACGGAATTTGTCAAGGGCAAAGCTAATGCAGAATCCAAACATGAAGCTTTTCTAAATGCAGGAATGTTTCTGATGCAGCTATTTATCTGCTGCTTTAGTTGGAAGGCACCCAGAAGGGTTGGTTTTATTAACCACAGGCACCAGACAGAAGCAGGGACATAAGATCCCCAGGACAGTGCTGGCTCACAGGGAGCACCTGCTGCTGCTCAGGTGGGCAGGTGTAATACCTGCCTGAAAAAAGTGCTTTCTTCATTCCTCATTGCCTCCTTTCACCTTTCGGTGTCTTTGCATTCGACCAGTTTGACTGAGAGCATCATAATAGTGTTTAATTGCTGTTAATGTAGTGACTGTACTAATGGTGCCGAATATATTATTTCCTCTGGAAGTCCAGAAATTACTTTTGTGTCATTGAAGTTCTGTTGTAGTCAGAAAAACTCTGCAGTACCTGAGGGTACACACCAGCCTTCGACTTACCATTTGCATATCCTCACAACTGAATTTCCAGAAACTTTGTCCTTCGGGTGGGGTTCTGGGGCCTGATAGAAGAAATGTTGATTAAAGTCACCAGAGGCCTTTCAACTCACTTCAGTAACCAAAATAATAATAAGCCAACTCTTATACAGCAGTTTTGATCAGCAGGTTCAAAGCTCTTTTTAAAGGTCGATATCATTATCCTGTCTTGTTAGTCCATGGAACTCAGGCACAGACAGGGAAGCATCTTGACCAAGACTAACCTTAGGTCAGGGCAGCAGACCCTCATTCCATGGTGTCCCAGTGTGCTCTCACAACTAATCATATTGGCTTTAATAGAAAAAGGATTGTATTGAAGGGTAATATTTTTGCCTTTTTTTTGTCACACATTAGTCTTTTTTAAGACATGAAAGCATGACATGAAAATATAAAGGAATTCTGCACCTGGGTTTGTCAGATTTCATTCTGCAAATTTAGTTTTGGCCTCATCTAAGAGCAAAGTATTCCATATTTGGAGAGCTGACTGAAAGATATTAAATACACATTGGAAAAGGTTGTGAAAACCAAACTGAGAATGCACAGTCTATAGTAAATAACCTCTATGACAGAAATGGATGCCATCCACACATTCTTTGGGTCTCTTCTGAATTGATAACAGTTTTCTTCAGAAATATATGCCCGTTCTGCTAGATCCTTGGCAATCACATGCACATATGCACTGAATTTTAGGTTATTTTTCTTTCTGTTTAACAATAAGCTGTACTTTCACTGTCTACTCAAAACTACTACTGTCACTCTCTCAATTTATTCTCCTTATTCAGCATTTGAAGGGAAGTGTTCCAAGAAAAAGAAACAGTATGAGAGGAAATGTTGAGAGTTATCAGCTATGACCAAAGTTTGCTTCTTCCCATGGCATTTTCTTAATTTGCTGTGTTCTGGCTTTTGTTTTTCTGACTTTTCTTCCTTTGCAGTGTAGTGTCTTCTTTCATCATTTCAATTCTTTGTTGGCCTCTGTAGTCTGTTCTTGGCTTCTCTTTCTGTCCTCTTTCACATTGGTTTTTTTCCTTGTTCTTATTTTGCCCTCTGTCACTTCAAATATTTTCATCTGTGGATTAGACCAGTGTTCCTCAAACTTCTTTAAAGTGTTATCCTTTACTGGCCTCTATGGAAACCCAAGAGTCCCAAGAGTAGGCAGGATGTCTTCAGCTTATGCATTTCTAAAGCTTTTTTTACCATTACTCCACAATCCCTTTTGAATGCTTTCATGAGAAAAATATTCAAGAATTTGAGAATCACTGAGCTAGGCCAACATCAGTTGAAAATCCCATGGTGCACAGATAAAAGGTTACCTAAAAAAAAAATGGGACACTTCCTCTAGATTTGGGAGCTGGGTGCCAGCTGCATCTTTCTCATGGCCAGCATTGCTTATTCTGCTACTGTGAGTTGGTTGAACAGGGCTGTGGGTGCGATGTCGAAGGGCAGAAATCAGGCATATCTTCTCCCACAGTCATCTTCATTAAGTCTTGAAAGTGCTCCTATGAAAAAAGGAGTTTCTTCATGGCTTACTGTCATAGAATCATAAAATCATTTAGGTTGGAAGAGACCTCCAATATCAAGTCCAACCATTAAAAAAACAAATATTTTTTCCAACCTGCTTTCTGGGCTGTCTTTTAAGTCAAACTCTTTAACTATTGCACTGAGTTTGCTCTGCATCCACACAACTGAGAGTTACACTAATTGGGTTTCTTCTCTGTGGTTTGCAGTGTGCAAACGTGGAACTTCCTCAGTAGGGGACATGGTTCCAAAAGGATTGAAGATGTTTGTGGAGTCTGAAGTTTCCTGTCTCTAACTGTTACAGGAGTTTTCCAAGGAAAAGGCTGATTATCCAGTATTACGTGTTCTCAATTTTCCACAAACCTCTGTGTGTTTGTGTACAAACTCTATTGATTTGATACCCACCCTCCACATTCCCACTCCCAAAAGAAAAAAGCCCACACTGAAAAGCAGAGGGGTTTTCATTTATGAGTCAGTCTTTGTTCCTGGAGAAGCACCTTTTCACTTTTATTCACAAGTTTAAGAGTAGTTATAAGAGTATTACTGATTATCCCTTAGCTCTAGCAGGGACATTATGGTTGTAAAAATAATATTTTCCTTTCTCCCCTCAAGATGGCCTGTGTCTAACAGAGGCATAATTTGCTAGACTATCTATAAATCACATCATGTGCTGTATCACTTGGATGTACTTGGTCGTGGTTGCCTGGGTTTTACTGGTCTCATTATCTCTGAAGAACTTGACCACGCTTGAAGAGAAGATTATTTTTAAACATGACATTTTCAGAATTCTGTGTTTATCTCTTGGTAATTTATATATATACATAGTAAATGAAGACTATGCAAGTGCTCTGAAAAAACCCAGAGACTTTAATTCATTAAAATCTAAATTTGACAATACAGTATCCAACAGGGAACCCAAATTTAGATGCTTAATTGAGTTAGCAAGGCTAGGAGAGGAAGAAGCCAGGGAGTTTAATTTTGTGTTTTCAATAGGTAATTAGCGTGTAGTAATATAAAGTTTTCATTTCAGACATACAGACATACAACAGGCATGTAAATGAATCACAAATATGTCTTGGATTGTGGTATGATATTCAAAACATTAGTAAAAAGTGAAGTGAGAAGAAAGGGTCCTCTGAAAAATAGATTTAATGTGTAAGAAGTAAAGAGTAGTTTCCTGAGAGAATGGAATCGGGTGTCAATATTTATCATTTAGAGTCAATGGTCTTGATTTGTACATTTTTGTGCCATTTTCCTGCTGGGTCTTATTCAACTGCGTATCTTGTGCTTTTACATTTTAGCAAAGCTACCAGAAGTGCTTCCTAAAATGTCTCAGTTGACGAATTCAGCTGACACTCTCCTTGGCGCCAGTTCCTATACTGCAGAGCTGTCTTTAATGGGGAGCTTTGGATTGGGGTTTTTTTGTTTTGGATTTATTTTTGCTTTTAAGAAATGTCACAACATATCCCATGCTGTGAAGTAGCAGTATTTGGCTGAGAGGTTCAGCTCTCCATTTTTTGAAGTAATATTCTTCCTTTATTTGAAAGCCATTTATTATTTCAGATTTTTATTGTGAAATCTACTATAAGAAGTACAGAAAGTTTAGAAACTGATTCTGGGTAATTCAGCTTTTAAATCTTTTTTATTTAGTTTGGCATGTCTTTATATAAACAAGTTCAACATGTGCATAAATTAAATTCCTCTCCTTACCAGCCACTTAAACCCTGTACTTCTAAACAAAACCCCCAAACTGAAACCCATTCTAATTCCATCACAGAACATTTGGTTTCCTCAAATTTGAAAAAATGTTATTATCAGATATGGATTCTTTAAGGTAGCCTAATCTTCAGCCATGTCTATAAACATGACTATGGGATGGGGAAAAAATAGCAGTCCAGCATATTCCTGAAAAATGAGTGTTTTAGAAGCATATTCTGTGACCCAAGGAAATTAATTCGGATGTTTCTACCCTTTCATTTCCCATCTGTGAAGAACCAATGATACTTGCCTCCCTGCAGAAGTAATGTGAGTACTTTCAGACAGTTGGACAGAAGGAGCTATAGAAATATAATAAGGGAACAAATTATATTCCTTTTATGGTAATCATCTCTTTTTTGTTGAGATTTATTTAAAGCAAAGTAATTGCAGAGGTGAAACTTCATAGGCATAATTTAGATTTCAAGAAAGGGGGTAAGGAGGAGGAGTTGGAGGTGGTTGTATTTTAAGACCTAGAAGACACCATTAAGTAGCTGATAATCCCTGAGGAGGGATTCTTTGTACAGTGAATTTCTTTATCTTCTGCTATACTTAGAAATCCAGGTAGAGTAAATATTTCATAATTAAGCCTGCTCTTATTTAATGTTTAATTTCTTAGCTACGTTTCCTTTCAAAAGCATACCTGCCTCCATCATTCCAACTGAAGCGAAAAATTGCAAAGATTGAAGCAATGGATGCAAAAGCATTACATGTCCTCCCCAAGATTTCCTCCAGAGATGAAAACCTGCATCTGTCCACACCAGGTTGTATCCAGCCATTTCACTGGGATTTCCTTGAGCACCTTTGGCAGCTGGGAGCTGTAAAAAAAGGGATTAGCAAGTGTTTGTGTGACACACACTGATCTCAGCACCTGCTGATTGGATTGAAGTAATCCTTTTACAAGTTACAAAACTCTATTATCAGAGCATTAAGAGAGGGAGAGACAGTGATATACGCTACATCAAGGGTATATTAATTTAGGTAAACAGAACATAGGTTGCCATCTAATGTACTTGTGAATTACAGCCCTTCTTGCAAAAGTCTGGTAGATAAAGCCTTGCACTGCTCATGCAAAGACGACACTTCTGTAGCAACCCAAGGACAATGTTTTAGATGGCATGCTTAAAGCACAACTGCTCTCTGTGTGCATGCTGAGTTGTTTGCAGTAAGCTGTATGTCTAAAAATATGAAACTGAAACTATGGAATGTCATTTTCTATTGTTGGCTGAAATCATCATGGAATTTAATTTATTTCCAAGTAATACAACCAATTTGAAGCAATCTAAGGATATTATGCTCAACCATGCTGAATAGTTCCTTTGTCAGTGAATTCCCTCCTTCTGTTTTGGGGATTTTTTTTTTCAGTTTTCCTTCATCACTTACAATAGTATGTATGATATTAGCAATGTTTTATGCCAAACATAGAGCTCCATAGTACTTTCCAGTACATCAAAACTATTCTTTTCACTGGTATAATCAGGTACTGAGAAATACGAGAAAAATTAGATCAAAACACCATGGTAGTAATATGGCTACAAACACAAAGGAGGAAAAATAATTTCTGGGTGTATTTTATAAAGAGAAAATCCAAATTCCCAAGTTTTTGTTTCCTAGATTTTTTTCATTAGTGGTTACTGTAAGCAGAAGATCTGGGATGGCACAGGACAAGTTATAAAAGAGAAAGGAGCCTTCAGCCAATCAGATGATGAAATCCTGGTTGCAGTAAAGTAGTGGATGCAGAACATTCCCCAGGACTGAAAGCATGTGAGACTTTATAGCCAGATGTTAATTTACTGAGATTTCTTTCAGATATGAGTTCTGTGAGATACTGACAATAATTTTATATGTCTATATAAGATCAATATAACTAGCCCAATAAAGTCACATTTGTCTGCAGCTGATATTGAAAACTTGATTTGCCATGTTAGGACTAAAGCTAGTGCTTCTAACACCAGCTGGGGAGAGATGCTTCAGAGATGGAGCTGGTCTTACTAACAGCTATAGGCTTGGCATTATTGTGGGTTGCTTGGATCAGAGCAGCAGAAACAACCATGGCACTTGAATAGCACAACTAACCAATGGAGAAAACTGATTTTCATAACATATTGGTCAAAAGACTGAAATCAGGGGAGATAGTTCAGCCTCTGTTTATTTGAGGTCTGTGTTAGGGAGAAAGGTAGGAAAGCATGAGTGTAGTTTAGGTCTTCTCCCATGTTTCAGCACCACTGAAAGCATTCCTCATGGAAACACGTGTGATGAGCTCCCAGCCTTTGGCCTCTGCAAGAACACCACAGCAGCTCAGAGAGAGAGACTGACCTTCTGCAAACACAAGTCCAACGTAACTTCAGTATTACTATGAAACAGTGATGGGAGACGAGAAATGCTTAAAAAGTGTGAAAAAACAGTGTGGTGCTCTGCATGATCTGAGTATGGTTCCGAGTTCTAATAGTGACATTGATCTCTGGGAGCTTTGTTTGATCAGATCTGGACAAGTGTGGGTGCACCAAAATAGGAGAATAAAGTAATAATTTTATAAAAGAGGAGTGGAAAGAAGGAAAGACGAGAAAAGAAATGAACCTTTCTGTTGCCGTTCCCTGGGTCCGAACCCCAGGCCTAGAAAATAATGGAACACATATTAAGAAAGGAATTGCTGATTATCTAGCAAGAGATTTTTCAAGGGTATAAAAGGAAGATAAGTGTAAGGGTATCATTTAAGAGGATGGGGAAGGCTGGAGTCTTTCCTTTGTGCCTTTGCTAATCTACTTCATCCTTTCCATTGGATAGCTGAACAATGAGAAAGAATATGCATAATTTTATAAGGAATAAATCTTGTCTAGACAAACTTGATTGCTTTTTATTTAACTAAAACTACAAAACCAGTAGATGAAGTGAAAACAACAGATGTAATACATACTGATTTTAATATAGTCTTGAAACTGTCTCATGAGTACTTAATTGAAAAATTAATGTCAATTTTTTAGAGGACAATTATGTGGATTGAAATGGAGCTAAAGGGTGATATATAAAAAGTAATGATCAAAAGCTATGTATGGGAGTGTCTGGCAGTGTACAGGAATTGTTGTTAAGTCCAGTTATATTTAACTTTAAATAATGATGTGGAAGTGACAATGGGTTTTACAAGTGATATCACAGACTAAAGTTCTGCACAGAAGCAATGACAGAGGAATAATTCAAAAGTTTGAAAACATTAGACATGAAACACATACAACAAATATCTTTAGAGATAAGTCTTTAGACATATCTTTAGAGAAAAGTCATACGAAGAGATGTCTATAATTTGCATAGATCCATCAATCCATGACCTATAAAGACACTAAAATACATACAAGCAAAATTTATACAGAACAGCAATATTCTGAGCAAGCAGGCAGGAGTTAAAATAACTGGGTGGGTGAAAATACATACCAAATGAAGTTTGCAACAGAAAAAACAGTATTGTTGATATCCCTGTGAAAAAGCCATCCCAAATGAGGACTAGTGTTCCTTATTGAAAATATTTGAACATTTCCAGGAATGCAGTGTATGGTTCAGAACAGTTAGAGTCCCAAGAAATAGCAATGAACTGTGGTTTAGGCTTCTGTTTTCGATACAGGGCAGCCAAATGTTAGAAAGTTTCTTAGTACAAGAAGCAACATTATTTGAAGGCCTGGAAACAGGTAATCAGATAAGCTTCTTCTGTCCCCAAATTCTATAGCACTGTATGTGAATAGAAACAGAGAAATTTCCTGTGGAGCCAGTAATGATAAGGTATGAAGACCAGAAAAAGGAAGAACTAAAAACCATGTGCAATGTTGAAAGTAGATTGGATTTATGCAGAAAAGTATCTCTCATATATAGTCAATGCAATATGCACTGAAGAAGACCCAGAAGTTTAAGTGGAATGGCAAGAATGCTGGAGTGTCCCAGGACAGAACGATGCAACCTACAAGTTAGCAAGGAAAAAAAGGCCAAAAAAAGCCATTACTTAAGTCAATTGAAAAGATACAAACCAAAATTTGCTGTATAATAGCTAAAGCAGGTTCTCTCTTCTCCAAACTCCCCCTGAGGAGCCCAGTGAAGCACCACAGCACTGCCTGGCCCTCTGCACCTCTGGAAAAAGCAGCAGCAGTGGCTCCCACTGTCAGGTGAACACTGTGGATTGGAATGGTCACTGTTCACAAGGATTAGGACAATTGTGCATCCACTTTTTCAACTGACATTTGAAATTTGATTAGAGTTGTCAAGGGCTGTCAATTTAAGAGGTGCACATCTTTCCATTGAAAGAGACATCCTCAGTCATGAAAAGGGTGTCTAATCAAGTACCGTATTGGAATTATGTTGCCAGAAATAATTGTAATAACTGAACATAAAATAGGCATTTTTTAAAGTAAATATCTTGACAGATACAAACCACACTGTCTCTGAAGAAGGTATTTGGTCTCTTCTCCCAAGTAACAAGGCAATAGGACAAGAGCAAATGGCCTCAAGTTGTTCAGGGGATCTCTTCTCTGTGGTGACCAGTGATGGGACCCAAGGGAATGGCTTGATGTTGTGTCAGGGGAGGTTTAAGTTGGATGTCAGAAAAAGGTTCTTCCCTTAGAGGGCCACTGGGCACTGGAACAGGCTTTCCAGGGAAGTGCTCAGAGCGCGAAGTGACAGAGTTCAAGAAGGGTTTGGACAGTGCTCTCAGTGTGACTCTTGGGGATGATTCTGTGCAGGGCCAGGAGCTGGACTTGATGATCCTTGTGGGTCCCTTCCAACTCGGCGTATTGTGTGATTCTGTGATAACAGGGAAAATTTCCTCACTGGAAGGGTTGTCAAGCACTGGAGCAGGCTGCCCAGGGCAGTGGTGTAGTCACCATCCCAGGAGGTATTTAAAAGTTGTGTGTGTACATGTGGTACTTAGGGACATGGCTTAGTGGTGGACTTGGCAGCATTGGGTTAAGAGTCAGACTCGATTTTAGAGACTTTTCCAACCTAAATGATTCTGTGATTCTATGATTTAGAGATTGAACAGATAATTATAAATTAATGGTTATAACTTAATGGTTATACTTTTAACCTCATTTAGTCACAGAGCACACATCGGATGCCCCTCCTTGAACAAGGAAAAGAATAAAGAAAAAAATAAAGAAAAACAAAGTGGTTTGACACCACATTACAACATCAACCAAGCACACAGGAAGTTCTACCAAAGCCAGGCCAGGCCTCTGTGCTGTGTTTTTGTGTCTGTGTTCAGGCACATGGAATCTGTCTTCATATTTGCCATTGGCACTGTCTCTCTTGGCCAAAGATTCATTGTCCCTGGGACAGCTTTTCATCCTCTGGCTGAAAACTCATCTTTTGCCTTACAACTGGCATGTCTCATACAATAATAATAGATTTTACAACACATCCACTCTCTCCACATAGTTTCGATACATCCTCCTGATCCCCATAGCATGTTTGGTAGCAAGAATATTGTCTATACAAGAAAAAGTATGAACTGAGCTACCAATTGTCCTTGCAGGTGAGGCCCTGTGGAAGGAAAATTAAGACTGACTGTAATTTAAGGTGCATTAAAACTGTCCAAGCAGACAGTGTGTGTTTAAATAATATACTTGGGATTACAGGACTTGCCTTGATGTGGACATACTGGGGAGACTAGATCTCTACTTTTTCAGCAGGCTTGAGGAGCATTACAATAACAGTGGTGACAACCTCTATTTATTTTACCTGCTGCTCTGGGACAAGGACAATCATGTGTGTGTTTGACATGTTGGTAATGAATTTCTTTTGTACCAGGCAAACACTGCAGAATGTCTCATCAAAACATCCTAATTAAGGAGTGGATTTGAGTAGACATACAATCTCTAAAATATCAGAAGTTCCACTCAATTTAATGTACATCCAGCACTCCCAAGAGAGTGTTTCAAAAATCACTAAGCTTCTGTTTAGCAAAATGGGGATGAGCATAGGGGCTCTGAAGGACTGTAAATGAAAGATTACTTAACTCTGAGGGAATTGTCTGGCTCCTGAATGTTTTAAAGCAAGCTTCTTTCTCACTAGCTTTTAAAAATATGTGTAAAGCAGATGTTCATATTGTGAGAGCCTTCCATGGGTCTGTTTAAATAGTCAAACACCTTTACAAGGTTTGTGAAGAAGTGCCCTGTGAATCTGATCCATTTGATGTACATACTGAAACTACATAAAAAATGGTTGTCTGGTTACAGTAAAGATTTCAGTGTGTTTTCATTTGAAGATTCATTTCTCTTTATATTCAGAACTACCTGAGAAATGAAGGTAAAAGCAAAAATCTTTTAAAGAGAGGTGGGTTATTTAAAAGTTCACATGCGCTAAAAGCAGTCAAATTGCTTTAACTGTGTCACATTTGATGATTTTAAAAGAAAAATAAAATTTCTTTTTAAGATACAATCCTTGAAATCTTCAAAAAGACAAGTTGGAGTCAAGAGGAAGCTCCTTGCTACATACAGCCCTGCCTTAGGAATCAAATGTTCATGGTTCTTTTCCTAAAGCTTCGCGGATCTCGCAGTATTTTGGAGAGATTTAGTGTTGGCAGGTCTGTATATGTGCATAAAATGTCCCTGAAGTCTATGGGACATTGGTGATGGACATGTCAAAATGAATCAGATTATAAAACTGTGGTCTAAAATGGGAAGATGCTACGGGCTGGTCCTTGATTGCCTGATCTCTGCTGCACGCTAAACAGCTGCTCTGAAGCAAAGAGTCTTGGCTCTGTGGTGTTGCAAGATTTTGCTTTTTTTTCCCTTTGTCTCATAAAAATTCTTTTATACCAGCAAGTCTCTGCTCAGGAGGGATTATCTTTTTTCTTTGTTTCTTTTTTTTTCTTTTTTTTTTTTTTTATGATGTTCAGTATACATATCCAGGCACAGATTCACTAGGAGAAAAGAACAGGATCTTTTCCCCAGTAGCAACAGCCTGTTGGCAAGGAGAAGCAAATTATCAGAGGATGGTTTGCTCCTGTTAACTTGCAATTTAAGGCTGGTAACATATCAACAGACCCACAACCCTAACACACCACAGGGCCACACAGCTCTCCCAGCTTCCCATTCGTCAGGTCACAGCTCTGCCCACTGTAACGCTTTTTCCTTCATTATAGAAAAGAAGCAATCACACAGTAGGTGTTTTGATTGTATCTAGGCCATCACTATTTTTTACCTCCTTTAGAAACCTTTCTTCTAATGCAATATCTTTCTGTGTCCTTAAGGATATCCCTTCTGGAAGCATCGCTTCTTGAATTGCTTTTCAGTACCAGCTTTGATTTACAAGTCTGGTGCAAAGGCGCAGGCCCCCAACAAACTGCACAAAACAAAGCTGTGTGTCAGGGGCTCTTTCGCAATCAAAGAACTGTTCAGGCTGCAAGAGAGAGCAGTATCCTGCCTTGCTGACCAGGTGGGAAGCACAGTGGCACAACAGCTTTGCAGAGCTCACATTTAGCAGAGGAACAAGCTGTAAGCTTTCTGTACCTTATGTTAAACCTGTTGAGAGGACATGAGAGCCTTCCTCTTTAAAGCACTTTTGGGAAGAACAATTTGACATAACAGAGATTGTCTGTGGAAAAGGTTTTCTAAGCAATTAAACTGCTTTTTATACTTCACAGTGAATCCTTTCCAGGAGGTTTTTCTGCAGATTGGGCTGTATCTTTAAGGGCTTCAGCAGCAACCACGGTGACCAATATTTGGGTCAGAACATGCACAGGTCTGCTCTCGACCCCTCAGCCCCTGTCCAGACCCTGAGCCTATCTCCTAAACAGTCTGTCCCTTTTTAAATCTGTTTAAGGATGTTAACATCAGCCTACCTTGTAAAGGTAGTATGGAGTTTAACTTACAAATATGAACTGGGTGTAACGTGAGATGGTTCTATTGCTTGCTGTAGTAGAAGATTCCAGACTCTGCAAGGTAACGTGGCTGTATAAATAGGCTTACAGTGCCAGGTGATCACTTTCTTAATTTTCATGTTAAAGGGAGGGGAAGATTTCTGTTTTTCCCCACTCTTGCTCCTTTCTCTTCCCCTCACCTTCTCGGATGATTTTCAGGTCCACGGGGTGAGGAATAGGATTTCGGTTCACTTTTCACCTGATCCGCTGCTGGACTGAAGCTCTAGCCTTGGGAGATCTGCAAAAACTTAAGACCTGCACCAATATACTTCGATGTGCCATCATTCCTGCCACAGACAGACAGTTTTCTCTGATGATGCTTCTCACACTGTTAACTGAATGCAGTGTACAATCTTTAACAACACATATTAGTATTAATTAACAGCACCTTAGTTCAAGACACTCTCTGTGTCAGTCCATCTGCAGAATGAGTTTCTGATGGCCCAGTGCTTGAGCCATGGCACTTCTGCCTGGCAATTTTTTAATTCTCTTTGACAGCTCTGTTGTTGTTGTGACTTGCATATGTGCTTGAACTTTGGCTTTAAAAGGTTATGGTTTGATGGGAGTTGTTGTTTGTAGTAATTTTTGTCAATGGACTTTTGTTTCTTTTCCATTGCCTGATGAAAGACATGGTGGGGCTTACGTTTTCTAGGTACTGAAGAAGGAATAGTTTTCTCCTGAAGCTCAGTAAGTGAATGTTTCACTCATTTCCTCTCTGTTATCACTGGTACATTTTAGCGTTCTCATTTTGTGTAGCACAAATAAGCTTGAGAAACTCTCTTAAGTAAATAAGCCATAAAACTGAGTATTTTTTTTCACTCTGAAGCTCAGGATTCCCATGCTTTCCATCTTGAGAAACATCCTTTTAGCTTAGCTTTGATCCTAGCTAAGTAAATGCTTAATGCAGTATTCTTTTAATTCCAGTCCTACATGGAAGATCACCTGAAAAACAAGAATCGTCTGGAGAAAGAGTGGGAAGCTCTGTGTGCTTATCAGGCTGAGCCCAATGACACCAACGTTGCACAGCAGGAAGAAAATATCCAGAGGAACCGTTCACAGGCTGTGGTACCATGTACGTACACTTTCCTTTGGATGATACCATTTTAAGCTCTTGATACTTTTCTCAATATCTTTTGCACAGTGGTTTGAAAACTAGACACAACAAGCAAACAGGATGCAGAGCAGCTTCTATGTGAACTAGAAAGATGTGGCTACAGCTGTGGGCTGGGTGCATGTCCTGTTGTCATATCAGACCCTGTTTACTTCCTTACAAGTTGCATATATGTTACAAAAATGCACAACTATGCCACATAGCACTGCTGCTGCAGCTGTGCTGTCTCATGAAATCCCATAGCCATAGTGCACTTCAATGCTGAAATGTACTTTCTGTACAAGAGTGGCATCTGTAACCATTCAGCAGAAAGTTTGGCATGTGTTTAGACAAGTTGGTATCATGTCCATCCAGCAGTAATACCAGCAGTCTATACTCAGAGCTAGATCATGTTTATGAGATCTGCAGCTGTACTGAATGAGCCCCTTTAGGCTGCAGTGTGTAAGCTTGCAAACTGGCTTCTCTCTGCAAGGCTTAGCATAAAAAGAGAAAAAGGGAGGAAAGAATAAGGAACCCATGTCTATATTCCTAGAATCTTCTCTTTCCTATAAGCAGCCACCTTTTGAGCTTGAAATAAAAGTAACATCTTTTTCCTATGCAAATATATATATCTCATAGATTACATTGGTAATCTATGGCCACACATTTTATTAAGCAACCAATGAAACAAAAATGAAACTGAGAATATATGCACAGTCCACAGCAACCAAAATGCTCTCAATCAGTGTGCCCACAATCCAGATGGATAGCTTGGCAAACATATATATCTATTTTAATTTTTCAAGTGTCCTGAAAACATTAATTTTCACTAAGAGGACCTTGAGTAAGTACTATTCCTCCTTTAGAAGTGGGAAACTGACAGGTACCACATTAAGTAAATGTCATAGCCTCATTTAGAGTGAAGATTCATTGGAAGTACATGATAATTTAACTGAGCCCATAAGTCCTTGCACATTTGCTTCAGCAGGGTTTGGCTCTTTTGTTTATGCAGTGACTCTTTCTGCAATACTTTGCTGCTCAGGAGAGGAGTACAGTAGTTTGATACTAATTCTTCTGAGTAAATATGGTGCTGGTTGGAAGCCTTTTGGGGCAACAGGATCAGTTTTAATGACTTCCTTGTGTTTTGGGATCAGGTCTGTTAAGAAGTTCTAAAGAAGTCACCATGAAAGTTAAATTAATAAAGGGAGTGCCAGACTTCTGTGCTCTCTTCCGTCCTGAAAAAACAGCATTTAACCGACATGACAGGAAGTGAAAATTGCTCCGTGAAAATTGCTCCATGTAAATTGGTATTGATCTAAGTTAATCTTCCTGCTTAAAGTGTTCTATTCAGTATGGACTTACAGTCAGACCATTTTAAGCTATTTCAAGTCCCTGCTCATAAATTAAGTCTGGTTGGTTTTGGTTGCTGCCTTTGAGACAGCATGGGAGCTACAGATGTTGCCAGAAATTGGTGCTGATTATTTGACTGATGTCTACATGACACAATGAGCTGTAAGTCTGAGACCTTCAGACTAGACTTGTCTGCCTCTGAATCCAGAAGTAACATGACTGTGATAGTGCTGAAGAGCAGGGATTTTTACTTGTGTGTCATAGAATCATTTAGGTTGGAAAAGACCTCTAAGATCAGCGAGTTCAGCTGTTACCGCAGCACTACCAAGTCCACCACTAAAGCACGTCCCGGAGTGTCACACCTACACTCCTTTTAAATGCCTCCATGGATGGTGACTCAAGCCTGTTCCAATGCTTGACAACCCTTTTGGTGATGAAATTTTCCCTAATATCCAATCTAAAACTCCCTTGGCACTGAGTCCTTTTCCTCTTGTCCTGTCACTTGTTCCTTGGGAGGCGAAACCAAGCCCCACCTCGCTACAACCTCCTTTCAGGTAGTTTTAGACAGTGATAAAGTATCCCCTGAGCCTCCTTTTCTCCAGGGTAAAGAATTCCAGCTCCCTCAGCTGTGCTCCAGACCCTTCACCAGCCTTGTTGCCCTTTGGATGTGCTCCAGCACCTGAATGCCATGCCACATTAGAGAGTTGAGCTGTTTTCAGAGCCAAGATAGTCTGTCTCTTTTCATCATCTTATACCATGTGGATGGATCAGCTACACTGCTCAGCCTTCAGCCCTCTGCCATTGCTTTGTCCATGGCTTATTGTTATGCCTGTTCTTCCCATCGCCATGTCTAGACCAAGTCAATACTACCTGGGGAGGATTTTGGTCATGGACAGGGGGACTGCAATTTATCTGAAGTTGCCATTAGAAGTATTTTAGCACATTTAAAAGAGAAAAATACTATTTTGCTTTGTTTACATAATGTGGGAACTTCTGTTACAACTATTAGTGCAGTGGGAATTTTCCTTTTTGACTGAATTGCACAAAATTACCTGTCTTCACTTTCTGAAGTCACTGTGCACTGGTAAACAGCTGTCATGTTACATCCTTAAAACTATTTTGTTCATAGGTGGAAAATGTGGCATAGAGTTTAAACAATAATAAATTTTGATAAGCTGATGGTTACTTTAGACTCTAAGATTAAATTGAGATGAGAAGGCCCAGTTTGCCCACTTTTTTTTTCCACTTTGTTAGATATTAAAACTACAACAAAAAAGTCAGAGAGTTGCTTCACAGTGCATTTTGCTTCATATGCTTTTGATATGCTATAGAGTTGTTATGCTATATTCAATGGATTCTCACCGAGTTACATCTTGTCAGTTTACTTACTGCTTTCATATTAATAATCACCTTGACAGGGTAGAACAAGACTGCCAATTCATGTAGAAGATTTCATCTTAGGAATTCCTCAAAGAAGCTTTAATTTCATGTTGTATTTGCTTTGCATTTTCCTTTCTTAACCAGTCTTAAAATAATAGTGTTATTTTTTACTGATTATATAACTGATTTAATTTCTAGATTAACATTATCACAATTTTGTCATAGCTTGCTCTTCTACCTCTCTTCTCTATTTGCAAACAGCTTTTAAAATACTTGATAACAGAACACCTTGACACTGCACTTAATTAATTGCTAGTTAAAAAATGTCTAATAATTCGAGTAACCTGTACCTTCCAGATTACCAAAACTATATCCTTTTATGCAATCAAAAAGCAGATTGGTATAATTTAGGGCAACCAGTGTTCATATTTAGTGCTATAATTAAGTGATACTTTCTTTTTCTTTATGAATGCATAAGCAGATCAAAAAAAGCTTTCCAGAATGTCTCTTCTCTTTTTGCATGTCTGCAAAATAAACCCATCTCAATAGGAGAAATACTGTATGCTTTTATTTGTGTATACCATAGATTTATACAGGTATTTTAAACATTGGCAAAAAACTGCTGCAAAAGCTGCTCACCATAGCTGTGTCCATGGGTCATGGAGTATGTTAAAGCAATCTGCTTACCTCTGTGCTTTGGCTTTCCTACAAAGGAAAGCAAAGCATTTGGGGGCAGAATGTACATCCAGCTCTGAGGCTTATGTGCCTTTACAGCACAGGCAGAGGTTGTGCACTGAAGGTGGGAACACCAGAGCAGAGGGTGCTTGCTCTGGGTGTGTTCCTTATCCATATTGGGAATGGTTGTACAAATAGTGCTCTGAAATAAATGAACTTGATTTCAGTTCAGAACTAAGAAAAGGTCCAGTTTGAGTAGATCATCGACAGGTAAAATAGTGGTAATCAAGAGATTATGATTCTTTGTAGTCTTCAAACTGCTCCACTTTAGGTCCTCAGTAGTTCTTCCTTCTTTTACTTCAGTGTAGTTCTGTATGGAAAATAAAAATCAGTCTAAATCTATAAGGAAGAGAATGGTGATCCAGGCAGAATGTGCCAGGTTGATTGTTGTAAGATTTGCCCTGATCTGTGTTGCCTGGATTCAGACAATCCAACCTTGCCCATATTCCTTGGTTTTTGCCTTTTGTTTGTTGATTCTGTTCTTTCAGAAGTATCTGATTAAAAGGAAACAGAAGACAAAGGGAAGGTGTGAGTCTTACTTTTCCAAGCTTTTAATCCTCTTCTAACAACAAAAATAATAGATCTTCATTAAGTCACAGGGCCACTGCAAGAGAATGAGAAGACCATGAGGTGGCATCCCACTGTAGTATTGGTCACTGTCTAAATAATCCAGATAGTAATGATGTTTTATGCACAACACACTCAGTTGTTTAAACACAGGAATCCATTGCCAATTGAAAGTATTCAAGGCACCGAGGCAGAACTAGTAGGTAAAACACAGGCTCTGTGGGAGACTTGTGCCTCTCCTAGCTGCCAGCCAGAGTGTCCTTAGAACACCTCAGACATCACTAGAAACCCACACTGAAGCGTTGAAATCAAGTTCTCTGGGTGTGAGTCAGTGAAATTGTAGATTAGGATGCCTAAATTTGAGCGTCTCCGTGTAGCCGCCTCCACATGAGCCAGGTGTCAAAGCACCTGATACAGCCAGTGAAGAGCTAGTCAGTGCTGTGACATCAAGAGAGCCATGCAATGGCCAAGAGTTGGTGTTTAATTTACAGTGAAATTAATAGCTGTAGGATGCCACTGTGTATCCTGTGTGAGCTTCAGATGCTGGTCCAACGGGGTACAAGTCTTTAGGTGGTGTGTCATATCTGTTATCCTTGTGCAGTGTCTCTTCTGCTCTACAGTTTCTCAAACAGTACATGTTCATGTTTAGCCAACCAAATGGAGCTCCCTTAAGTGTAACCACTTCACATGGAGATATCTGTATGTAGACACCAAAACTTAGCTTTCTCAATTTATAAATTGAGTTTTTATATACTGCAAACTCATGTGTGTTTGCTTACATTATGCCCTTTATCCTCTATCCTTTATAATTTATATTTTATATGTATATAAAATACATCGTGCTGTATTTCTCCTCAGCTACAGGTTAGTCTAGCCTTCTTATTTAGGAAGCTTCTCTCTGCCACACGTATTCATCTACATGTTTTGCTTTTCTTTCATCTGTGGCTTGGCTGGAGCAATAGGAAATGCAAAGTAGTTCAGCATTCAGCAGCAGCTATTGTAGATACTCAAAATGATGATGAGTTGTAGCTTGGCCAGATTGCAGTAGCTAGTAACAGCATTTGTCTGTGCTCTCACTTCCTTGTTACCATTCCTCTCCTCCTAGTTCTTCATTCATCTTTCTCACTTTTTAGATTGATCTTAACATATCTTCCTTTTCTAACATGCCCATCCTTACTTTTATTTCCTGCTTCTCCTGCTTCTCTTTCCTCGCTTCTAACATAATCAATACACACAAAAAAAGTTGTTACATTTGTGATTTTGTCTGTAGTTGCTCTTTGTTAACATAATGATCTGGTGTCGGTGGTATTCTGTTGGTTTGGGTTTTTTCTTTTCTTTTTTCCTTGCCTGTTTCTGAAGAGCTATTATGCAAGTTCCTAGAAGCTTTGAGGTGATAACAGGCATAGACAAGCACAATCTGTTCATTGTCAATATGAATGCTTGATGCTGCAACTGAAGCACACATGGGTGCAAACTCTTGATATATGCAGAAAACACACGTACAACCTTTTCTGCGCACTTTTTTTTCTAAGCGCAAATACAGAGTCTCACCACCTTTTCACTACCAAAGTCTTAACATGTCTCATCCTCTGATAAACCCTCCAAGACAGCAGGATAGTGACATGGCACACTAAATCAGAGGGTCTGGATAAAACATTATGTTTTAAAAAGAAAGATCCGGAAGTTACTCATCTGGCACCTGACTTTTATCGGAGAGTCACCCTGACATCTGTTTGCTAAAAACTGATGAATTGCTGTCTGCTCTTTCTCCCTCATCCATGTGAAAACATTTCACATGTTTTCTTTGGTCGTTAGTTCAAACACTTTTGCTGTCCAGTGAATGGGGCTTATCCTGAATGCTTGCTTAGCTTGAGGTACGTGAGAGGCCACATTTACTGCATGTATCCTGCGTATCTCCTGCAAAATCAAAATGTTTTCTTCAGGCACTCTGTGACAATGCTCAATGTAAAGCTTCTTACAAAAAGTATTGGGTAGCCAAAGGCTTCAAAATTTCATTCTTACATTTTGGATTTTTTGGTGTAGTGGTGCCAACGTGAGGCATAAGTGAATAATGTGCATGACCATGTTCCCTTTCTCATCTTCTTCATGTTTCTGTTTTGTTGAAACCTTACCAGGGAAAATAATTTTATATGAATGGTAAAGATTGGGTCTTCATTCCTTTGACATGACTTGTTCATCAGTAACCTTATTCCGGGAGAAGATTGTTGACAGTGTTGGGTGAGATTGAATGACTATAAATAACACTCATACAAACATCCCTTTGTCTTGCTCTTGAACTGCTATGGCATTACTGTTGAATAAACCTAAGCAGTGCCCAAACTCTCTGTGTCTACCTTCCTCTGTGCTACTTAGAATGTTTAGTAACTCGTTTGTTATTCCTCATTATTAAAATGATTATTGGACTTAATAGTTTAAAAAGCAACTTGAATTCTGGTGTTGAGTAGTGTCACAGGCCACTAGACAAGGCACAAAAGGGGACAGGCTGTATTCCTATACTCTTATTTTGTCTATTTGAACCATCATTGGAAAGATCCTCTCAAAGCATCAGTTGTCCTGTTTAGCTGTAGAGGGTTACAGAAAGGGCAGCCCCACAACCTCTTCCCACAATATACTTTGCAGGATAGGTTTGCTGAGAAGTGTGAATTGTGGTGGTTATGTATCAGGTACAAATTGTTTGAAATTCTTATGTAAAGACTTAGACATCTCTCGCATAAATTATCTAAGTGTGGTCTGGTCTTTCCTTAGTCAACGGAAAGAAATGGCATTTCTTGAGTACAATTTGGCCTGTTTGAGGCAGCTAAATCAGGATAAAATGATTCATCACCTAGAAATATTTCTTTTCTCTTAGCAGAAAATGAATCTAGGTGATTGGAAGAGATGCAGACATCTGCATTGTCACTAAGTATAGACAAATAAAACCCATCCATTATATATGTCCTGAAAAAAAAAATAATAATAAAAAAGGGACTAGAGTTTGGGGTGTACAAGCTTTAAATATAGTTGAGCTAGCACCAGTAAAATTGCAAGTTAAGAAGTGACAAAATAATCTCGATGATGAGCAAACAGCAGAAGTCTGCTCTGTCCAGAACTGGTGGTTTCCTAGTGGTGCCTGAAGTTGCTGCAGTAGCAACAGCGTAAGATGTGTGGGTGCTTCAGCTGTACTTTAAGTGCAGTTGTTATTGGCATTTCATCTCCAAGTCATATTGTCTCCCCACATCACTAGTGGAGCACCACAGTGTGCTGGTCTTTGATCAGGACAGACTAACTTACTGTCCAGCTCTCAATTGTACTTCATTTTACAGAGAAGCCAGGTGGACAAAGTCCCATCAGCTTCCCTCTTTTATGACCCTGCAAATACTGGAGTGTTTCCTATAATACGGGGATTTTTTTAGTGATTTGCATAGTTTAGATCTTAAACTCTCTGAAGAGTAGAGATTCTCTTTTTTCTTATGAGAGGTTGTCGCACATCACAGTGCATCTCGTGAAGACAGGGCTTCTGATACGGACCCTCTGGAATATCCCAGTGCTTCATTCCTGAGTCAGGCTGTGATGCTGTCGCTGTATTAATGCCATGACTAGGTTGGGAGTCAAAAGGAAATGTCCTTTCTGATATTTACCATTTGCCTCTCTTGAAATGCACATTAATCTGACTTTGAATTGTCTAACTTAAAATGGGTAGAATACTGGTACAGAAACTTTCTTCTTTTATTTTCTCCTTTGCAGATGACCATTCCAGGATATGTCTGAAAGGTGAAAGCAGCCACAACAATTCAGACTACATCAACGCTAGTCCAATTGTAAGTACGGTAACATATGAGAAGTAATCCAAATAGTTGATCCCTGTCTTACGTTGTTGCCAAAATATTCCCACTTGAGGCACCTCACTGCTCAGATTGTTCAGCCTCAGGTTGTGAGCACCTCACAACTCTGATGTTTCAGGCTGTCCTTACAAATTGATGAGAAATAAATAAATAAATGCAATACCTTTGAAGTTTATGTACTAAGAAAACAAAGTCACTAGATAGTCCTCATTCTACCTTGTAATACTGTCAGGTTTTCTGTGCTTGATATTATTAACTTATGGATTATGAAATTCAGTGCTATACCCTTAGTGGAGCTTTTCTGCCTCTGAGGAGGTAAAAATAGCTTGTTCTTTTTTGCTTTGTCCTACTAGCTACAGCCATGGGAGGAATGTTTTTTGTAGGCATGAAGAACTGAGCTCCACAGACTTCTGAGCTTCTTCTGCAGCAGAAGTGACATTTCCTCTTACCTTTCTCCCTCTACCTACTGATATACAACCTGGTGTTTCCGTAGCTCTCCTGCTTCTCTGAGCTTTCTGTTTTCAAAGCAAGAACAAGATCCCTTACCCCTCGTGTATTCATTCCAACTGCAAAGCAGGTCAATCCAATTTTTGCATCCAGATGCCCCAGTGTGGCCCAGCTGTCCTTTCCCACCTTGTGAAAGCTGAATATGAATCCCTTCTTGTCTGTGAAAGGTGATAAGGAGAAAAGATCTGTTTGTAGATACAAAACAGGTATAGTACCAGTAGCATTGCCCTGTCATAGCATCTCAATGGATGTGTCATGATATTCATGTGAAGGGGAAAAAGGCACTGTGTCCTTGACCTCCATGAGAGTGCTAGTATTGGAGTCACTTTTTTTCATGGTTTTTATTCACATTAATTAGGCACAAAAAAGTTATTATATGGAAACTATGAGAAAAAACTTAGGATGGAGAATTAGATCTCACTGCAGTGGGCTTTATATGCCATTACTGGCTCATTTTCCCGGGGAGTATCACTCCCCCAGTTAAATGACTTTGTGTGGGCAAGGCAGCTGACAATTTGCAACAGCATGAAATTACAGACTGCTTCCTTCCAGTGTTGTTGACAGTACTTTTTCCCTTAAAAAAACCCACAACTACATGGAAACTGTTCCCTGATCTTTGTTTTTGTTACTTTCAGAAAAGTTCTAAGGCTTAATTTCCTTCGATGTATAAAAATGCTATATTCAAAGAGTTAGAAAATACACAGAAGTCACCAAACATCTTTGGGATATTTTTGTCTTTGGCTTAGGGTAGAGGGGAAACCAAAGCACCTGCACACTCAGTGATTGCCAGTTTCCACTTTAGAGGACAAGGGTAGATACGCACAGATTAGAATTTTTGGGCTACTTTTAGGTATGTCTCTGACAAGCCCAAGCTGTATCTGGCACAGGATCAGCAGATCACAGTAAGTTGGTGCTCCAGGGAGTAAGTATGCTGCTTGTAAAGTCATATGGAGAGGTCCAGCTCCAGGGCTTCAGTGGTCTGTTTATGAGTCTTCAGGACACATTTGATGAGTTATGTTTGGTCAACTCTGAATTTCATAGTAAAAACTGAGAGTTTTTGTGGGAAGTGCAGGAGTGGGAGATGATAACTGGAAGTGAGATATTGTCTTCTTGTAAGAGCTTGGTTGTAATTCTCATGATTACAACATGGTGTCAAAGTGGAATTCCAGCATCTGTAGACAGTGCTAAGCCAGGTTCAGTGCTGTCAGCAGTACAAATGCTGGGGTTTTACTGAAAAAACAGTATGGGCTACTGCTACCTAGCCAAGTGTCTGTGTAGACACAGCTTAACTAGTTTTAGTACACAAATTTTGTTGGAGAAGGGGTAAATTCTGCATGTGTGTATATGGCTGTTGTAATTCTGGATTACAGTGTAACTATTTCTTTAATTAGATTGAAGAGAAAACTATTAGATTAAGTAGTGTTGGAGGTGAAGAAACAGGACCAAGATATCTCATTGTCAAAACTGCTAAGAGGTTTGCTCTGCTAGGATGCCCAAAGCTAATGCAAGCAGAGGGTTTCTGCTTCTGCAGCTTTAGGTCTTGTGTTTTTACACAAAAGCTGCCTTTCTACCCAGCTCTTAATAAGGGTATTTTTTTCCGCAGGGTTAGCAGGAATTTCTTTCTTGTAGCTTTCTCTGACTCAAGAGATTTGTTCAATATAACAAGTCACACTTCTGAAGCAAAAATTCATATGGTTGTCTTTATATCACTTGCAGAAATATTTCTATGCCCAGAGAAAAGTGGGTTCACAAGTGTTTTATTAGGCTGGGATAAGTACCCAGTAACTTGAATAGCCAAGAAAAACTGCCAAGAGAAGTTCTTGAGTTCCTCTTCCTCATGGTGGGATAGAGGCCCTACTGTGTGGGCAAAAGTGCCACAGCTGGCATTTGTGCAGACCTGCTATTCCAAGGAAAGAGATGCACCAGGTAGTTATGTGAGTTTGTTTCACTAAGTCAGTAGTAATTTTGCTATTTTGAAAGCAGTAGATCAAAATGTGTGTTTCCTGAAGGTGAGGCAGTGGGAGGTTGACAAGGGTAAATCACTGCTTTGCAAGCCTATAGTTTGAAAAGATTCCCTGCAAACTGTTGAATTAAAAAAAAAATTATCTTCAGGTTAGTGTAAACATATTTGTTAATCTGGTATAGTTTTTGTATAATGAGATAGAATGTAGGAGGGGCAGAGATATTCAGTCTCTGTTCTCTCCACCTCAAATGCCTACTGGAATATTGTGTTGAGCACTCGATTCTGCAATATTTACTGTGGTTGTACTGCTCTTACAGCTTGAGCTGAGCATACGTGCTATTACTACTGATCTCTACCTGAGGTTTACGTTAGCAGGAACACATCTGGTCAGTGTCTTTGTAAGGGCACGGTGGATGTGGACTATCAGGGCATCTGCCTTCACTCACTCTTGCAAAAATTCTACCCTTTCTTTCCTTCAAACTGCTGTCTTTCCACTTAAATGACCTCAGTAATTATCGTATCAATACAGGGATGCTCCTCGTGCATTTGGCCTTGCAGTGCTTGGGTGAGGAGCGAGCACTGTCATGAGCTGAGAGATGGGCTTTAATAGCACAGGATCAGTACGGGCTGAACTGACTGCAAGAGGCTTTTTTCCTCCCCATATGTGTGAGCTGTCTGGTGGAGGAAGAGTGTAAAATAAAGTAATTATATTTGAGCTTCAGAAAGGGAGGCTGCCAGTTGGGTACATGTCACTGGGTATCTCCAGCTTCTGGGTCAGTGGTCCAGTCTCCAGCTGGGGTTCACTCAACGTTAACTGAAGCCTAAATGAGTGCAGCAGCACACCGGAAAAAAATCCCCATGCTAGACAATGAGCTGGCCACCTGCCCACATTTTTTTCTTCCTTTTAAAAAATGCTACCCCTCCTCAATACCTCCTGTCCCTCCAATATGATGTGAAAACTGGGGTTAGATTGATGGCCTCGGCACAGCTGGGAATGGCTGAGAAGAATCAGGAGTCAGTCCAAGTTCTTCCCATAGATTCTTTAATTTCATTGTAGTGTAGGGCCAGGCAAAATGAGTCCTTAGGATAAATTTGCAGGATAAAAGTGAGGTAGAAATCTGTTTCTCTCCTCTCTGAAATAACATAAAGTACTTTGATAATAACTCTGCTATCGGCAGCTGAATGAAAGGCTTGCAATTACAGCACAAGGAGACCCTGACTGTGCAGAATAAAACTGTGATAATTACTTCTGTCATATTTGTACTTAGTCCTCATTAAATTTCAGGAAAATCATCCAGTAGTAAATAATGTGCAATCTTTGCTTTTAAATCAGAGGTCATGAAAGTAAATGGGAAATTCTGTTTTTCCTCATAGGGTGTCTGAGAGAGAAAAAATCCCATCAACTACATTTAAAAACTCAGTTTGCTTATTATTGAAGACACCAGACTGAGGAATGTCATTAACATGACAGTTTGTTCAAATACAGCATACAAATTACATCACCAAGAATAGACTCTGAAATTTATAATGGCATTCACAACCAGATTTACTTCTTTCATTCCATTAGGGGTTTTAAAGGAAGGATTTAAAAATTTGTTTTAAATTTTAATTCAAACATGAATATGGGGACTAGTCTTACCTTTTTAATTTTAATGCTGAGATAAATATGATTACAAAGTTCATCTGCATTTGCTGGATATGCTTTCTTTTGCATAAACAAATACACTTTTTCTACTTTGAGAACTGTCTATACTCTGTGTAAAAAATACATGCACAAAAGTAGATTTTGTTGGTGCTATAAACACATTAAGTCTGGAAACAACACAGCAGCTTGAATTCATACGAATTTTTAAGGTGTTAATCAGATTTCAACTTCCTTTCTGTCATATTTGGTGTAGACTGGATCTCATTCTGATCTCATGTGATATAGGAGTATTTCAGCTGGATTCAGATGAAGGTAAATATGATGTAACTGAGACCACATCTCACCCAGCATCTTTCCCTGTGAAAAGTAAGGACCCGAGAAGCTGAAGGGGAAGGTAAAGGGCAGGAATGGATGTGTTATCATTTACATGAGATCTCAGAATGGTCATTGTTGCCTATTGACACTTTTACGTCAGTTTGCAGTTTTACAAGGCTACTTAACAAGAATCTACATGTACCACTTTCAAGTCCAAATAGAATACATTTGAGGATTTACTCCCAGAATGTATTGATTTTGCTGTATTCCATCAGCATTATCAGTGAAATCATGCAGTAGCACAATCTTTATCTAAAAACTCAACAAATTTCAGCATTCTTCAGGGAATCCTTGCAAAGCCCTGGGATAAGACAGCTGGATAATAGAACACTTGAAGGAAAAACTAAAGGCATAGCTTTTATTCTCTAGTAAAGCAAAGGTGGAATTGTGGTCTGATATTAACAAAGGTGCAACCAAATGTGATACTGTTCTTTATATATTTTCCCACTTTAAGGTACTGTAGCTGATATTGCAAAGCCCTGTAGGAAAATACAAATTGTGACACTAAAGTTTCTCTACCTTTTTTTCCAAGAAGAAATCTCAATGCTCCTCCTTTTTGTTTCCATTTGCTTCCTATATTGGTAGTGGCGGAAATCACCGCAGTCAATTGCATGGTCAGTTACAGTAATCCTTGATCCCTAATATAAAATCATGGAAAAAATAGATTGAAACATTATCACCAGACTTGCCTTTGTTGTACTGCAGTAGAAAATGAGAATTCCATCATAGTAGAACAGTTGTAATAAGTTGCAGCTTTTTCTTTCTAACAATGGCTGTTCGATCCAGTTCTGATGTAAGCCTTGTGAACTCGGTGCTTTGGTGGGGAAGCGGAGGGAAGAATCCTATTCTTTTTGAACAATTGCTATTAGGGTGATTTCTGAAGGTTGTTCTGGTGTCAAATGTTAGCAAACAGTTGATTTTTGGTTTAGTACTTGATTGTATGTAGTCTGCAGTCCTCCATTCTTCTCTGGAAAATACATTTTCTATTTTATTTTCATGAAGTGAGAAATCTGAGGCATCCTTGAAAGAAGATAATGACGACTGACATAAAAAAAAGTGCCTTTTACTTGATCCTTGATTAGTTAGTTTAAAACCCATTACTGACTTTATTTCTTTATTCAAACTTCTGTTAACTTTGATAGATTAAGTTGCCCTTGGTGTTCTTGGTGACCTTGAGGGAATGAAAAAGAACATAGCAAAAACATTCAAGAACCATTCCCTTGCCATCACCTACTCACATTAAATTGAATGTGACCAAAGTAGTGATTTTTCACACTTTTCTTGAAATACGTGGCCTTTAAAACAGTACATGTAATAGAAAATTGATGAAACCAGGAATTTCATTTAATTAGTTTAATCTTTGCTCTTATTTTTGTTCAGTTAAAGATCATTTAATAGTGTGATGGGACTTTCTGCCATCTCCTATTTGCTCCAAGCAAGAAGAGTTTCTGCTCATAATTGTTTTTTGTGCAACACAATGTGCTTGGAATATAATAATTGTAATTGTCTTTTGAATTATTGTTAAACTGCTGATATAGTTCACTACCCTGGGCTGATTGTAATGTTTGCCACGTTCCAACAGCACCTTTGTGACAGAGGTTGATTAATGCTGAAATGCCAAGATTGGCCTATTCCTGATTTATCAGCTGAATACTAAGGAGTGTTTCCTCTGTTTTCCTCTGACAGCGCTATTTGCATCATCCTTGATTTCCTCTGCCTTTGTTTTCTGGCATGTCTACATACAAAAAGTATTTATTTTAAGAAGAAATTCAAAGTAAATTATTATTTTTCTAAAGTTAGGTGCATTCACTGTGGGTTGCATTTCTGAGACAGGCTCTTGGCTGTCAGAGAAGTGACATCATTTTCAAGTGGATGCATCCTACAACAGCTTACACAGAGAGTAGCAGGTCCTTCTCAGTGTGGGTTGATTTTTCTAAGTTAAGATTTTTAGTTCTAGCATAGGAAACCATTTCAGAACAAGTTTAAATCCAGTAATCTTTGGGATTCAAAACAACCCCAGAAATTATTTCAATTATAATGGAGGATAAAACACCCCCACTTTTAAGTATGGCTTTGCTTAATCACATTTGCTGTTGTTTTCAGCTGTGTTTAGTTCAGTGTCTCAATTCTTACAAAAAAAACCAAAACTAGTTGCCTCTTTTTGAAATGGTTCCTAAGGTTTTTTTGTTAATACTGCTTTCTGAAGAAAGCTGTTTTTACCTTGTCTCAAAATACCCACAGTAGTAAATGTCCTGCTATCAGAATTGCTTTTGTCAAAAGGCAAAGAAAGCAAGGTTGAAATTTGTTGTGAGCAATTGCTTGTTGTGAAGATTTATTTGCTGATAAGAGAAGCATCTCAATGAAACTCAGAATAAAATGACGATATTACAGACATCCTGGTCAAGGTTTTTTTTATAACTATGGGTGGTGAATCAGAAGTAAGCTTTTAGTCTAAACAGATTCAGTGACTTCATTTTACCTGTGTTGTGTTGTCATGGAGAATTTTAATATTAAGTCCAGCTTAATTGTATGTCAGAAAATTAGAAACATAGAAGTGTTCTCTTCCTTTTTGCAACATTCATTATATTGTTGTTCTGTTAGAATAACTTACATCTGTTCTTTTATGGTTCTTCCCTCTTTTATGTTGCACATAATTATGAGGTGCCTTCTTTTGCGCTGACATGTACCATCACTGAAAATTTTGATAGGCTATGAATAAATTCAGGAGATGCCTGTTAATGCAAATGTGACTCACATTCATTCTTATTCAGATCTTTACTTATAGAACAGAATCATGTATTGAGACAAATTCTGCCTTGAGCTACATGGATATAAGTTAACTCTCGCCGACTTCAGTGTTACTGAGTCACACCCACACATTTGAGAGCTGAACTGGGTCTCTTTTCTTTATGTTCAAAGTTTTGTCTTGCCCAGTTCAGGGTTAGAATGAGTTTGTTTGTTTTTTAATCCTATCAGCAGATCTTCTTTTTCAGCAGAATGGATCCTAAGATTTAGAACCAAGAAAACCACCCATCAGTTCGAAAACATTCATTGTAACACACTAATCCTATTTACTCTTGATGGCTTTGTTTCTCAGATTCTTTATTTTTTCTGCTCAGTGAATTTTCTGCTCCTTGAATTAAACGTAATAATTAAGGTCTTTAAGCAGAACTTCCTCCATTGAAGCCAAATCCATGCATTTAGATAAATCAGCTAACCAGAAGAAGCCAGAAGCTGAATTTGTTCCCCGTTTTTGCTGTTTTTTAGTTACATGTGCCCTTGACTGGCACAGTGGAAACGGAGAACATATTTAGATGTGTGGAGCATTCTTAACATTCAGTGTAGAAAAATGTTTCAAATGGCTTCTAGGTTGCTATGAAACCACGAGTACTGATGTCAAATAAATGCCTTTGTCAGCCACCATAAATGATCTTACTCTGCATATTGAGGACATAGGACATAGCTCATCATGTGTCCTGATATTCATCTGGTGACATCAGTCTTTTGGGGAAAAGCTTCTCCTCTGAGTTCATAAATAGAATTAAAATTCTCTGCTTGCCAGTAATGGATGGAGGGACATGACTTTAGGAAATCCCTTTTTCTGCCCTCACTTTCTCTCCCTAACACAGCAAGGGATTTTTGTTTAAATAAATCCAGTCTGTGTTCCTTTTCCTTATTCTAGATGGACCATGACCCCCGAAATCCTGCATATATTGCCACCCAGGGCCCTCTCCCTGCTACTGTTGCTGACTTCTGGCAGGTAAGTTAAACATCTCTTTGAAAACTGAATTTATGTCACAAGTTTTCCTATGCTTCTTGAAATGTAAGTTGTATAAAAATATGTTGTGCTTGAGTCACTACAGGCAGCATGACCTTCATTCAAATGTCTTTGTAGAATCTAGTACATGGATACTCAAGCCACTTATGCATAAGACAAGTCTTGCTAAGTAATAGTTGATCTGAAAATTATATTGAAAACCTCAGGCTAAAATATTCATATTTTAGTGCCAGGTCTCTGTAATTAAATAACTGCCAAGGACTGGGTAATTTTCAGAGGGCCTGACCTTCTGAAGAATGTAGCCAGAATTCATTGTCACTCTCCAGATTAGAAAGGACCTAATACTGTGTGCCATGAATTTTCCCATTGAAACCTACTTCTCAGATGTCCCAGTTCCCCGATATGCTTAAATTCTTATGTATTTTCCTTACCACATGTAGGTGAGTTAAGACCCAGCTTCATAAATTTAAGTAGGGGCAGAATTTTTTTGCAGGACTGAGGCTAAATGCAATAGTTGTTGACGCACAAACAGGAGCTTACTTTGCACGCAGATGTTTCATATGCCGGTGCAGCTCTCAGATTTGAACATACACACATTGCCAGGCTAGATGTGTGTGATTGTGTGATGGATAAACTACGTTAGATATTCCTTTGGAAGTGTACCTGAAAGCTTACGGAAGCTGTCTGGGGAGGAGGCTAACTGGGGCTTATTATCAACACAAATATATGCTTTTTGTTTTGTGTTATGAATTTGGAAGCATTTGTTGTGAAGATAGAGAATATCTCTGTGACAATTTCAGAAGTGTCATTGTATTTTAGGAGCTTGCATCAGTTGAAATCATCTCTTCATCTGCAACACTTGACCTATGATTAGAAAGCATTGACTGATCCCTATTGAAGATGCTTTTCATGTCACAATTTCCTACTCTTTCTGATGAGGAATCAGGACATTTTCAAAAAGATTGTTGAATTTTGTGTGCCTGGATATTTAAGTGCTCAGTCTGAGATATTTTAGAACTAGTTTTTATAAGGGCAGAACAAATGCTTTCTTCTTGAAGTCAGTTGAACTTTTGATCTGGCTTAAATTTTCAAGTGCCTTGGGATTTTTGTCTTCACTGTTTGGTAATTAGACACAATTGAGAAGACTGATTTTTTTTTGCCCTTGGCAGGTGGATTCCTTATAACAGGCATGGTACTTGAAAATGTATTTGTTAAGTTAAACATGCAAAATCAAATATATACATACATATATATATCTGTGTTTACATTTTGTGCATTTTGGCCTACAACTTACCTTTGGCATGTTGAAAAAAATCTATGTTCTCTCTTTTAAATGAGGTGTTTAAAGAACCCACTTTGTGTAAGCATTGCAGAAATCAGAACTAATCATACAAGCGTAGTATGAAGAATACCTTTTGTTCTTCTTCCACGTTGGTTTGAACAGTTAGGCAATCTGTTTGCATGGTCACAGAGACTAGAACTGAAATGTTATTTCTCTGTTCTGTGATCCAGTCTTCTTCATTCTAACTTCATACTCAAAAATCTCTTTCTTGACTTTCTTTTCTCGTGCTATTTTGAGTGGAGGAGTCTTCACTTTCCTTTTGCTCTTTTTAGTATTTCTCCTCCCAGTTATCCGTCAGTGCAAGTTCACTCCATCTCCCCAAGAGATTTTCAGCAAACATCTTCACACAAGTTATTTGGCAGCTGTGGTTCACCTGCGGTTCGAGTGTGGCTGGGTGTCCATTTTTGATGTGATGTTCTTTTATTGTTTATTCCATTAGGTTCCCATAGAAAAGTTGGTTTATGACATTTATTTTGATGGTTTCTGTCACTTCAACATAACAATATGCCTATGTCAGGTTGGTCCATCACCCACTTTTAAACTTCTTACCGAACACGTGTCAGTGCGTTGGTTCCTCTCCCAAGCCTTTTACATGCCCCAGGGTACCAACTAGGCGTAATGAACATGCCAAGAGAGATGACCTGCTTACAGAACAGCACATGCACAACCACTGAAATTTAGTAGGTCCAGTGTACAAGTCCAAAGCCATGGCTTGAATTTGTTGCAGTTTATGCCCAGTTGTGGCAGAAAAATTAATTTCTTTTTTTTTCACCTAATAGTACCTAATTTAAGGTAGGGCCTGGGAAACCTGAACTTGCTGTGGAAAATAGAGTCTTCACTCCTGTCAGGGCACAATCCTTTGATATCCACTTAATACATTTTTCTGTAGTTTATGGTGCTTCCATGGTGCTGCCACCATCGACTGTTTAAAGATTCAATTATTCATTCCTGATACATCTTCTCAGTGGTTCTCCTCCCTCTCCCTCCTCCACTTAATGCCAGCTGTTGCTGCATTGTGTTGCTGTTTTCCCCTTTTTGTGCTCAGTGAGGCAGTTTTCTGACTGATAGTGGGAAGAGTGACTGACTCCAGAGAGATCTGGGACTGTTCTGCTGTTCCTTGTCTAAATGCACATTGTCATGCTTTAGCAAGCCCGACAGAAAGGCTTGGAGCTTGGCATCACCTTCTATGGCAATATTTACTAGATGTATTGCTTCTAATTTTTGCAGAGATTTAGCTGCTAAGATTCCCAAGAGCCCAAGTGCACAGTGTGCATCAGCCACTTCATTGTATATTGGCTGAAACGCTGCCCCAGCAAGAACCTGTTGTAATTGTTTCCACTCTGGAGGCATTTCAAGCTGATCTCTGAAAAACTTGTCAACAGAGCATTTGTTTTACTTGAAAGTGTAAGGCAACTTTCTCGGCATTCACAACACAGCTGATACCCATAACGAAATCCAAACTGCTTCTGATTTGGCCTGTCTAGATTTCGTGCTCAAATTCCTGACACCGTTTATAAACCTGGTTTCCCTTAAGCTTGCATTAGGTTGTTCCACCAGTCAGTAAGCTTGTCTACAGTAGCAGCGTGGCCCACTATGAATGAATTTATAGAATGTCACAGCACTTTATAGGTTTTGCTTTAGACCAATAGTCCAGTAGTCCAATGAACCAAATCCCTACTGGCAGGGAAGAAGGCTACAGGTGAATCTGGAGGAAGCTCCTTCCCAAAGGAACTCAGTTCCTGAGCTCTGACACTGCTCTGCTCTGTCTGTTACTCTTTGTACTCTTTGTTTGTCAACTACATGATCACGTGGTCACATCCACTATCACTTAAGATCAAACAGATAATTTAATTTTGGGTAATCTTTTTTTTGAGTTTTACTGGTAGGCCCCTCTTATGCTGATCCACATGTCCAGTATTTTAGTGCAAGTGCTATTAGACACTTAGCAATCAAATTCCTATTTACTGTTTTCAAGTTGCCCAGTTCTGAACAAAGATCAAGGTTAGATCAGGGTCTTCTGTTTCCCAGACTAGGCAAAGCTTTGTCATACAGCATTGATGACACTTGGTCCAGGCTCAACTCGTTTAACATTCTTCCTTCAGGTGAGTAGATCCAAACATAGTACCACTACAAGACTTTAGAGGGAGAAATTTCATTGGTATCACTTCTTCTTGGAAGATGATGTCTTTTTGGTAGGGTGGAGAAGAGTGGGTATCATCCTCCAGTACCATCTAACTTGAGCCACTAGAGCTGGCCATTAGACTCAGAATTTTCTGTACAACTTCCTGTCCATTTGGGGTTTCACACTGACCTGAGAGATCCAGCTTGAGGGAAGTTTTTCTTTCAAAGACAGAGTGTTTGAGCTGGAGATAGTCCAAACTTCTGGATATTGGTAATTTTCAAATGATGTTCAAATTTGTATACATTGTAAAAAATAATGATAAAAAGGCAGTACTCTTACACTGGCTTCCCTAATGGCATAAGACTGGTTCCAGGCATCAGACTCCCACAGTTATCTCTGTCCCTCCAGTTTGCTTCCCCAGCTCCTTAGTTGCTTGGCATAGCTCCTGTAAGTCAGCAAGTGCCAAGTTAGTTCCAACTTTCCTGGCTTACCTATTTCTTTGAAAACTTCCTAGCCTGCAGGGGTTGTTTTGTCAGTCATCTCATTGATCTGTTTTGCCACAGGGCTTCCTAATCTGTCTGGATATTCTGTGTCTGTGGCTCAAGCAGAGATTTCATCTCTGCCTGCCTGTCATCTTTTGGACCACTCTGGAAGTTTTCCAGCCACTACTTTAATTAATTTTTAAAACCCTCCAGCTGATTTAAGTCTTCATTTAATTTTATCTGGTCTTGTTTTCATCTCTTTTTACCAATTACTATTTCTGAGAGATACATCCTTCATTGATTCTATTTTGGTTCAGTGGGAATTCCACCTCACGATTGCCTTTCTTGAAAACTGGATGACTCTCTCACATGGTATTAATCCATTTTTACCTGAGTGGTTAGACAATTTGTCAGGTCTATGGGTTGTTTTCTTCTCAGCTGGAAAGAAAATTCATCCTCAGGACAGGGTTTTGCTTTGACAGAGTTCCATTTTATTTACAAAGAAAGTACAGAGTTTTATTTCCTTGAACAAATACAGAATCAAATAACAGGCAATAACTTCTTTTTTCCAAACCTCATTCACCCAGTGTTCTACCCCCAACCTCTCTTTCAGCTTTTCTTCTACCAGGATCACAATGCTAGTTTGTTGAGCTGTGCTGGTGGTTTCTTTATTCCTTTTGCACATTTATGCTGCTTATTGGGATTAATCATCTTGCCTTGATTAATGCTTTCTCTCTGCATTAAGCATATCAGTTTCTAGAGAAACTCATGGGTCCATACACTTCACGTTTCTCTTGGTTTTGATGATAACTTCTGTAATTTCAATTATAAGACTTCATAAAAGAGTTTGCTTGTTTCTTACATTTATCTTGAATGAAAGGTGATGATTTTGTCCAGCAGCTTCAGTGAGATTTCACTCAGCTCTTTCACAGAGCGCTATTAAAATTCAACATCTCTTTGAACATAATTCAAAAGAAAGAGGATGTAGAACATTTCTGATCTATAACAAGTTTTCGCAGCAGGAGTTCCATGTTGTGAATAATTCTGGAGGCATAAAATTTTATTATTTTCCGTATGTGCTGGGTTATAATTCCATGCAGGATTTGACATGAAGTACATGTCTTAACTTGCAAAGTATTCTAAGAATCAAGGGATGATAATATGCAAGAAACTATTCCTAAGAGTTAGGATGTTTAGAACCAACTGTCCTTGCTCTGAAAAAATTGTTCTTAATTATGCTGCTTTTATAAATTGTGTGTCTGCTAAGGTTCATCATCTCCAAATGGAGATTTCTGTAGGAGGCCATAAATTTTCCCTCTGGAAAACACCCCACATTATGTCTTCCTTTCATAAATCTACCCACATTTGCCCTTCTTTGCCTCCTTCTTTTTGGAGGCAAGTGCATTTTTACATTTTTTTACTTTACCAAATTAAGTGAAATGGAGGGAACAAGCACTTCTTGCCATGCTTTAGTTGCCTTAGAAAATGAAATCATATGTCATATGTACTTTTTGTAAGCATTTGTTTTTCTGTGATGTCCTCCCTCCATGACAAACATAAGTAATCATTTCTACTACAGAAGTAGTAGAAAAAAATGATTTTCCTCATTTTGCCAATGTTCAGTAAGGTTCAAAGCACCTGCAACAGCAAACCATGAGCTTAAATACAGTCCACACTTGTAGTTTAGACTAGAAAATTCCCTTGGTTTTTCCTAAATAGTTGTGTAGCTCAGGCTAGATAGTTCCCCAAATGCCTTAGTCCCTGAAGGGCTCCAGTCTGGTACGAGTGACAGAGCAGATATCGCTCCTGAATAGCACAGGTCAGACACAGGACCAGGAAGGCAGACTTCAAGTGCTGCCCCTTTGTGGTTAGCACGTTCTTCTAGGAAGGAAGGAAAAGCTTCATCTACATGATCTGAATCAACCCCATGCTTTTCATTACCCCATCTTTCCTCCACTCTTTGCCAGTACATGAAATAATCTTTGGAATGCTCTTCGCCCTCCTTGTTAAAGCTGGACATTTCATGCTGACAAAGAAAAAGAGAGCTCACTGGAGTGGAGGTTTGCACTATGGTGGTTAGAGTGAGCGAGGGAACCTCATCTTGTCTCCCTTGCTTATCTTTTACTTTTATTGCAAGATTATTAAATGTAAAGTGCAGAAGGAGTCCCAAGAGTAAAGTCTACAGCCCCCATGTGAGCCAGGGAGTTCAATTGCCATTTGCTTTTTGTTGCGCCAGTCTTGCATTTCTTATTCTAAAACTATTTTTAATTTTCTCTACCATATTCAAAAGTAAATTGTCAGCATCCATTCAAAAACTGACTGCTGGTTTCCTCCCAGATCACACTGACGTGTTAAGAACTGATGCCCGAGTCTCAGCCTTGAGGACGTGATAAATCTTTGGATGTCTGATCAGCAACACTTGCTTCTCTCTTCCAGTTTTGGAATTCAACAAAAGCAATACAAAATACTGTCACTTGATTGTTTCCTCTGTAAAAAGGATTACTCATCAGTGATCTCCAAGGGCAAATCCCAGTGGCAGGAGACCATGTCTCTGTAGCTGAATGAGTCTTTCCTGCAAAATCAGTGTTCCAAGCCCATGGGCTGAGTAGGAACAACTGTACCAAACCCTCCTCTGCTGTAATTGCTGGTTTCTGTGCTCCCAGTTCAGCACGTTTTGTGACTGCTGAAATTAATTTACAGACTAAATTATTCTTCTGCATTTTGTTCTGTGCTTCCAAGCAGTTTTGATTCCCAAGTTTTATTTTCCTTGTCTGGGATGGGACTTCCTGCATGTCTAATCAGTTCTCACCTTCAGAAAGAAGAGCAGATGTAAACCAACAGAAAGCAATTCAATGTGTAAAATATGCATATTTTAATTTAATAAAAGAAAAACAGCAAGGGAGACGTAGGCACAGAACAGTAGCCCCTAGAGCTCTAGTAACTTGTCAAGCTATGAGAAATAAATATAGCATTAGAAATTCCATAAGCGTTCAGTAAAGGAGTGTGCATTTACCATGCTCACTTCTAATTATGGCTCTGGGTGGAGAAGGTACTTAGAAGTGGTCCTTTTAAAATCTGTATCCCTTTATTGTTTAGTTTACTCCTTTTCAATACTAAAGTGAAAAGTTAATTACTGACGATTTTGGTGGACTTTTGCTCTTTAATGTGGCTTTGTCAGCACTGCAATTCCAAACAGAGCTCATATTTAAATTATTTACTAATAAGGCTTGAGTTAGGAGTCTACTGAGAAGAATAAGAGCAGTTTATGTCTCTCTGAGAAAGCATAAATTATTGTAACACATACAATCTTCTTGAATTTGCCTTTCCCGTTGACTTCCAAACAAGTGCTGCTGCAGCAGCAGGGGACATAATACATGGAGCCATACGACCTCGTATTTATATATGGTCCTTTATGAAGCCATTTTTTCAGCTGCAGTCAGATACTTTTTAAATTAAATACTATTATTGACTGTTAATTTTTCAACCTACAGGTTTCCTGAGCTGTCATGCACAGCTATGACTTTGCAAATGGCAATTCTGGCCTTGCCAGATTTGACCCATTTCACATCAAAATGATAAGTCATTTTCAAACAAAACAGTTTGCAAAATAAAGCCTGTATGACTTTTTGACAGACATACATTGTGAAGTTCTAGTTGATAATACAAATCTAAATTCCCCACCACTTGAGTTTTTTTAGTTAAAAGATTCCCCCCCTTTTTTCTAAAGCTTGAAAGAAATCACAGTTAATTATTTTCACAATATGTAATGGGATGCATGCTGTCTGACCTAGAAAGAGTTAGTACCTTGCTTTGTTGTTTTTTTAGGAGTTGTGTTTATTCATGTTGACTTTTGATTATCAATGGAAATTATTTGGGTTCTCTTTGCTGATTTTTCTGCCTTTCCAAATCTTTGCATTTACAAACATATGGGAAGCCTAAAATACTGAAAAGGCAAATTCTGTAGTTTGCTCGACCTTTTAAAGTATAAGCTATCAAAAATTATGTTTATCAGATTTATGGCAGTGTTCTAACACTGATTCTACTATTTGCGACTTTATTTTATTTCATACTTGAAAAACCAATTCTGTGCTCCTTTTCCAGTCATTCGTACTAAATATAATTCAACCCAATGTGGAAGCCCTTTGCATGGGACTGGCATGCTGGATAACCACAGCGTGAGGTCTCCACACTTAGTAGATTTCATCAACAGGGAATCCTGCGGGTCTCAAACACACTGCTCATCTTTGGGTTGCGGGATTCGGCCTTTAATTTGCAATAAATGGAACAAGATGGTGTTATTTTTGTCTAAGAAGTGTTTTGAGAATGATGCATGCAGCAGAACACCTCATTAAAGGTTATTAACATGTTGCTCTTTAGGCCTGTAGGCTGAGGGAAGATGTTACACAAAATTACACACTGTCCTCCCTTTCCAGCAGAGCATACTTTGTGAGCTCTGAAGTGAGCTGCTCTGCGCAGCTCAGACTTTATCTCTTCCATTCAGAAGACTCCTTTCAACATTTCTTCTTCTCCTGAAAGTATTACCATAAATTACAAACATGAAATTGCCTGTGCTAAGTGATTTAAATAAGTTTAGTTTTATATATTGCAAATATATGTGTATAGTATATATAAAAATACTTAGTTTTTATAGATACTTAGAGTCTAAGGCTTAAGTTTGCTGGGTTCTACCTAAACAGAGAAGCCTCTGCCCCAAGGACCTGATCTTCTTTTTTTTCTTCTATCACATGCATTGACTTACTTTCTACTGTGCAAGCAATAGAAAGTGTTCCAAAGTATATGAATTGCCATGAATTTGCCACTGAATCTCCTCCTTTATTCTCCAAGCCCAGCTGAAAACTCTCTGGTAACCAGAGGCTCTTCTCCAGAGGCTGTACTGGGGTTGTGCAAACCTAGTGTGTGCCACCAGTGCTTTCATTACCAAGACAGACTCTTTGGGGCCACTTGCCAGTTTGTGGAGATGTTTGCACACTGAGCACAGCAAAGTGTTAATGCTGGGAGATGGAGCTTGTGAAAAACTCATCTAGGAGCTGGAGATGGCAAGGTGAACCAATGACAGCATGAAACTGTGAACTGCCTTTGGTTCGTCCCGCTTACACATTATTTGGAAAGAAATCCAGATATCACCCTGATGTTCTAATATTTAAATTAGCAAGGAAACAAAGGAAATGCTGTAGTCCTTCAGTCACAGGCTGTGAGCCTTAGTGAAACTCCCATCTCAATGCTAAGCACTGGAGATGTAGGGACAGTCGTTGTAACAGGGATGATGGCACTAGATTGTATTGCCTTCTTGATTTAGTAGATTTGACTCCTACTTTTCACACAATGACCTAAAAGAAATATTATACCCCAGAGTAACTTTGAAATTGTTTGTTTAAATTAACTTTCATTTGGATTTATGTTTAATGAAATCTTCAGAGATGCAGACAGCCCCTCTCTAATGAAATGCTCTATCTTTGAACCAATGAACAGGGTTGCCAAACTGTAAGAATTCCTCTCTAAATGAGTGGGCTTTTATAATGTTACACTTGGGTGGCACAAGCAGAGTGCTCGATGATTAGTTTATGGTCTAGATCATTGTATTTTTATTACACTCATAAAAACTGTGTTTCTCCTCATTTTCGTAATGGCTTCAATGAGCTTCTATACCTTCTAGAGGCACATTAAATCGTTATGTGATGGAAGTGCTGATTTAGTGGGGCTAGTTTTAAAGTAAGATGCATGTTTTGAATTCTTATCTTAGTCTGATTGCTGACTGAAAAAGTGAAACTACGTTAGAATGAATGAAATCTGTATCATCTTCCTTACATATAAAGAAGGTTCCCAGCTGTGGCTTGAACTGCAGTAGAGAAAAGATACAAATAATAAATCTACATCTGTCTGTAAAATGTCTATAATTTTAAAGTATTTTTAAATGGTTTTGTGGCATTCTGAGATTTTTCACATGATGATGAGAGAATTACAGATATTTTTACTTAAAAAAATCTTTTAAGGGGAAAAAAGGAAAAAGATAAGAAAGATTATTTTTATTCTTAAACTCCACTGTAATTTTTCCTGCACTTCTTTTCAGAATGATAAATAACCCTATTTTGTGCAAATCCTAGATTCATTTCTCTAAATAATTCTAAGCTGGTTTTAAAAGTTGTTTTAATTATGTTGCAAAAAGAAAAAAAAATGGGAAGAAAAATGTTATTTGTTTCTCTATATGCAAGCTATTCTTAAAAGAGAAGACAACATCATTATCCATGAATGGGAAACCTTTTTATTTGATATGTAATTTAAAAAAATAATCCTTGAATTGAATGTATCATCTCATCTTTGCACAGTTTAGACAAAGGCCTTTTTTGTTGACAAAATTTACATGTCAATACAGTTGCTTATAAATATTTCTGTGAAATAAACATAACCCTTCACAAAAAGAGCAGTTTACTCTACATTTAGTAATTTTATATGCTAGCAAAAAAACAATGAAAGTTGTATGCAAATATAACATCAATGTACAGCATAATAATAACAGTTTTTAGTAATTATGCTGCTTGGTATTAATTCATAGGAGCCTTTTTGTTCAGCCATGAGCTGTGTTTGGAACAGAGATATGCCAGACCAGAGCATCTCTGCTTGTTTGCTGTTTGTGGAAGACATCCACAAATCCTTTAGTTGGGGATGTGCTGGATTCCTGTGTCCTGTGACATACTCTGTGACTGGTCTAAATTATTAAGTGATCACACTGGCTGTGAAGACACTCTGTTTTATTCTGTTCCTGCTGTACTTGTGCTCTGTGAGTGAACTGTCTGCAGCAGGACTTGGACTTTCCTTCTACCTTCAGAAAAAAAAAAAAGGAGTGGGGAAAGTAAAAGGAGAAAAGAGAACAAGAAAAGAGAAAGGGGGAGGGGAGAGAACAACAACAACAAAAAAGAATATAAATAAGAAAGAAAAGACAGAGAAAAGGGGAAAGAGAAAGGAAAAGAAAGAAAAAAATAAAGGAAAATCTGAAGTACAGAAAAAGAAAGAGGGAAAGAGGAAATAATTCACATTAGCAACAAATCTTTTATAAATGTGCATTTGGAGGGATGATTTCTTCATCTGAAACATTTATGGGAGAACAGATTTGATTTGGATTTTTCCTGCCTTTTCTTCATTACTATTGTTCAGACGCAACTTTTATGATTGTTTCAGTAATGCAGCACTTTAATGGCTTTTGCTGCTTGGCAAACTGAAAAAAGACACAGGGCTGAGAACTGAAACGAGTTTCAGTGCATGTGACATCAGTAGCTCTGTGCTGCTTTAGTGTGGAATATCAAATCTTGAGTAGCTGGCTGTTCTGCTAGCATCATTCAGTGTTTCTTTAGTGGATCTCAAAGTTTGACAAAAAAGCAGCTGAACACGGTACCAGGAGCAAGGAGAGGTTTTGTGGATGACCCGACTTGAAATCGCAGGAAATTCTTTAATATTTCATGGACGCCTGCAAAATATGGTGCCAGTTTATTCAGGGATTTGAAAGCAGCTGCAGAGTAAAAGTGTCTAATGAAAATGAAATAAATTTCCTGTGAATGGAATAAATTTTGATTGTGTGTCTGAGTGCAGTAATTATACATGTCACGCAGTAATTAGGCAGTCACAATGTGGCCACGGTGTCTTTCTTTGTCTGCAGATGGTCTGGGAGAACGGCTGTGTCGTTATTGTCATGCTGACACCCCTCGTGGAAAACGGAGTCAAACAGTGCTACCACTATTGGCCAGACGAAGGGTCAAACCTCTACCACATCTACGAGGTACCTACACAAAATACCTGGTTACAAATGCGACAGGAGGGGTGTGATATAGGGGTGTCATACAGGGCAAAACAGTGGTTGAAGCTGATCTAACCTGGAGGTCGAGCTGAGGGCTCTTAAAACACACTTGGCATGCCTTGGAGTAGTTTTAGATTTGCAAAAAGCTGGAATGCAGCTTTAATGGCAAGGTAGTTCCCACCGAATAAAATATAGTAAATAATAAGTCAAAGATTGCAATTTTAATAAGGACAGTAATTTTGCTTTTCAAACGGTTTTGCAAGTGGTTGATACATAAAAGCATGTATTTATATTTTATAGAAAAATAGTATTTTTAGAACTAGTGAATTTTGCCTTAGGAAAGCCATATGTATATCTTCATAGAAAAACCTCTATGTTGCTGCAGTAATTAATCCTATCTATTTTTACCACTTGCCTCAGTCACAACAGCAAATACATATTTTTATTTTCTGCTTTGCATTTCTAGCCCAAAATACCACATCACCAGTATTGTTGCAATGTAACATTGGCAATGACTGTCAGATTTTTCCCAATGTCCAGCCGTGTAGAGGTAGAAAATAATACCACAATGGCAAATACAATGAAATGTGAAGATATTGTGAAGAAATATTGTTATTTAAGCTAAAATGTGAACAAACTCATTGTTTGAAAAGATGAGCTCTGCAAATAAGCTGCATTTTTAATGCTTATTTTTCTTCATAGCAGAAGAAACCAAATTTTTACTTCTCATGTGAGTTCAATTCAGACTTTTAAGACCTCTGAGAGTGGCCTGGGCAACACACTTGTGGGCATTTCTGAATAGAAAATGGCTGCCAGTCTAACACATTTTCAATACAAACTATCTTTTGTATTCCCCTAATGTTATAAAGATTATATTTAGTGAATTTTCCTTTTGCCTTAAAATTGTCAAGATTTTTCCTATGTTTTCAATACAATAGCAGAGGCAGGTAATCCCTTCCTGACAACTACATTGATTGCAAAATCAGGTTTTGTGGAGTTTTTTTTCCCCAGTACGGGCCAATTTGCTAATCAAAATAGAATTTTCATGCAATTCCTTCACCCCAGACATCCTACATCTGCAATGCTGAAGACATGACTCGCAATGGAAATTGCTGATCTCCATTTATTCCTTCCTGTGGGTGTAGGTAAATCTTGTCTCTGAGCACATCTGGTGCGAGGATTTCCTTGTGAGGAGCTTCTACCTGAAGAACCTGCAGACAAACGAGACCCGCACAGTGACACAGTTCCACTTCCTTAGCTGGAACGATCAGAGGGTTCCTGCTTCCACAAGATCACTTCTGGATTTCCGCAGGTAAAGCACAAAGTATGACAGTTTGTTTAACACTATACTGATCTGAGGAACTAGACTAGTGCTTTTGTTTGCCCTTTAAAGATTTTTGGTTTGAAAGGGAGTCCCTCAGCCTGTGATGCCACGATGCTAAACTAACACAAATATCTGCAGTAGGTTGATGTTTAGTGTTGTCTCACACAGAGATGTTGCCTGGTTTTAAGGCATGCTCATTTCCCGTTTAGAGATCGATACCCTTCCTCCTTTTGTACAGCTCTTCAGTGCTTCTGTATTTCTTTGTTTTTCAAGAATTTATCCATTCTGAAACTTCCAGGCTTTTTGTGTGGCTCCCCTAAGACCCTTATTTCAGGACTCTCACAAATAAATTGGGAACTATGAGCATGCTAGAAAAAAGAATCACAATGGAGTCATATGGCGATAACGTCATTCCCATGGGAGCATTTGCTCATAAGGATCCAACAGCGAGGTCTGTAGACCTTTGGCTGCAGGAAGGTGAAAATTTGAGAAAGCAGATGAAAATGTTGACAAAACATACCCTCTGGAATTTTAAAGAAAGTCAATGTGGCTTTAAAATACAAACACACAAAGGCAAAACCTGTGAAAGTCCTCGCCACCTTCTCTAGTGTTTGCTGTGTCTATCTAAATTTTAATTTGAAAATTAAAGCCATGCATGATAAATACTGGAGCGAAATAATCTTCATTTGATTGCAAACCGTGCCCAGTGTATCATGTGTAGGTGTTAGCGTGTATCAGCTAATCCACAGCGATGTGCTTATGACTAATGAAAAGAATCTCCAAGAGGTTTGGGGAGTTGCTTCTCAATCCGCCAGCGGCCTGTGGGATTGCGTGTTGTTCTCTCTGTACTACGATATTATCTACAACCCCCCGAAGTGATTAGAAGGGGCTCAGTGCTCAAAAGGTCCAAACTTGTTTCTTTCAATAAGTGCTGGAAGCTCTGATTGATGCCAGTCGAAGTTGTGTGTCCGCACCCGAGGGGAGAAGCTGGCGTGTGTGCAACAGGAGCTGTTTGCACAGTTGTCTGCTGGCAACATTTTACCCTTAAAAATTTAGGACTAAGTGCCACCCTTCATCCATTCAGTATTCTTGTACCTCCTGCAAGGCTTTTCAAAGCAGAGAGTCATCTCAGACGGTGCAGGTTGGGTAACACTCCAGCTGCTCTGAGTCGCTTGGGGCTGTGGCTAGGAGGGAATGTAAGGATGATATCCTACAGTCACAACGCAAAAGCAATAGTGGAGGAAGGAAGCATGGGATGGAGTTGAAACGCTAACTGAATTTTCAAGGTGTTTCTTCTCTGGGTTCAACTTTAATTTGATTTTTATAGGTTGATTTCCCTTTGCTTGTGGGACGGGGGAAGTTGCCTGTAGTGAGTTTCTGTAGTGAAAATCCTGAATTGGTTCCATTCAGCTGTGTGAGGGGCAGCACAGAGCCAATGCAGCATCCGACTTCACCCTTTTGAAAGTTAGTGGGAAATCTGCTAGCAATTCTAACTAGAGTATAAAGAGCCTGTAGAGCCAGGACATCTGAAGTTTGGAGTGCCTCGACTCTGACTTGCTTCAGTAAGGATTGAGGTCCCTGCAGGAATTGTAGGATTAGACCTACGCTAAGTCACAGTTCACATCGCCAAGAAAGCGCTTCTTAGAGTGACATTGTGTAAGGGTTAAATAGCCGTGTTGAAGAAGTGTTGTGCAATACTATGAAAAGGAAAAATTATAACTAGGTGAGAAAAGTAGTGGAGCTGTCATTCTTTGGATATAAAGACAGTATGGGAATGAACCTGTTAAGATTTAATTGAATCCTGAGTGTTCATTTCACACGTATTCACAGTCCAGTGTAGGGTACTGTAATCATTTGCTACGTGCAGATTTTGTACAATGACCTCGTAGTACTGAATGCATAGTAAAATTCTGCCTGAAAAGGAATTTTGGCATGCACAATAGCTGGTCTATGAATCTCAGTTTTCTTGGTCATCTGATCTTTCTTTTTTCTTTTTTTTCTTTTTTTTTTTTTAATTTAGTGTTTTTTAATGACAAAAAACCTAATGCACTGTTGCTAAAATAATGTATTTGGAATTCATTTATACAATACATGTTTTGCACCTGAAGCTTTCTATTTAAAGTACAAATTCTGCTGGATTACAACAGCTGACTCGTAAAGCCCCCAGAACAAATGTCTGACAGTGCTACCATACTCCTTGTAGGGTAGTGCTAGGAAGGGGCTGCACTCATTTCTTTTGATCTTATCTATGTTTTTATGTGCATTCAGTGTGTTTGTATATATATATATATGGATATGTGTGTATATTTATATATTCACATACATATATGAAATTAAGCATATACATAACCAACCCTCTATTTTTTATAATTCATCACCAAGAAAAATTGGATTCCCAAAATTACCTTGCCCAGAGTCTGTCTATGGAAATACGGACCTTAAATTTTTTATTGAATTGAAGTTTGCAAGTCTCTTTGAAAACAGAAAGCTTATCTTTCTCTTACTATGTATCAGAGAGTGATTTAGATGATTTTGCATCTAGCAGATAGACTAAATCTTGCTGAATAATCTATCATACTGCCATAATGTAGGTATAAATTGCCAAAAAGAGATTATTCTATACATTTTACAAATCTGTACAAAAGACAGTCCCTGAGAGGTGAGGCTACTATGGAAAACACTGGTCAGTTTTAAATGTTTCTGGAGTCCTAATTTCATTTTGAACAATAGACCAATCATTATTGCTCTGGACTAGCTTGTTAGTCATGCACTGATATGTGTCATTAAATATTTCTTGAGCCCAGAGGGAGCACATTTACACTTTAAAGAGGGACTGCTAAGCTAAAAGATAATTAGCATCACATGTGAGGGCTTTGCTTAAAATATATATCTATTATGCTATCACTTCTCGCTGTGTGCAATGGCATTTACTAACACTGCTCACTTTAAAAATGGACAAATTCTTATTTTGCCAGCTAATTAGCGGTTGCCAGTGTCATTTTTGTGATGTTGCAGCTAGTAATATGAGCCCAGTTGCATAGTCACAAAAGTGATCATTGGAAACTGTGACTCTGCTGCAGGGACAATGTGGGAAACCCCTTTTCTGAGCCTCTAACGACCTCTGACCTTTGCTTGCTGATGGTTTGCATGATGATTTCTTTTTCACTCAATGAGCCAAGGGTTGGTTTGTATTACTAATCATTCTTTCTAAGTTAATTCTTCCTGTATATGTATATATATATAATATATATTTTCTTCAACATTCAAGAACTTTGCTTACTGATGAATTTTCAGCTCACTCTCATTAGCCAGAATTAAGAATGAAATGAGATGTTGCTGCATTTCTAAATATTTTCATAAACTATATATAGACAAAGCTATGAACCAGCTGGATTGAAACCCTTTGTTTTAATGTGTTTTCTGAAATGTGTGATAATGAAAATGTTTGAAACGCCTTCAATAAAACTGACAAACATAAGGTGTCTTTCCCTAACATGTGTCTCTGGCTGTCTGATTTACTGAGAGGTCTGATAGATTTGGATCAAGTTTGTCATTGAAATTATATTAGGACTTTGGTAGATGGCTAGTCACAACATGCAAATATCATGTAAGTGGTGCCATGCAAGGAACAAAGAAACCACACAAGCAGAAAGAGAAACGGTAAATACCCCTCTGTAGTGATTAGCTTTTATTTAATACTTTAAAAGCGGAAACAACTCTTTGCTAATGTACATGATGAGGATGGGGGGAGGATGACCAGCTGCACGTCAGGCAATGCAGGCTGACTGTATCAGATGTTGGTACAGACATTTCAAATATAATCTACTGTACAATGCAAAAAAGAAATATCGGGCTTCCTGTCACACAGAAGGAGCTGATCCTCAGATATGACCATCAAGAATTGAAAAGTTCATTCATGTGAAAGCTCTGCTGCAGCTCAAGTCATTAAAGTTTTGCTTGGTACTGCCACTGTATATATATATATATATATTTATGGACCTATAAATTGTCCATTTAACTTCCAAAGTCAAGTGCTCCTCAATGACTTACTGCTCATTTCATAGAATGTTACTCTGCTGCATTAATTGCTTATATACAGAGAATATAAATAGAGACAGAATGTCTCTGCAAGTATGATTTACATAAGTAAGCAGGAGAGTAAGGATTGTGAAAAGTTCTTGAATTCAAATGTTTAAAGGGAATCATTACAAGAACTTTATATTGTTCTCAAGTTTGGTTAGAATCTTAAATAACAAAGCAGAATGTGGAAACATGGTTTCATGAGATATCACCAACACCTTCATAGCCTGTTTGGGTTGAATTCCAGGTATCCCAACGCCCTGTCAGAAGTTTAGGCATCCTCAGGCTGTACTGTAAGCAATGTTTAAAGATATATGCATGTTTTCACAGCACAGATGTTGGTGAATAGATGAACAGCCAAGAACTAAATGATTCAGTAGGTTAGTTATGCTTTAAAATTCATAATAACATCATACCACTGTTGCCAATTCTCAGCAGCTCACTTCAGTTTAGCCACCAGGATCCTGTGTAATCCTTGCACTGAGCTGGGGACTATTGGAGGGTCTGGGCACCCCTGGGAAGCTGCCCTATGAAATGGCTTCATAGGAGACCTTCTAGCTCCAGGAAACTCAAACATCTCATCAAATAATGTGAATGAAAGATTTTGATTTCTTTAAGCAATGCTTTCCCATTTTAGCCTTTATTCAGCTTGCCTTGTTAACATATGTGTGCATATTTTATGGGGTTTTGGGCCTGTAATATACTTGACATGCAAAATATATCCTAGAGCGAAAGAGAGGGCTTGGGATCTTGGGTTTTGTAAGGCAATTTAAATGGATTTAAAATAATTTTGTGGAGACTCTATTCTTAGACTAAGTATCTCAGTTTGCTTCAGCACTGGTTAATTCCTTCATTGAGTTTACATACCAGCAGACCTGTTCTATGGCTGGACTTTTATTGATTGATTTCACATATATCCTCTTGCCACTGAGACTGTTTAACCAGGAAGTTGTTGAAGACCACAATATTTAAATATTAAATATATAAGACTTTTGTAGTAGAACCAAAGCAATAAAGCTTATTGACGGGTGTAGTTATTTTTACTACAATAGATCACATTTTGGCATTTTTAAGAAGCGTTTCAGGAGATTTGGTATTTGCCTTTCTGGGAAGAACTGGTGTTACAAATCAGCACAAATTGTACAAAGAGTACTGGAATAGCCCTTTTTAATTTTGGATTCAGTTTGATATCCCTTGATATTTCCTTGAGCAAGCTCATGAACTTGAAGTTTGCTTTACAATTAAAGCGTCTCAAGATCTTAGTTTTGGAGCCGACATGAACCATTTGAGAAAACATTTATTTTGCCCAGACAATAGTAATAATGGGATGTTTTTTGGGAGTTCTACAGCAGCAAAGCAGAAACAAACTTTAAACAAGATTATGTACCTAACAACTTCTTGTTATATTAGGAAATTATCAACCTGAGTATTTCTTTGAGGACAGCAATATTTGCTTTTTCTTATTGCTTATTTTTGACAGTTGGCTAAAGAAACAGTTATAATATGCTTAATTAATTTTTTGTGTCTGTTTTATTTCAGAAAAGTAAACAAGTGCTACAGGGGTCGCTCTTGTCCAGTAGTTGTTCATTGCAGGCAAGTACAATTTCTAAAATAGCTTCAGAGAGATCTGTATGTGTAAGAATTTAATATAGATGTAAATGAAGTGGGCAAATTAAAGCTTTAGATTGATCACTAAACAGATAGTGAGGTGGGTTGAAGGTATTGAGTATAATTCAACTGGATTTCAATGCTAATTACTACTTAGGATCTGTTTTCCTTATAAAATTATCCTTTCATATGATTTTGTAGATGTTGAGCCATGACTTAAAAATGTATTGGCCACACTTTCCAGTATAAGTAGCACTTCAATTTCATATACATTCAAAATTATAGAGATTTTTTTCCTTTCCCTCCCAATTTAGTCCTATTTTATCAACACTCAATTATGTTTTATTTCTTCTTTCCTTGCTTTCAGAGATCTTGGTAAGAGGGCAATGTCAGGGAGTGGAAACCTACCTGAGTAATCCTTTAAGCACAGGTTATTTTAAGGCCTGACCATCTGATAGATGCATACAAAGTCTGTCAGGCAGGTCAATGGAAAACTTTACCATAATAATGCTAATGGTGGGGTTTGCCATTGGAGGTTCTGAGTTATAAGAAGAATGTTGCACTTATTTATTGAAAATATCCTTGTAGATAATGAAGATAGAAAAACAGCCCTGCTAAGAGGCAGGATGTTTGCCATGTGACACTCCACTTTGGATGGGAGGGAGGAGAGAGGGGCATGTTTCCCACCTGCCTCAGCTGAGTCACCTTCTGCTGGATGCAGAGACCTCAGCAGAGGTGAATGCACCAGAGGAGGCTTGTTTGCATTGCCTTTAGGAAACCTGAAATAATAAACATCTGATGCTGGATGAAGAGCCTTCAAGTTTCTCGCTCTTTCCTTACTACGATGGATGGAAATATCTACCGTCAGCTCATCCGTCTTTGTTTTTACTGGGCCTGATCGCTGCCTTGTCTCTCATTATTCAGCTTAAGTAATAAGATTGTGTCTTTGTTCCCTCTGTAGACAGAGAAAAAAACCCCCACTTATTACCTCCTTTTCTCTAAACAGCAATCTAGTAACTGAAGCAAAAAAAACTCTGTCTACAGAGACTTAACAAAAATTGTTTCATAGCCTGCCTGTAAACAGAATGCAATAACACACTTCATGCTGTTCTATTATTTTTCCTTTCGCTAATTCTTGTACACAAATTGAGCTATCAATAAAAATAATGGCTTAATTAATAAAACTACATACCAGTCTAATTGGTCACACATGCACCTTTGTAAAAATTTTGGGGAGGGAAAGAAAAAAAAGCTTTCACTTAAAGTCTTAATTATGTTTGCTAACAGCAGCTCTAAAAGAGCATCACGCTGGCAATTACACATTGCTCTCTGAAAGGGACACAAGCTGCATTCAGATTAGGGAGCTCTCCCCCTCCCCAGGCTTGGTCTCACATCTCTGAGGAAGGGCTATTGATGCTCAAAAGTTAAACCTGTTTCTTAGGAATTACATGATAATGTTTTTTCTGGTCGTTGCAACTAAGGAAGAATTAAGGGAAAAGATAAAAAGAAAAAGCAAACCACTCAAGATGTATGGTGAAGAAAGATTGCAGTCCCTCAATAATCAAATATTTTGATTCTTGAACAGGTCTGTGCATTCCTTCTGACCGCTCTGTGCAAATGCACTCTGAAGCATTTTTGACTGTTCTGGATAATGTTCTGATCTAACTTATTCTGTGATTCTTGATCACATATATAATTGACTCTAAGTTCATTTTATGTACACTTTTTGAACAGATATGGTATCCTGGTTTAGGGTTACTGACTTTTCCTCCATTGTTTAAAAAGTTTTTCTTGCATAAACACAACTTGGCATAAAAAAATCAAAGCAAAGGCCTGTTCTCCATGCAGGTTAGTGGTTAATCTCCCATGACCAGCTTGTGTTAATTCAGTTCAAGCTGTCTCTCCTCTCAATATACCCTACCTTAACCCCTCATTCTCTCCTCTCCCCGATGTGTAACAGGATAACATTAAGGGCAGGTACATTCATGTTGAGTCTAGATGCACATTGATAGGCTTTATTTTTTCTTTTTCCTTTTCTGTTGGCAGTGATGGTGCAGGAAGAAGTGGAACCTACATTCTAATTGACATGGTTCTCAATAAAATGGCCAAAGGTGAGAATCGAAAGACTTGTTACTTCCTCGGTACTGAAAAATGTGCTTCTGTTGCCGTGGCAACAGTGGGGGAGCAATATTCACAGAAAATCTGAGAATAAATTAGAGGCAAATTGTACTCTTTCCTGAATGTTCGATAGTCTTATAACAGTTTCAAATAGCAAACCCTAACACAAATGCTTTGTGGATGACCAGGTGTGTTTGTGGTGTTGAGAAGTATTTGAATCATCAAATTTATTATTTAAAATAACATTACTCTTTTAGGAAGTAGAAGCCTTGGGGCTGTACAGTCCCAGTTTAGTGGTTGCCTGAGTTCAGCCCTGGGTTGGTCATGGCTCTTGCCCAGTCCCGTCGCCTACCCATGGTCACGACGGTCAGGTGTGATCACTTTGCTTTTTGTAGCTCCCCACTGCCACCAAAGTGCTGGTGCCAGGCAGGGCCTCACGTGCTGCACAAATTAGAAGGAAAAAGACTGCAGGTGAACAGGACAGAGGAGTGAAAATAAATCAGTCAATGCTCCGACCCCAGTTCTGGCGCTCTCTGTTTGATATTGACCAATGTATTTAACTTTTCTGTTTCTTAGTGGCCTTTTCTGTGGTATGTAATTTTATGAAGTGGGAAATCATCTGTCAACATAAGCATAAACTTGTTTATACTGAAGTCTGTAGATCTCTAGAGATTGGGACCATTCCTTTATTTTTGCTTGACTGGTAAATGGTTCATGGTAGGAAGTATTTGAGGTAACCTGAAATAATTTTCAATAGAACTGAAGAAATTTTCATATGGATACTGCCTTCAGAAGGAAGGAGGGTGAAAGCAAGCATGTAAATCTGACAAAATAAACAAAAACCAGTAATTTACCTTTATTGATTCTTAACCTGAGTTCTTAAGCCACCTTGATCTGGCATTATGCACATCTGTGTATTTAATGAAAAAGGGTTGTTGTAAAAGCATATTAATTTATATAGAGAAACAATAACATTTAGTTCTTTTAATTCTAATCACTTTAAAGTTGTTTGAAATCTTTTAACGCAGACATATTTGTATATATAGTTTAAAAATACACTCCATATTTTGCAGTCATCTGCTGTTGCATCCTGAATATTCCAGTCCTCTGGGACATGGTGGCATCATCCTGTCCCTTTAGAAAGAAGATTTTAGCATTTTTTTTTCTCTCCAGATTCTGTTAACATGTCTTATCAAACATGAACTGAATTTTCTGCCTGCGAGCATCATGTGGAACTTGCCGCTGATGCTAAAAGAAGTTGTATGTTTCCCTTCTCCTTTGCACTGTACTGAAAATAAATTTTTCAGTGGGATGAGATTAGTTTTTCATGCTCGTTGGAAAACAGGTTTTTGGTCTGTGAAAGAATATGGAGATGTTTCCAATGCTTCTTACGTGCCACGTGACAACCTAGACTTTAAAAATAGAAGCAATGGTACATCACAAAATTAATGTAGACCTTTGTTAAGTGTTTGTTCAGCTCATTTCGGTCATCAGCAGCGAGAAGCCATAATGAAAACTAGATTTAAAGTATATGCAATTTATTGGCATAAAGAAGTAAACGAGAAGTATTTTCTAGCTGGGGGCTTTCAGCCACTTAAGGGAGGGTTGACTTTGTTGTAAAAGCACTGAAGAATGCCATTTATTGACTCCATTGTACCATGTAATGTCAAATTCCATTTTAAGTGCGGGCTTAGCGCTTCACAATGCCAGACAAGTCATGTGAAACTGGCCAGAGAAAGGCGTCACAGGGCTTTTCGGAGAGCGCTCACCCCCATTTTGTTCGTGACCCGCTCCCCTCTGCCCGTGGGGGTGTGCGGCACGAAATCCCCTGACCCGGTGCTTTGGCTGGGGTTTAAATGAAAGATCAAAGGGCAGAGCGGGCACGCCGGCCCTGCTGAGGTGGGCCTTTCCCAGGCTGTCACACTGTGCGGCCGCCGAGGGTTTTGTTCGGGCGGCAGCCGCAGCCCAGCCTGTGCGGCCGCGGCCGGCTTTGTCTGCCCTGAGAAGCTGGAGGCCCAGGTTGAGGATCCAATGTTCATCAAATGATCAAAGGCCTGCAGCCCTGGACATGAAATCTTTCTTTCCATTTCCTTTTCTTAGAGAATGAATTGCACGAGTGGCAAAGAATGCCCTTTCCAAAGCTTTTATGTGCAGTGCGAGGGCTAACTTCAGAGTCCTTCAGCGCTGAACATAAAAATGTAAGTGCACTTTCAATCTGCGCCCAGCTGCAGGGCCAGCATCGAGGAACCCTTCTTTCAGAAAGGCTTTTAAGGATTAAGGCCTTCAGCCTTTCAAAAAAAAAAAAAAAAAAAAAAAACCAAACCACCAACCAAAAAAACCCCACGGACTTTTAAGAATAAACTTAGAATAATTTGAGTTTCTTGTTCCACTGTCTGGTTTATTAGAAAGTAGACAATAATACATTTTTAAATCAAAGTAAATAGAGGAGTGCTTAGTTTCAGTGGGAAAGTAGAAAGCAATCAATAAATGCCTTGGCTCTTTAGTGGGGTCTTTAATAGGGTAGGTTGGGAAAAGGAGCTCCTTTTTCATGTAATGATTTACTTCCCTGCATTCTCTTAGACAGTTCACTGTAAATGCCCGCGTCATTTACAATTTCTTCTACTGCTCATTGAATTAGTGCTAACACTTACTCTGTTAAACACATAAATTCATATCTTCTACTACCTTGCCTGTTGCCATCCCTCATATTATTTTAGATGCTGAAAACCACCAGCAAAGGACCTGTTCCTAAAACCTAAAGCAGGGGAGAAGGAATCAAGGTGGAGAGGATTTTGTGCTTGACATCTGCCACACCAGTTCAACAGCCCCAACCCCTGTGAGGAGGGGAATTTTAAGGATTTACATTTTTAAAAAGCAAAGCATCTTGGTTTAGGGCTCTTGCAGGACAGTAAAAGTTGGTGCCAGGGCAGAAATGCCTCCAGGGTGGATTTGGGGGGACTGGGCTGATGGAAGGACATACAGGAGCTCACAGGAGCACTGGGATGGATTTCCTGTGGGAGCAGGTTCTTACTGAATTTCGCTTTTCTCAGTGCAGTAAATGCAGTGACAGCATCTGTGCACTGACTCCATAAAAGCATTAAATAATACTCTTGGACACTGGAGCAGTCAGAGAGCAGTGATGTCTATCCAGTTCTATCAGTCCTGTGTCATGTCAGCAGGAAGTTTTAATTGTAAAGTGTATCCTTCTGTCTAGCCATGCCGATAATTAATGTTGATATTTCTCATGTAGTTTGTTACTATAATTATATTCTTCCTAGATTCATGTATTGTTACCTAAAAAGTTTGGGCCAGTTGATCCTTGAGGTCCCATTCCAACCTGGTGTTCTATGATTCTGTGATATGCAGAGTAGTCCCAAGACTCTGATCCTATACCCATCCAAGTAATAACAAGAACTAAATGGTGCTCAATCTGACCTTACCGTAACATATTTAAATACTATTTAACACGTGTTAACTATATCTGTTTAACTACGATAACAACTTGTACAGGGTTGCAATTTTAAGGCAGTTACCAAGTCATTTCTCATTTCCGTGACAGACAGCTTAGGACAAGCTTTAGTTTTGAGTTAGAAGCTGAGAAGTGATTTAGTTCAACCCATGTGCGCTTTCATGATTTAAATAAATACAGAAAATGATAATGGATTGTTTCTGTAGATAAGAATGCTTGCTGGATTTTTGATAAAGACTGTTTTTCAGGGGCTGATTTCTGCTGAGAGTTTCTACGTTCTTGATGTATTTACAAGTTTTATCCTTTGTTACTAAGGAAGATAAGCTGATTTAGACTTAGTCTGCTTGATATTCCCTCCTCACCCCAAACTCACAGTAACTCTGAGCTGATCAGGTTTTTTTCTTTTTGTGTGATCTAGAGAAAAGTTGAGAATTTTCTCATTTCATGTCTTTCCCGCAGGCTTATTGTAGTGACTAAAAGTGTGATATATTGCAAGACATTTTTATTGAGTGCTTCTGGCACCAAAAAAAAAAAAAAAAAGGAAAAAAGAAAAAATGAGATTATGAGTCTTCTCACTTTCATTTTTCTGAACTGAGAGGCTTGGATAGTGTAGATAATAGTTTGATTTTTAGATATTAATCCAGCCAGCAGCTGCTTAGGGTTTGCTGACCATCCATTTTCTTGTGTTTGAACTAGCTGGAACGAGATGAGTCAAAGGAAAGGCGAATATGAATTTTAAAATCCTTTTAAAGTATTGATTTCCAAATTCTAAAACCCAGCAAAAAGATTCAATTTAGCAAAGCCAAACCGATGGTTTATTCTCTTGCATTCAAAAGCTTGGATTATAATTGATGAGCGCACACACTCTGGCCTGGGCTGGCTGTGGAGGTTATCTCCCCAAGTCCTTCCCTTGCCCCTGCTACCCTATTGTCTGAGGGTCTTGTGAGTCAGCTCCTCAGCAGATGCAGTTTATACCGTGACATTTTAAAGCAAAACAAAAGATTCCTTAATTCGCCTTCTGACTCATCGTGATCAAATGATTTGGGCTAATCTGAACCCTTGCTGAGGTTTTGCTTATCTGCTGTGTGGATTTAACAATCATAATGAAGTTGTGGGGTTAGCTCGTCTCTGAAAGGATTTTATGAAAGGAAATGCTTGCCCATACTTGTGTTAAAATGGATTCAATCTGCTTATTTTTGAGTCCTTATGCAAAGTCTGAGAAAATTCTATTGTTCAGTTGTGCTGATACAAGTCTAGAGCTGACTGTTCCTGACATGCTTTTGGTGAATGAGGGAATATTTTTTCAACGCAGGATCCAGCTTCTTCGATGAAAATAAAATTTAAAATACTACATGTCATACAATGGTTGAGAGAACATATGGTGTAACAGAGAGATTACTGTTTTTTTTAAAGGTATAAAATGCTTAGAGGACAAAAAGTGGGATTAGAAATAGGTGGTATTCTGGAGAAAAATTTACAACAGAAAAATTCAGGCTAATTGTTTTCATGTTCTAAGTTTGAACTAATCACGTTGGTACCCTTTGAGATTTGAATGAAATAGATTATTGTCTCTAGGAATACATGAAAAAAAAATGCAGGCCAGTATAGCCAAAAAAACGGGGTTTGCTTTGTGTACTATTGTGGTGTCCACAAGACTGCCTCATTTCTCTGCAGCAAGAATTCCAACCACGGAAATCTGAAATGTTACTATTTCAATTTCCTAAGGAAGTTCCTAGTGCCCATGTAAACATATCGTATGTTGGAAGGCTGTTTTTTCAAATGAGCTGCATTTATGTATTGTAACTTTTATGTAATGAGTTACCCTGGAAACACAATTAGGCAAATAGTGCTCATTCTTGCAGCCTTTCCCAGCAGATAATTAATCACAATGAGAGCTGGGCCCCCAGCTACATGCAGAAGGGTATATAGGGAATGTGTAGGACAGTTTTTTATGGTCCAGTCTGAGATGCTCAGAAAACTCTCACTATTTAGAAAAAGCTATCTAAAACAGTGTTTATTTCCTTTGAAAAATACATTTTCACACATAACACTTGAAAGCTTTTGGCATGTTATTGATTGTATAGAGTAATTGATTAATCGTTCATAAAGGGAAGATTAAAATGGAGCATGTTCTACAAGCTTCTGTTGTGAAATAAATTAGTGACCATGGGGAAGGTGTTGTTCGTTGATATTTTCTAGTATATGTTGTATGGTCTACATTTTTAGATCATTACCTGTATGGCATATAGAGATTTCAAACAAAAAGTGAACAAGTTATTGATGCAATTTCTTTGGCTTTTTTATTTTTTTGTATGGTTTAGTGGTCAGGGATTCCCCTTAAAGAGACATTTCTTGAGTTATTTGCTGTTCTGAGGATTTTATTGGAAAAGAACTGGGAGTAGGAAAGTATGGTAAAAAGCAATCCTAATTATCCAGGGTTTGGGGCAAATGAATGTGAAGAAAGACTGATCAGACATGGGCTATTCCTTGGGAAAGGGAGCACGAAGGGGGGTCCCCATAGAGCATTAGAAGACCCTGAAAGAAACGTATTGATGTCAGTAAGCAGCTTGAGATAGTGACTAATTTGAAAACAAGAGGTCATTGACTGAAATTAAGGAGGAGACAAGCACATAAGGAATTTGGGCAGCATTTTTTCACACAATGGGTAGGTTAGAATATGGAAAAGTGAAAAAGCTGGTCATAGAAGTACTGTGCTACCGGTTTGAGAAGCAGCTGGGCAAATGTTTGGAAAAGCAGGTTTATATACAGAGTGAAGGACTACTACTTTTTTGGTAGCTAATCTTATGCAGCAGAGAAGCGTTCCATTTACTGGAAGGTAGTATTCTGTAAAGGGTACTAAAGTGTAGCTATTCCACAACTTCTGTGGCTGGGCCAGTTAAGTCACTTTTAAGGATAAATGCCATTAAAGAATGAATCCATAATAGTTGCATCTTTTATTCAGGTCACTCCATGTACTGTCTTGTGAAAGCATTGCCACCTACGTGCAACGTGAAATGAAAGTAATGTAAAACGTAGTTCTTACAATTTAATAGTTTCATGTGGGCGAGCTACTTCTGTCTCCCTGGAAAGAAAATTCATATTTTCCAAAGGGATCTCTCAGATTTTTTAAGGCCAACTGAGGCATGTTTTCAGAAATGTCATTTTTGCAATAAGCATCTAAGCTTTGTTCGTGTTTGATTCAGCACATGGAGATCGACTGCCTCTCAGGTAACTTACCAATAGCTCCTAGAGGAGACACCAAAAGAAGGAAATGGTGTAAAACTCTACGGCAGCTGATCCTGGGGAGCACCTGTAAGCAAGCAGTAGCAGCACATTCACAATTCTTGCTACGATGTGCTTTGTATGTGTGCATGTGTGTCTGTGTGTGCATATGTTAGTTGAATTTAGATATGTGAACTGGTATTTTCTAGTGCGACCATAGGTGATTATAGGCTATCTTACCCCATGTGAAATATAACTCATAAATTTCCTTTCTTCCATGCAGTAATTTAGATATATTCCTTTTGCTTTTAAATTCTGGGGAGGGTGGGGGGAAATCTAGGTGTAAAAGAGAAACAATTCCTATATGGTACAGAATGTGATGTGACAATTCTCATGCACAGTTGAAGTGAGGAAGGATTGGCCCTCAAATTAGCATCTATTTGCATTCAGTTACAGTGAGTGGTTTCTGCATGTTTTTTCTGCATTGACAAAGGATATTAGCTTAAAAGCTGACATGTCAGCAGTGAATTCTGTCCTTGCAAGACTGTTAAAATCAGTGTGAAGCTTAGAAGCATTATTTTCCTGAAGCATTTTTAAAATATTAGACTGTTCCTAGTTGTTCCATCTTCAGTGTCACCTTCCTTTGGGTTGTGTACTGACAAAGCCACATCACATTTCTGCATTTATAAAATGCAGTCTTCAAGTATTAATATAAAATGTGTAAACAATAACACATTGTGTAATGTATGCTCTGTGTGTATGACTGCCACAATAATTTTAATTACTTCACTTTTATTACTATAAATACTCCCTTCTCCACTTACATGCTTGCCTTACCCATTAGGTTCTTTTGTTGAAGTTGTTTGGGCTTTTGAGGTTTTTTTTAAATAAGGTGGTGAAATTTTCATTTAGTTTGTTTTTAGGTGTGTATAAGTATGTCTGTATTTCATCGGAAATTACAGACAGTTCACTGGTTCGGGTATGTGATGGGTCCATCCCCAATTACATACACACATGCACACAGATTTTGTTTATCTCAGAGAGAGAAAAAGCTTTTTATAAAAATGCCAGCCTGAATACATTTATCTTTTTTGTTGTCTTTAAAAGGGTGTCCCTCACTAGATTTTTGCTGACGCTTTTCTCTTTCCATGAAAAGGATCAAATGATCCTTCTGGCCAATAGCAGAACTCCAGCAGTCACAACTACAGACATCTGTATAACTACAAATGAAAATTGCTTCATTTTTTCTAGTTTGTAGCTGGTGGTCAGCTCCCTTTTTATCTCTAATATTTACAAGTGTTTTTATTTAGTGGGCACTTAGAGAATGCAAGCTGAAGGAAGAAAATACTCTTGTTTCTTTGCAGGAGAGCACTGTGCAAACAGCAGTTATTCATACAACAAATTTTTCACTTCCATGGCCTTCACTACACTATATTGCAACTGGTTTATCTTTTCATTGTGGTTCCATGTTGCTATTCTTCTGTCATTTCCCTCAAAATCACCAAATGGAGAGGTGAGGGAAATGAGGAAGGCTACAGGCACAAAACACAGACCTCCAACACCATTAGATTTGGCAGATTCTAGCATTTGTGAACCCAAAAGTGGAGAACAGAAACTGCTCTTTTTGACCCAGGTTCATTCCAGCCAACTTTAGCCATATAAAACATCTAGTGTTAAGCATCTCACCTAACCTAGTTGTCTAGGTCTCCTCAGTCATCAGTGAGAACGATACACACCTCTGGAGGATAATTCTCAGGCAAATGAATTGCCATCAGAGCTTACCCTCTCTCTCTTAGCTGTTGGGAGAGGAGATGACTAACTCCAATTCGAACTTCAAGGATGGCTGGAGTAGATGAGATGAGGTTGGGCCTTTGAGACTAAGCTAGTTAGTAAATATTACCGGTTTGCCATTAAAACTAATGGTCAGTGAAGAAGTGGTGTTACACTCCCCCTAGTTATGACCCTTTTCTCTTTAATCAGATTGAGTTTGCCCCTCATATGGTGTGATTAAATGTTTTGCTGCGACATTAAGTACTCAATGGGGCAAACACTTGCTGGAGCAGCTACGCGAGCCATCCTTTAGAACTTGTCAGTGGGAAGCTGGAGGCATCCAGGGCTTTAGGAGCACTGTGGATCTATAACATATCTGTGCTACGCCCAGCCACATTAGACATTGGAAACACATAGCCGTGGCAGTGTAATAGGCCATGAGTGCTGATGTACCCTCCTAACTCCCCAGAGAGCCCACTTCTGTTCCTGTACACTGTTACAGACTGAAGTATAGATGGGTACGCTTGTGTATCAGGCTGCTGGCAGACATGGATCTGGTTACTGTCTGTCCTTGGGTCTCCACAGTTCACTGTCTACTTCCTTCCTATGGCAAAGCTGAATGCAGAGAACGGACAGAAAATGCGGTGCTAAACCCAGGAAAGCCTTTTTGTCAGAATCTTCACACAGGGAGGGAAGAAAGGCAGCATAAATCTGCTGTGCACAAGTGTGCTTTGGCCATGACGCATGGCTTTTAGGCATGAGTCATGCAGTCATCACCCAAACATGAAAGGCAGTTGTATTCTTCCTAAATACAGACACGCTGTGATGAGGCAGCTCAGTGTCCTCACTAACACTGTACTTCCCCGCTTAGTTTCTTTCTCAAGTGTATTTGTGCTATTTCACAATATTACACATGAATATTCCGTGGTGCTCCCGACTGCCTGCGAGTACTGAGCTGTGTGTGATCTGAGACTAAAGGCTGCTGAGCAGCAGCATCCTGAAAATATTAATTGGGTCTTTTTCAGCTTCTAGCAACAGAAGTGTAAAGGACTCAATTAGTGACTCTTCCTTCAAGATTCTAAGAAGCCAGTTTTTAACCTGACCTAACAAGTCCCTTTGCCCTTCAAGGCCTAATTCAAAATCTATACAATATAATAAATATAAAAAGATGCATTAAGCAGATAATACCTGAGTAGAATGAAGCTGAATACTTACTGCTACAAAAAGAAAGGTGCTTGACAGGTCATTTCTCTATTCTCCTTAGTACTCCATTTTTTTTTTTCTGTTGGGATAAATGCTTATTCCCACACAGATCATCATCATTTTCTTAAGGACAAATGGTAAAAGTACTAATAACACCCTCTTTACCAATGCCCAGCATGACTCCTACATCATACAGTCAACTTTGTGATCACTTTATGATCAAGGGGAACGAAAAGAGGGCTGAGAAATGTGCAAAAGGTATTGGGAAAAAAATAGACTATCTATCTAGGTCCTCACCTCTCTAGTGTCCCAATACCTTGTAATTATTAATGGACTTGCTTTCATAACAACTCATTAGGTAGGCAAAAAAGGTTCATTTTATAAATGATGGTGTGAAGCATAGGGTGAATTTAATGATTTGACCAGAGTGGTGCAGGAAGTCAATCTCAGTCTGGAAGAGAACTGAAATCTGTCTAAACATAGCCCCCTAATGACCAAGCCATCCTTTAGGACTCACAGGAACAAATTTATAGCCATTCTGCAGAGTTGTAGTCATATCATTTTGAGGATATATGCCGGTAGATCTGATAGTTGTTCCCAACTAGAAAAATCCTTTTTAATTTAATATTTATGAGTGAAATGTATTTGTGAAACATTCACAAAGAAAACTCTTCAGTTTGGGTTATTGAAAAAGAAACCCCCCATAAATAACTGCTTTGATGAAGTATTTAAGCATCATTTTATTTTTATAAATACACAGAAAATTCAGAGCATCTAGAATCTAAAATATTCCTTTTAAGACAGAGCTTTAATATAAAATTCTATCAGTTTCACAGAATCTACACTGCACTTTTCATTAGTACTGAATAAAATAGGACTTTTGGCTTTGCTTTCAGTGTATGTTCAAGTCTATTACATAAAAATCTCAAAGATTACCTTAATTAAGCCAAAATTTCCATGCATTTGTATAATAAATGCCAGTTGTCCTTAGAACTGAAAAAAAAAACCCAGAAAAACCCCAACCCAAAAAAGAAACAACAACCCAGCACATTGTCAGGTGCCCAAGCCCTCTAGGTTGCTGAACCTGAAAAACACTGTTTAATGCTATGCCTTAACTTTTCCTTCTCAGCTGATACATTTAAAGATGTTACCTCTCTTAAACTTTGTCATACTCCTGTGCCATCACAGTAACAGCAATACTGCGACCATGTGAAAGGGTTGAGCCTCCACAGAATGTTTCTTGTGTGTCTTGTGCTTTGCATAATAGGCCCTCTGCCTAAAACCAATGTTACGTAATTCACTGTGATTTTTAATATTGCAAGCTGCCCGTCACTTCATGGAGCCTATTGCAGCAGAATTACGCCAGGTCGTTATTTATTGCAGGAGAAAAAGGCAACTTAACTTTTACCCATGTTTTTATGGCATGCTGGATCCTCCACTTAGGTGACTGTCTAAGGGCAAACACTTTAACCCCTTGAGATCTGCTAATCAGGAGCACCAGCTGTTAAGTGCCTGCGTGCATCCTGCATTCACGCCTGCGGGGAGAGAAAGGGTTGCAAGGATATGACCCTAAACTTCAGAAACCGCTTCTCTCCTTGGGGGCAAAATATCATTGAGCTTGCATCTTCTCTTGTTTTCTTTTGGTTTATCCAGTTAATGTTCCTGATGTGGGTTGTTGTGCACTCACTGTGAATGCTTCAAGCCTTTAGGAAGATGATAGTTAATTACTGAAGTTAAAATCTGGCTTGCACTGGTGTGGAAGTGCTTTCAGAGGTATTTACTCAGCTAGCTCACTGAGATGCTAAGGGCAGGGGAAGGCTGGTAGTATCTGGCTCACAATGAATTACTGCAAAGAAAAGCTCATTGCATAGTCATTTTTAACAATACTGTTGGTACAATATTAGATCAGTCTCACATTAAGTTACATTTGTACATTCATTTAAAATAAGCAGTGAAATTCCTTGTGAAAAAACCTGTCACAAGCACAAACTGAATTTATTCCCTGTAGAGTAAAATACAGTCAAAAGGTGAAAAGGCAGTTCTTTATTGTTTAAATGCTGCTTCTTTTATCCCTCTCTTTAGTTTCTGAAACCAGTGGCACTGTTAAGGAGACTAATATGTATTGGTGGAGAGAAAAGATAGAAAATATTGCCTTTTTGACATATTTTGTGCTCTCTTTTCCAAATGTCTGTGCTCTCCAGCCTAGTATTTTTAACCCTTTCTCTAGATTATTTGTTGTATGACAAGAAATTGATATCTGCATCTATTACTGGACTTCATAATTTAGTAGCTTGAGAAAAACACTTCCAATAATGGGATATCCTTGGAATCAGTGGATCAAGTTCTTCCAGCCTCTACTCTAAACCACTACATCAAATGTAGTTTGTATGTGGGCTTTCTAGATAAGCAATGTTTAAAAAAACCTTAGCAGCGTGTGGATGCTTTGCAGCCATCTCAGTAAGAGCATGACTTGACCCCAATGTCCTTAGATGCAATATCCTTCTCTCCCAATGTCATGTAGCATATGCTGTATTTTTTGTCACCTGAAATGGCTCAAAATCATAAATAAAGTGTTATTGGGTACTATAGAATGTTATGCCATACTGCTGTACTCTCAGATTAAAGAGAAAGCCTCAGCGTGGCAAAGAAGGTGCTGAATTTGTGTCAGATTTCAGCAAAATCATTCCAAAGAGGATTGAACACTCACGCTGCACTTAAACATTGGGCTGCTCTCACCTGTGAAGGCAGGTTGAGTTCAGACCTCCTTTGTGCCTTGAAAATCTCTTCCTTTGTCTGTCTCTGTCACCAGTAAACTTCCTACAGACTATAGCACACATCAGTGGAAGTGAGCTGCATTTACATAATGGAACAGAAGTCTAGCTTGAATAGAAATAAAGCCCTCATGACAAAATGGGATTTAATAGGGAACTAGCAATATATATTTAAACACATTTGTTTTAGCCACAATAAGGCAATAGATGCAGAATGTGTAGATGCAGAGGAGGAAGAGAGGTTTACTCACGTAGAGAGAAAACAAGTCATGCTGTCTTTATCCTATGCCATTGATTTCATCTCTTTTCCTGTGAGTTTTCTTCTTCCAAGATATTTTTCTTTCAAAACAACATTCTGTCTTTGCAACCCTAAGTTTTGTTGATCAGTCTCTCTAAGTACTTAGGTAGTTCCCATCACCATGGTATCCAGGGCATTCAGAGCTGGAAAAAAGGGGGTAGCAAACCACTCCTTGTCTCTGCTTTGGATTGTCTCTAACCCCCTGGCATCCCAGCAAGATACTTAATTTGGGCAAAATCGTACTTTGCTCTTCTTTTCCTATGACCAAGGATGTCAGAAGTGCTTTTGGGTGACCTGCTGATCACAACCCATGGTTTGGGTGACGCTAGTCAGTAAAAACTGATGTTTCAGGGACTTTACTGACAAAACACTTTAGAATAAGCTTCCCATTAAGCATAGCAGCCCACTAGGACTGTTCCTATGTTCCAGTGCAAGCATATGCTTTGGTGTTTTGCTAAATCAGGATTTTTAATCAAGTGTTGTTCATACTATTAGTCATGTCATTCCCTTAATGATGATAAAAAAGCAAGCATCAGTTCACTGGTAACTGCCTGCAATCTGTGTCACAGAAATGGATAACTCTTCAAAGGTAAGCTCAGAAGCCTGTCTGGCCATTAAGGAGTGCTATTAGGTCTTGTCATGAACTTTTTCACTTTCTGTCCTGAGGGTAGAGTATTTTCAAATAAAGATCAACCCTCACTGATCATTGGACACATATGTCCACAGTCGTGGGTAAGTCCACGTGGCACTGGAGCCTGCCAGCTCCAGTGGAAAGATCTCCGGGTTCATCCTTGCAGCACACACCTCAGGGGACAGCTCAGGACTGTGGTTAATCTCGTCCATGGATGCCAGTGTCTTAAATTTTTCTCAGGTCTTAATTTCTGAAAGACAGAGTTCCCCTTATGTTGAGCTAAAATGTTACCAGGACATTTTATTTCCTGGTAATCGAATGAGGTTGCGAGTAAGGCTGTAAAGCCTGTGCAGTACTTACTCAGCTCTGCTCCCATGGACATCTGTGGTGAAACAGGAAAATCCCACCAAACTGCATGTGTATGAGTGAGAGTAAACTCAGAAATGAGCTCCTGCCTTACACCAGTGTTAGGGTTTGCAATGAGTGTGCCTTTACTGATACTTTCCAGATGAATTGCCACTGCAAAACCTGCAACAGATTTAAGGTATAATTACTATCACTGTTACCAGATTTTACAGCTCACGTAAGTATGTATTGCTTTGCTCTGTTGTAAGAATATTTGGGGGGGTTTAATTTTAAAATTTAACTTTTTGGTGTTTTTCAAAGCCCTGTAAATCCTGGGAGAGTAAGGGCGGGGGGGGAGACCAAAAGTCATACAATGCCCCAGCCTATGGTAATTAGCAAAACTGTCTGTCAGAAAACATTTCCAAGTTGTCACTGTTATATTTACTGAATGAATTCATTCCATTTCTGATACAGCTGAAGAACATATTTTCATTGATATGAAGAACATATTGCAAATCAACTATTCTTGTAGAGCTGATGTTATTTTTAAATATCTCTTTATATCTTTTATCGAGGAAAGCAAATTAAATCATTCACTATTAGTTGCTTTTTTGAATTCTTTACAAGGTGGTGCTGAACTGTAAAGTCGAGTTGGGTAAATGAGGAGGTGCATGATATTTACATTGATATGAACCTAATTACAGTTAGACAAGACCTTAAATGGCCAGAGTTGTAGGAAGAGTAATAAGCGTTGCATCCAATTTTAAAAATCCAGTTCTGGGAACTAAACAAGTATGTTTCGCAATGTATACAAATTAGCTATTGCAGCAGCAATGCTTTAGGTTCATGGCCCACAGGTTGGCCACTGAGACCCTTATGAATAGTTGGGGATATTTAAAATATTAAAGGAAGTCCCAAATTGGCACAGGCTGGGCCAGGAGATTCCTAAGGCCAGGAAATGGGAAATGGTTGTCAAATTGCACATCCAAGGACCACAGTCTTCTTCGGAGCACACCACTGAGTATCCTTTAAAATAGAGCAGATTTCAGAATTGTAGCCAGTCCCTGACCTTGATAAACCATCTCATGAGGAAAGTGAATGTACAAAAGAGGAGAAACCTGAGGTCAGCACCTTTCTAAGTTTCTGCAGCTATAACCCAAATCCACCCTAGGAGAATGCATGGCCTGCCAGGGCAGCAGGGATAGTGGAGCAGAGATAGGGTAGTTACATTTGGGCTAGGATGACCCTCTGCCCATCTGCCTGATGCTTTAGCACTGTGAGATGTTCTTGCAAGATGCAGAAGGGAACAGATACAAAAGAGACAAATTCTGTAGCTGAACTTTTCAGCTTGAAGGATTTCCAGTCAGGCTTCTGCTCTTGGAGCTCATACAGGAAGGACCAAAATCCTTATTTCCCCTCAATCCCTTGAAAAAACATTATCAGATTAGGCACTTAAGGAAAACGAAGAGAGTGATCTTTAAATATCTTACACTGGGGGAAATTGAGGAGGAAATCAGCATCTCCCTGCCCCCTTCAGTTCTCGAATCTTTGCATATTATAAGCTAGGAGAAGGCACAAGGACTGGCTTTCATCTCCATAGGTCATGTCCTAGAAGGAAGCACCTCCATGTGCATGGAGGAGGGGAGTCAGTCCCATAGCATTTAGGCCGTCTGTGCCTATTTTCTGTGTCCTGGTGCTGCCAGTCATTACACAGCAACCGTGTCCAGACTCCCAAAGTATAACCTCAGGAAAACGTCATAGATCAATCACAGAAACAGCGATCACACAGAAGGATGGTCTGGCAGGTCCTGAACTAGGGAGTCACAGATGGATATTCTGGATCTCAACTGTAAGTGACAAAAGGTCACCTAAACCTTGTTATCACAGCATAAGTCTTTGTGTGGTTCAGGCCTTTAATTCAGTGCATACTCTTAGAAGTGACAAAGGGACAGTCAGTGGCATTGCCATGACAGACCCTTAGGTTCTGCAAAATATATTCTGCTCTAGGGGCAGAGACATTTTTAAGAATTTGTTTTTCTCAGGCTTCTCTTGAATTAATGTTAGTAAAAGGTGCTCCAACCTCTTATTTTTCTATATGAACACAAAAATTGCAGCTGCCTGCCAAATCTGCTGAGAGATGGATGTAATAATTTTCAATTGGACTGTTAGCCCAAAGGGAACCTGATAGCAAGAGATTGACAGATGCAGCATGGATTATCTTGTGCTCTGAACTCAGCCCAATTTGTGGTTTGTTGCAGGTGCTAAAGAGATTGATATTGCTGCTACCCTGGAGCACTTGAGGGACCAGAGACCAGGCATGGTCCAGACAAAGGTACTGTCAATAAATCCACTGGGATTTTAAATACATTAAAGGTCTTTCACAGTAGTTGTTTTCATGACAGAAGAGAGAGGGTATGACCTAATTTAACGCAGGTCGCTTGCTGATTACTCTGTTTGGCTCCCTACCAACTGAGGTTTATTTATGCTGAAGATTTATCTAGGTTACTTTCTTTGGTGTTTACTGTTCTTTCTTGTAACATCTCCAACATCTATCTTGATTACCATATATGAAGGGCAGTCAAGACAACAATCTATAGCCTACTAAAGAAAATGTGCATTTGAAAGAATGTTCTTGCTTTCATCCTGAACTATGGATTATATTCTTAGGGTATCTGTGCTTAACTGTGCGTGTAATATTTTTTTTAAAGCTTCTACTCATTAAAGAGAATGTAACTGCTGCATTTGATTTTTTTACTGGAAAAAACCCTAAAAGTTTTGAGTTAAAGGAAATAAAGTTTTTATAGGAAATCAAGTAATTTTTTGTATCATTGAATAGAAGAGCTTACATTGTGCCTACAGCCTTGTCCTTTATGGATGTAACATGGTAACTATATTTGTACCCTTTGGTGAGGTGAGTGCCTTACTCTGTAATTCCAGTCAGTTGTAATAGTTTTCCGCAATGTAAAACTTTTAGAGATAGCTGACGGTGTGATTGTAGTCCCTTAAATTAGAAATGAAAGTTACTGTTATTAACAATTCCAGTGATGTATGGAATGATATTTTTTAGTATTTGTTGCAAGTTAAGAGCTGCAAATATGACAATAAAGAAACTTGTTCCTGGCATGGAGACCAAATAAATCTGTCTATGACACTATAAAATATTGAATAATAGTTATAGTCCCAAACTGAGTAACAAGAGCAATGTGACAGCACTCTGTCTTTTCCAGGCTGGAATTGATAGGAAATTCTTCAGCATTTAGGGAGCTGAAATTGCTGAGGAGCAAAGGTGAAACAAATGTGTGTTGCAGGAATCTTTAGTTCATAACTTTTCCTGAATCTCTTCCCAATCATTTATCTTCCCACTAATACTAGGAAAAAGAGTGCTGAATAACAGCTGGGGGAACGTTAATTATTCTTTACCAATTAAGTGCATGAAAAATAAAGATAAGCCAGTCAAAGCTAACTAATCTTTATCTGCAAGTAAGACAAAAAATTGCACAAATTGTTCTTCTGCTTTGATTATTCAGACTGGAAAAATACTGCAGGTAGTACACAGTATCCAATCACATAACTATATTTATTCTGAGGGAAGATGCAAGTCCCGTACTACTCTGTAAATGCAGCTAAAATATATAGTGGCTCTGTAGCAACATAGAGCTCAGATTCCAGTTTCTTTTTCAGAACAGAGAAATTATGGCTTGTTGCCTTCAACAGGAGAAAAAACATTGCTCCAGAACCAGAGAATGAGGTTATGTGAACAACTTCTTTTACTTAGCTCAGCAATAGTTACCCAAGTTCCATGAAAATCCCCCTTAAGACATGTTTTTTCCCTCCAAACATTTGTCTGGAAGAGCTCCAGAAAAGAAATGTATCCTGTGTTTTCATCCAGGATGAAAAATTTTCTCAGGATATTGCTTATCTCTCCTCTTGCTTCTTCCATCATTGTCATTTTCTCAAAACCACCCAAATCACTTATTCAAGCTAATGTCTTGCAAATTATAAATATCTGGTTACATGCTAGCAATGCACGATCCCCAGAGAATTTTTCTGATGGATTTAAACAAACCCCTGTGCTTTCCCAACTGAATACAAATGAGGAATATTAGACTCTTGGAGTAATTTAAAACGATGGATTAAAAGTCAGGTTAGAAATGCCAATTACAGAATATCCCCAGGCAAAATAAACACCAACTTCCTTCAGCAATGTTATTGTGTTTCCAGCAGGCAGCGCTCCACATTTCCAATAGGCACGGGAAAAATTTCTTTGCAGCATTTTGTCTTCTGGAAGGAATCTTTAATTCAAAAGCACTGTATATAATAAATTGTAATGAAATCATCATAACGACATTCTGCATTTCTGGGAAGCATAATAGAGGGTTTGTGGCTTGTTGAATATTTTTTTGCAGGGGAATCATAAAATAGAGTTGATATGCCACATGTGAGAGGAAAAAGTAATGAAGGAGGAAGTGTATTCTCTGTAGTGGGAAAAATACATATTTTCTTTTTTTCCTCTCTCCTTCTATATCCTTCCTGTCACAATCTGTAACATCAGCTAGAGTCTTTATTGTATCATATATGCTACATGTACTCAGTTTGTTTGTATTTGTAGACTAAAGGAAACATAGCTTATTATTGTTTTTTAAGGTGACTCTTGTAACCTCTGCATTATAGGTGGGCTGACACCACAGAATGCCTGTCCAGCTCAGTTTTCTAGGCAAAGCTAGATGTTAAAATTCCTCACCAGACAATCCTGTATATGCCAATTGCATATATAAATGGCAGTGTAGCTATATGAAACAACAAACTGAGCTCCTTTAAAAATTACTGGCAGCAATTTGCCCTGTGTTTGTCCTAATGAAAAAGCACAGCAGGGGTGTAAGGGTTTTTCTTTGGAGGGTGGTGATACACATCAGTGGGAACTGCACTCTCTGCATTGTGCCTGTGTGTATTATGCAGAAGGATGGAGGGGGAGGAGCTCAGCTGCGTCATCCCAGGAAGGCCACATCCACACACATCTCATGTCTCCTCTACTGTCCCCTTCACTGCAGCGTTTCACAGTCAGTTTTGAGCTCTGGATGTAAAGATTACACTTTGTATGTTGTTTTGCCTCAGTCACTAAGGTCACACCTGATGTCAGCTGGTAGTCTCCACTGAACTTGTCTCCAAAATCCATAGTGAGTTCCTGGTGCTCAGTCCACAGTCCCTGGGTGAGACAGACACTCCTTCCTCAGGTGGTGCCCTGTGCTCCCATCTGGGATACCTCTCCATGAGGGGTAAGGTAGTCTCCAGACAGATCATCATAATAAGGGGAACACATCTTTGGACCAAGGAGGTTAAAATGCAGATTTACTTACTGAATAACTTTAGAGCAATACAAGTTATTTTCAGCAATGGGACTAATAATAAACTCTTACAGTCCTTGATCTTACAAGGTTTTCCTGGCTGTGTTATACTGTGATATGCTCAGATGAAGAACACCTCAGGTAGCCTGATTACCATGGGCACCTTCCCTCCTTTTAAGCTGATGCTCACATCTTGAAAGAAGCTTCTGCTCGTCTCTGGAACTTCACTACATCACCATGTCCACTCCATCGTCTTCAGATCAGCCTCCTCTGTTGTTGTCCTCTGCACTTTCCAAGGAGTGGTATGATGGGGGCCAGCTGTCCCACTCAGATCTGAGTGCCAGCATTCCAGGACCGCCTGCTTTGTCCCTCTCCTGCCAGCCCTACCACAAGGGTCTCTTACCCTGCTCAGGTTGCTCCACAGGTCTCTCATCTCGCACAACTGCAACAATGGGGTCCAGTGGCTCCCATCTCTTCCTGCCAAAGCTCTCTCTCCCTGATGGACTTCTCATGCATCAGCCCACATGTCCTGAAGTTTTTTGAGCTGGTACAAGCTCCTGGTTTGGTGCTGGCACAGCATGAGCAGTACCATGCCCTCTGTGCCCTCACTGCCCTCCAGCTCCTCTCACACATTCATTGTGCTCTGGTTAAAATACAGCTGATGCTGCTGGATGGCCACCAGCATTCCCAGTCTTTTCTAATTGCAGAGACCTTGAGCCGTGCAGGGAGCCATAGGCAGTCATATACACCATTTTCAGTGCCTAGTGAGGATAAGTCCTACTCTGTAGGGTGAATTGATGTCTGATTAAAAACTATTGGCTACAGTCCAGACAATGTAAATGGATGCCACTTTGACAGCACAAAGCAGAAAGCAAAAGTCTCGAATGTCCGTGTCACTGAGAAATTATTCTGAGTTTTGTTCTTCTTTTTCTCCTCTGGCACTGTGCCCATCATTGCTTCTCTGAAGCATCTCCACATGGGAGATGATTCTGCATGGAAGCAAGACAAGGCAGAGAAGGCTGGCACTCGATTGCAGGGATTAGAAGGCAGCTGCCTTTCTGAACTATGGGTTGCACATCTGTAATTTGTTCTCTCACCCTGCCTGCAGATTTCTGCAGTAAAGCGAAACACTGTGGAAAATGAATGCTGTTATTCCAGTAATCACTTTGAGGGGCTGGCTGTGTTCTGCAGCCATCCTGCACAGCCCCTGGCAGTACAAACGGAGAAGCTGGAAGTACCAGAGCATCAGTTTTCTAATGGCAGACCCATACAGTATCCCAGCAGTAATCTTGGGATGTTTTGTAGGGCTCATCTCAGATCTCCATTCTCAAAGTCGATTCTCCAGCAGCTCTTGACTCCAGCTGGCTTAAACCTCCGGAGTACTTTTAGAAAATCAGAAATGTCTCCACAGTCCTTACCTGGTGTCTTTGATTTGCCTATATTTCGAGTGAACTGCCCAGTGAAAAGTGGCAGACTCCAAATCATCTTGTTGGATATTTCAATAAGCTAAAATACTGAGAAAAATTTCCTGCTTGAGAAATATAGCATATTTTAACCTTGAGGATTTAAAACTCCTTTGTCCTTCTGTAGGACTACACAGTTCAGGATTGTGTTAGGTTTGCACTTAGAAGAAGTAGCCATTCGTGGCTGTGTCCTTCAAACCTCTACCCACACAGCACAGAAGGCTGTTAATGATTTTGGTGTTGTGGTTACAGTAAATTAATAACAGAGAAAAGCTTTCCCAAGTATTTCTTAAATAGGAGTGGTCTAATCATCATTGAGTAATTTGTGAGTGTGGAAAGGCCATTAAAAAGAGACTCTTAAAAAATCAATGACAGGTAAGCCAAAAAGCAGATATTGTTCTACATAATAGATATTAGATGAGGGGATAATTATTCTAGATTGTTTCAATGAGAATCAGTCCTGAGAAAAGCCAAAGTCTCTGCTTTACAGCACCTCACTTATTTTGTATCTCAATTATATTAATGAGCTCCCATCTCTGTGTCAGAAGGAAATGGCTGGTGATCAGCTACTCCCAAACCCTTCTGACCGTGCAATGGCAATACATCATTGTGTCCCAATAGTTTATGTTCTGCTGCTAACATTTTTCTCCATTAAAATGACTCCAGCTTCAAGATGCTGTCAAACATGTTATATGACATTAATAATCCCAGAACATTTTGTTCTTTTCCATTGCAGTGTACAGTTCATCCTGCATATTCATATTTTTAACAATGTCTTGAGGATGTTCAGCTGTGGAATAGTGCACCAGGCTTTTGGAAAGTGTTTTGTTTTATTAATCAGAGTTTGCGTTTGTTCTCTCCGCAGGAGCAGTTTGAGTTTGCCTTGACAGCAGTTGCAGAGGAAGTGAATGCAATACTCAAGGCCCTTCCCCAGTGAGCAGCTCAGTCTCCTGAAGGTTCCCGCAGAATCCGTCCCTCATTTTCCTCATCCTCAGTCCCTGTGAATGTTCTTGGAAACCGTGACCTGACCTTAACTGTGTATCTTCTGTTGTAACCACATAGTGATAGGGTCCTTACAAACTCCTTTAGCTGGTAAAAGTTCAACAGTTAAAAATGTGTATTCTGTTTTTTGGAGTTTTAAACAAATTTTTAAAAGTACATCAAAGCCTCGGATTAAGTGACAGAACAATCCATCTAATTCCCTTCACATCCTCAAAGCCCTGAATGTCACACTTTGAAAGCACACATTCATGTCCTTGATAGCAAATATACAATATTGTGGGTAATTAGTGCAGTCCGTATAGTCTCAGAAAACAGTGTTCTGTTATATTTTGTAACTTCTCAAAGGCTGAATAAGAGGGAGGGCCTAAAGAGGATGATGATTGTTCCCATACAATGCCAAGCTAGAGCATGAAACAGTGCTGAGGGTGTGAGTAAACACAGGTCCAGGCTCTGGCAAGGAAAGCTTGCACCTTCTCATGCCAGGCTTTGGCAAGTAAATGTTTTCTTAACTGTTGTTTACTTTTCAGCTTTGTGCCATGAGAGTGAGAAAATCTGAACTCTAAGTGAAACAGTCTTGCACAGTTGTTGCAACCGGGTGGTCATGTTGGTCACATTAATGGGAAGCTGGGGAATAATGAGCACAGCAGCTCTGACCATGCACCTGCCACTGACAGCACGGAGAAGGAGAGTGAGTGTAGACTCACCTCAGGTGATGAGAGAGGCCCTGTCAGCAATCAGGTAACTGTCTGGAGCTGTTATGGAAAAAGACTGCTGGTTTTATGGGATTACTGAGGAAGAAAATGGGACTCTTCTCTTTATATTTTTGCATTTCCCTCTGTAAAGCTCTGCTGTGCCATCCTTTTTAGCCAGGAAAATATATTTCTGTAGAAGTCCGGCTGAAGGAGAAATCTCCAATCTGCATTTTATGATTCTCATAGAGTTTGTCTGATCCAGAACTTCATTGCAGCTTTCTGCAGAGACCCTGCTCGCTCCTCGTTCTGAATGATACCTATTTTAAATAAGCATGAAGGGGTAAAGCAACACACAGGTTGAATTTCAGAGATTCTTGTGTTCTCAAATCTTGATGCCTACTGTCGCAAAGTAATGCTAAAATATGCTCTAAATGGTTTGGTTTATGTGATCTTGCTTCTGTGAGTTCACAGGTTTAGTTGTGGCACTCTTCTTAAAGAATTTAAATTATTGATAGGAAGCATACTGATATGTTTGGATGAAGGGCCTGAGAGTAAAATTATTGAAGTGATCTAGGCTCTTAATTTCATTTTCAAAAGTGAAAACTTGGATGCTTTTTCATATGTTATCCTACATCTCTGTGACATAAGAACCTGGGGTGCTTTTTTTCCAAAATCTTAAGTGTTGTGTGCTTGAAACCATACTAGGCTAATCATTTAACTTCAGCGCTGGAAAATATATCACTGAATTTAATTTGGGGAGGGGACATTTTTATAAACTTCTAATCAGTGAAATGTAAAAGATAATGGTATCACCGAGTTTTGCTGGCACACAGGTAACGGGCATCTGTTGAAATCAACCATGCTGAAATTTCATGTTGTAGGTGTGGATATTGGTGATTTCTTCTTTTTAGCAATTAAAGAGTTACTAAAAAAAAAATAAAAAAGCAGAAGGCTTGTTACTTTTTTGCCATACATTTTTGTATGCTTTACTTGATATGTGGTGTTGCTTAATTTGTGCATCCCATTACTATAGCAGTGCAGAGCAGTTACTGCAGATGCCATCATCCTCTTAAGTACACATACTGTACATTAAGCCACATGTTTATTTTATGGCCTAAGCATTTTAGAGCTTTCCTAGCAATAACTAAAAAAACTAATGGAGTATAAATGAGAAAATTGCCTTTTTCATTTGATAATTTAGGTTTAACAGGACTCTTTTATTACTTTAGCTAACACAAAATTGCAGATCAGGGCAGATGAGATCAGTTTGATCTGTATCAGCAAGTGTTTGAAGTAGATTTACGGTGAGCCATGTACTGCAGCTTTCTGAAAATACAGGTAGTTGTATGCAAACAAACTGTCCAAAGAATCAAAACTGGGGCATCCGAAGACCTCTGATTATCGGGTAGAATTGTTTCCCAGTGTGAGGTGCTGTGCCACTGCCTCCTGCCAATGGGCTGATGGGTTTTTAGCACAGATTTCTGCCCTGGGATTCATTAGTGTTCGCTTTCTGACTGCCCCTGTGCACACCACAAACACGCCTGACGAGCCTTTCCTTTGCATTTCAGGAATATTTTTTAATTGTCCTTTTGCAAATATTTACATTTCATAATAGCAATTTCAGGGTGATCCCTATTAATTCGCAAGCAGCTGAGTGTGGGGCTTAAATATTTCTCTTCATGCTTCGGAGTTTATTTAGCGTAGATTAGAGGGCATTAATCTTCCCCAAAGCTAATGGGGCAGGAACGTATTGTTTTATTCATACTTGTAGACCAGTTTACACAACAGAAGGATGCAGTTTTACTCAGAGGGTTGGAGTATCTCCCACTGACTGACCATCATTGACAATCCTGTTATTTCAGCCATGTTTTGTACAGTTCTTCCACAAAGAGGTGCCAGGCTTATTCTGTTGACTGTAAATGATCACACAGAGCATTTTGTCTGTGCATAGCACACTGTTCACACCTCTCAGTAAATGCCGTGCTCCTGGGGGTGACAATTTGCTGCAGGGTTGATTAGTGAAACGCAGGTTTCTGTCGCACCAGGGCAATCCAGGGGGGTTTGACAATCCACTTCCCAGGAAGATGCCAAAGCCACGGATGAAGCCACAGAGGTGCATTTTCCATGCAGGGCAGGTATTTCTTTTCACTGCAGTTAACTTAATCCTTGTGATCTGGCAAAGGATGTTGTTGAAACCAACTCCTGGTCACTTGCACTGGGCGTAGGACCCACCCCATGTTCACTGTCAGGCTGAGTTGTGCTTCTACCTGAAAACCAGAATCACCTGAGAGCTTGGAGTCAAATGAGACCCACCATCCTTCCCTGTTCAATATTCTGCTTGATCTTTAGTAAACTCATTGCGATTGAAGCTTAGGCTGGTGCCATAAACAGCATGCGTTTAATATTGACCGTCCTCACGCGCTTGATAAAGACAAATTGAATGTACAGGTTCTGTTTGTGTGGTTGAATCTTTAAATGACATTTAAGGGGGTGAGCTGCAGGAGGGTGATTTAACCCCACTGCTCACAGTTTCCTTCCTCTCTGGTCAGGAGGAGAAAATCCTGTTTTCCCACAGGCAGCACACAAAGCTGCTGTCCCCAGGCAGGGCAGTGACCTGACCAGACACCATGCTTATGTAGTCACAGTGTGTCCAGATATGAGGGATGGAGAGGTGGTTCACCATTGATAGTTCACAGGACTAACAACACAATTGCTCTCTCCAGCCTTCGCCCTTCCCATGATATGGGGCTGGATTTACAGGGATGGAGGGGCAAGGCAGCACCATTCCCCAAATCCCAGATCCTTGAGGTTCAGCCCTGGCCACAGGGAAAACAGTGTGGGGTTTGCTGTTGGCTTCATATGTTTCAGGTGTGAGCTCTAACCATTGCTGCTGGCCATTGTTGGTGGGACCTGGTGCAGCCCAAGAAATATCCAGTGGAAATCCTCGGCAATTGCAAGGGCCAAGACTGAACTTCAGCAGAAAATCACATATTCAAATCTCAATCCAGCAGCAAAACAAGCAAGATTATTTTTATAGAAGCTACTAGATATTTAAAACATTTAAAAATATTTTTAAAATCTACACCCATGACTAAACCTCGTCCCTGTCTCTAGCATGCATGCAGAACCAATCCCCATCCATCCCCAGGGGAATGACAGCTATAGTACCTGTAAGGAGTTCATGCTTTATTAGTCAAGTGGAACATTAATAAAACCTGGCCCACTTCATAATTTCCAGAATAGTTATTAATTAAAAAAACTGTTTATTGAAGTAGAAAACAAGTATTTGATTAGTTTTGTTACAGAACAATAGCTCTCCTAATTTTTATTCTGCATATTTTATTCTTTCTTTAGAAAATTCTCTTAAGAAGCATTTGAGATAATTCGCTTTTTAAAACTGTACAGTTTCTATGGTTTTGCTTTTTAAATGAGAGTACACTTTGTAGATTTGATTATTATATTTTTCTGTTAAGATTACATTGGGCATTACAAAAGCATTCCCCACCACAGTGAAAAGAAAGCAATCCTGTTGGTTTATTGTAAAAGAAAAAAAAAATAATTAAAGCAAAATTGCAGAGCTGTGGCATACTCAATCCAATTAGGGCATGACTCTTTACTACTCTTCATTTACCACATGAGAAAAAAATAAAGTTACACCAGCAAGATTTCATTTGAAGCTGTTCATGCATGCTGTCTGTACTGTATTTGATGGCATAATATTGTTTTGTTTACAATCTTTTCTTTCTTATCATTCTATTATATTCTTTATATGTATATAGTTAAAAAAAAAGATTATACAAAGTATTTTGTTCTACCTCTGTAAAAATCATATTTGTGAATAAAGTCATATTGTCTGTGGATTATGGTATTGTGAATAGAGCATTAACAGCTGGTGCTTTGCTTTTATTTGGGCGGTGGGAGTGGTGCCAACATCTCTTGCTGGAGAGGTGGATTTTCACTATCCAAGGTGGGAATGCAGAGCTGACAGAGAGGGGCAGAAATGCCCTACTGACAGCTTAGGGATGCACATTTAATCTGCTCTGAGAAGATATTTCAGCCACCTCTGGCTCAGGTGTGTGCCCTGTAATATTGCACCTTCCAGGGTTTTGATCGAGGCAGACTCTGTGTTGGGACCAGAAGGTGAAGCAGAAGAATGACTAAGTAACAGTGATTCTTCTTGTACAACCAGCAAGTGGAAAGAAAAATCGGCCTGCTGTGTGTGTACTAGTCAACAAACAGATTAAATGGTACCCACTCTCAGGAAAATTAAAGGCGGGAAAATGTTTTTGGGAAGGGAAGGCTGGTGGATCAGAGCATCACAAAATGGCCAAGGATTTATAGTTTAAAAATAGTAGCAGGATTCATAGAAGGATTTGAACAGGTAATGGAAAATACTCACTGTTATATTAAATAAGGTTAAGAAGAATAAAGTCTAAGGTTCCCCCACATATACAGCATAAAATAAACAGTCTTTTCCCTGGGGGATAGGAAGTCATTTTCCCACAAGCACTGTCCATTATACGAAGGTTTGTACCTTCCCATGAAATATCTACTGTTAGCTGTCATCAGAGCAGTCTTTGGGATTAGACAGCCCTGGTATGGCAGTTCTCATGGTCCTGCATTATGTGTTAAAATTTCACTTGTGTTTTGAAGAAGACTTAAAATAGTTTGCCACTTACTTGGAAATAACTAGAAAAACGTAAACAGAGAGATAAAACCATCCCAGTCCAGCGCTCTTCCTTTCCATCAGAAGGATCACATTTTACATTCTTTAACCTTGTTTATGTAGTTGCATGTTTTAATATCTATGCCTTTCTCAGTGTAGGAAGGTGACTTTCATCTTGGAAGCGAAATATATGCACCATTATAGCTATTTTCCTGTTGGTGTAATTTAGAAGGTCTTTCATCTCCAAGATAGCTTTCTGAAACCTCTGGTAACATCAGATGAAGGACAAAAAAGAGAAATGCATTTAATTGTATAACTACTGCAGCATTATGAATCTTCTAGGCAAACACAGAAGCCATCAGTTGTGCATACATTGACTCAGGCAGCCAGTGCTTACTTTGTTCTCGTGCTGCACAGGTACAGCCAGTGCTCCAGCTGTAGGACAGTGTCTCAGCTGCTGCTGAAAGACCTCACTTTGTCCCTGTCACTCCTGGGTTTACATCTGTAGTTCTAGCTCACTATCAGGATGGCAGACAGGGTATTGGCTTCTGGTAGGGCCCAGGAATGACCTGGGTTTGAGTATCAGCCTGGAGCACCCCCAGCACACTTGAATGCACCTGCCGCCCAGCCCATGTGGTGACAGCACTCCTCCCTCCTCTGAGCCTGAGCTGTTCATGCCTTTGGGGCAGCAGGAGGACACGCACTCAGCAAATGGGGTCAGAAGGAAAGAGCTGCCCATCTGCTGCCCTGCCTGGTGTCTACCAGCACAAATCAGAGTCCTGGTTCTGCTTCCAGATGAACTACTGCAGTATAAAACTGAACTTTCCCAGCTGCCCAAAATTCCCAAGGTTTTTAATTTTTAGAACTTATTGTAAACCTTAAGTGTTGATGGGACTGGTATTTCTGTTTTGCATGCTGAGCAAAGACTGCAAACTCACAGGTAGGCTGGGTTTAGTATTGGTTTATGCATAGGACCTCTCAATCACAGTGTGCTTGAAACAACTGAGTCCTTGGGGAAATTCTTCTTATTGCAGTGAAGTAAAAAATTAATTTCTTCCCTGGAGAGTGCACCAGTTATCCCCCCACCTGCAGGTAAATCAGCAATGCAGGTAAAAGGCTCAGTGTGGATGACCAGCCTGGGAGATTCAGACTTGAGTAGAGTGTGGGCTATATGGTTGATGTACTGCCCTGCACCAGATTTTTCCTGCAGGAGCTTTGGTCACAGTTCTCAAAGATACAGGAATGTGTTACTCCATCATTTCCAGCATATATTACAGGTGGGTTACCTTAACCAGCCTCTGTGCAGCTTTTGCATGGACTTTACTGACCAACAACTCATCATAAGCTTACCTTGTAGTCAGTGAAGGAAAGTCAGCATTTTTGGGTGTGAATTATCTGGTTTGGCTGTCCACTTCACCATGAGGTGACTCATCCTATTCACCCCAAGCCCTGAAACAGGGAGCATCAAAATTTAGCCATGTGCTACGTAGAAAAGCATTTCCTTTTTATATGGTAAACTTACTCCCTCATAACTGCATTGGATCACTTGTGAGAAAAAGGGAAGTGATTTCTGACTTTATAGACCTTGCATTTAGAGACATCCTTATCCTACTCCCCCTCAGTTTTTCCTGTTCCACATGGAAGACTCATCTGTCCCCTTAAAGAAACTGTCCTGTGCCTTTGATCACCTTTGCTACCCTTCACCTTCTCCAATTCTGTTTCTACCACTCTCTGAGGTACAGAGGGCCCAGGCTGTGGTCCACTGTCACACAGTGATGTCTTTATATTTTTTTCTTTTCTTTGGAATGCCTAACATTTTGTTGCCCTTCTCCACTGATGCACTGAGGTGGTGCTCACAGAGCACCTTTATTCGCTGCAATACCAAATCCTTTTCTTACCTTCATCATTTTATCTTTCTTGTTAGGGATGTGTATTTCATGCTGTACATTAGTTTATGTTTATCACCCATGATCTCATATGCATCTTCACAGTTCTACATTATCACAAGGCCCCTCCATGACACTTCACAGCTACTTTTGTTTTTCTAACCCTAGATAGGTGTGTGTCGTTCACACTCAGCCACCTCACTATCACCTCCTCCCTTTTAACATTGTTTATTGGGCAATCACTACTGTCCCTTTCTTCACTACGTGTTTCTTATGTTTTAATCACTCATTAACACACAAAAATTTCCCCTTAATTCAACTCAGTTTCTGTAAGAACCTTTCATGAGATAGCCTTTGCCAAATGGTTTTAGGAAAGGCAAATACACAATATCACCACATCAGCACACTCATTCCTTCAAAGCCTCTTAGTAGGCTTTTGAGACATGACTTCCCCCTGCAAAAGCCATGTTCCTTCCCCCCACTTTACACCATCAGTTATGTAGGATCTAGACACAGGGGGTGGATGCAACTTATAGAGTAAGACACATACTAAAATTGCTTGGGTATCCTTTTGGAGTCAGTGAAGAACTGCTGAATAGGCTTTAAAATGGACCTCAGCTAGTGCAACCCCCACTCAACACAGCACTTGGAACACACAGCTCAGGGTCATTTCCAGACAAGTTTTGAGTATCTCCAGAGATGCAGACTCCTCCGGGTCCTCTTTGTGAAAAACATCTTTCAAAGACCTAGTTGAAATTTCCCTTGATGCAGATTGATTGCCAATCATCTTCCCAAAAGGAGATGCCTACCCTTGTACAGACAAATCCCTCTCTGTGCTCCACCGCCAAGGTTGTCATTTACTTTAGAGGACACTCAGGCTTGTAGCACATGTGGAAGCATTTATATTTAAGTGTCGTAATCCATCAGCTGAATCCCACCCTCTAGGCAGGATTCAGTGCTTGTTGGTAAGTGTTCAAAGTCACTGCAGGTGCTGTGGGTACCCTGTCTGGTCTCTGGCCCTCATGCTGAATAGCTGAGAGTCTGAGAGCTTGTGTTTTGCTTACCAGCCTTGTGCTGGTGGCTTAAATCCCCTGACATGCCTCAGATGATGTTGGATGCCTACATTCAGGGATCTGAATCCCAAGTCTTGTATCTACCAGTTGGATTCTGTAGCTTCTACCAAAATTGAGGGCATGGGAGGGAATTCCACAGGACAGTAGTTTCCCAGACAACCCACCACTCCAAAAGTGACAGCAGCTTCTGAAAACCCTCATTTTGCCATCAGTCCCAGACTCAGGGCAGGTCTGTGAGTTCAGCAGCCCTGAGCATTGGCTGAGTGTATGCCAAGCCTGGTCATGAGGCGCTGCAATGACCACAGTGGGGCACAACTGGAGAGCAGCCCTTGTGCTGGGTAGCACTTAAAGGCTTTGTGTACGTCACAGCTGGTGACAGTGCTGTGTGGCTTTCCAGCACAAGATGGGAAAAAAGGGAAAACTGGCCAAAAACTTGAGTGCATGAACAAAAAAAGCTAGTGAACAGCAGTGTTCTAGTAGCGCTCGTTTCTAAACGTGGCATCCATTTCCTTCACACAGGAAGTCTGCTTCATTTTCCAGCAGGTTTCATTTGTGTTGTCCAAGTTAGAAATGTTTGTTCCCGCATGTGGGTATTACAACAGAATGTGAGCATGAGCAAGACCAGTTCTTGTGGTGTTACTGATGCTACACCTGATCTGCTGGGCAGAAGCCAAAGAGGACCCACAGCTTTGTGATCTTGAAAAAAGTATTGCCAAGGCTGAAAGGAAGCCAGTGCTTTTGTAAGTGACTGAAGGGGAAAAAACCCTACCACTTTTTCCAAAATTACCTTTTGATTATTTATACATTTCTTTCCATGAGCAGGAACACATATTGCTTTCTGAAAAGGGAGATTGATTTAACATCTGGTGTGTCTAGCTGTGCATGGTTGAAGAAGCAGGAAAAGTGACCTGACTCAGTGAGGTGTTCCTTACAGAACAGAAGGTCTTTAGCATTGACTTTCTTATCTGTTCTACTATTCATTCTACGTAAAGTCTGCATTTTTGTTTTATTTTATTTAAATAAAGTAATACAGAAGCTGGGATCTACTACAATTAATCTGAATTGAATTTCACTTCTGCCCATCCCATATATTTCCATTGCAAAGACTCTCAAGACAGGCAACCAAACCAAATCATTTTCCTAAGTAGTTAGGTAGGATTTGGCCTTCCTTAAAATTATAGCACTAAATCCTGAGCTTTTTGAAGAAACACTTAGATTATGTTTATTATGTTAAATTACCTTCTTTATTTTTCTCTGTGTTTCAGAGAGTAAAGATGCTGTAACAACATGATGAGATAATGAGATGACTTGGGAAATAAAACATTTTTTGATGCACTACTGTCTCATACACTTCCAGGTATTTTGTTCTGAAAGATTTTGTTACAGCTGTGTTTGTTGTACCAGATCAGATACCATGTCTTGCTTGGATTCTCAGCTGTGCCAAATTCCTGCCCTGCTCAACTTCTACCTCCTTTATCCTCTGTGTCCAAGATGCCAAATGGAGTGTTTAGGCTGGTGCCCCTCTGAAATGAGGCTGTGAGCCATCAGAATAGAAATCTTGCAAGAAAGATGTGGGTCCTTCCTCCTCAGCAGTGAGGATACAGCATAGGTTCCCAAATCATCACATTCACCAAGTAATGTAATGGCCAGACACCTTTGTAGTGATCTGTCAGTATTGTCATCTCATTGCTAAGCAAGTTCCAGTCTCTAATAATCTTTTCAATAAGACAAAGAACTGGTTTTGGTGGTGGTGTTGATATTTACCCTGGGAGACCTTCCCAGATCACCTTTTTTTGCATTAAACTTGCTTTTCTGTAAAGTGCCAACACAACATCTAACGTGCACAAAACCACATACATGTCCACAGAAGTTCTTTTTTTTAGCAGAATGCTGGCTTGTAAAAGCTTTTCTAATTTTCCTTGTGAATTCCAGTCCTGTAAAAGCAGGACTTATGTAAATGGCAGACACAAACAGCCCTGCCATACATAACCAGTGCTGTCGTCCCCCCCCAAACCAGACTCCTGCAGTTATATATATGAGTCTAGCTGCGTCTGACCAGTATGAGTCATTGAGAGCACCACATTTTAAATGTTTTTTTCAGAATGGATAGCTGATGCTGCATGAGTTATACTATTTCTAATGTATGTCAATTAATTAACAATTTAATGCTGGCTGAAAATGCCATTATAGCTTTTACTTTTGGTTTCTGTAAAAGCTCATTTAATATTATTAAGTATTTTAAGTCAGGGAAAAGTAATTTAATTACTTCTCTGAGTTTCTCTTTAACCTACACTGAGATATGGAGGGTTGGGCAAGTGGGAAAGGAAGCATCATAAATCCCTCCTGCCCAAACCCAGTATCAGGGAATGCACTGCCAGGTTAGGCCTTCCAGAAGACAAGAGGTGAGAGCACAGCAGTACCATTAATAGATAGTAAAAGCCCCTCTAATAAGTATTCACTTACACACAGACTTTCCTCTCCCCATCCCATCTGCTCCCCTACCCTTCAGTCAGTAATGTAGGCATAGAAGGTGGGATTTGCTTCTGCTAATCCAAACAGCTAAACATTTAGTGCTAGTCCCAGCTAATCCTTTCAGCTTCCTCCCAGATCAGCAGAGAGAGATAAACAGTGGTAAGTTACTCAGCCCAGAATTGTTTGTGGGCTGAAAGCAGAAAAATACTGTTCCCAGTGGAACATGTGGAACCGTGGAACATGCAGGCTGGGCGGTAGGTAGGCAGGACATTACTGAAATAGCCTCCTTTGGAGAAGGAAAGCATCACGAGATGTGGAAGGACTCCCACCTGGCCATGGGCTTTCCCCTGAAAGTTGCCATTCCCCAGTGTGTCCAGGGCTCTGATGAGGGAAACTGCATCTCTTATGGGAACACTGCACTGCCCACAGGCAAGTGCTAGAGCCAGCTCCCAGAAACCACCCCGTGATGTGCCAGGAGGACTGCAGCACACAGCTGAGAGTGACCATTGCCCCTGTACAGGCCGGGTTTGGATGAGGATTATGAACAATTGCCATTCTGAAGTTACATACACACAAAGGCATTTGTTTTTCTTGTTTAGCTAGAGACTATAAAACCAATACCAGTTGGTTTTCCAGATCTTAGGGCTGCCTCATGTGCTGTGACAGAGGTTTGCTCTTCTGCCATCTTCAAACTTAAATTTGCCAGATACTCATGATGGCAGTGCAGGTGGTGGAAAATACCTCTGGGAAGCTGAATCAGAGCTGAGAAGATGCCCTGGCATGATATGAAATGGCTCAGGAATAGATGGGGATGGAAGGCAACCTGTCTTTACAAAGTTTGAAGCCACCTGAGGGATGTTGCAGCCATATGGGGTAGTACCCTGTCCACACCAGAGATGCAGAATTACCTCCTGACCCACGGTCCAGCTTTCTTTTCACCATATTTAGGCAAAAATTTCACCCTTGTTCAACCTTTTGGTGAAGGTTAGGGGAGTCTATTCCACTTTCTTTGTGCAAGAGTTGAATCAAATCAAGGAGCTTTTGCATGGCAGCAGGGTAAGCAGCTCTTGACCTAAGAAGGGAAGGTGTGGGATTTCCCATAGCACACCGTGGGCTCTCCTGCCCTCAAAGGCTCTGAGACCAGACAGCAGCCTTTGAGCTGAGCAGTGTCAAAGGTAAGCAGTGACCTGCCCTCTTACAGCACCGAGCACAGGAGGAAGGAGAGACCAGCACCAAGGAAGCTGAGCTGGGATTTCTTTCCCTGCCTCACCTCAGCATGAGATATGCTGATAATGGCATTATTTTGTGAATGACAAGATCTTCTTCCCCTAGAGAGAGGGGCATAAATTCATTAGCCAAGTGAAGGGCTCAGAGGTGAATCATGACAGGCCTGGTAATCTGATAAAAAGAAATGTTTCCTTATTAAAATACAAATGGAAAGCTTTATTATTGTTACTTTAAAATGCTGTCTTCCCCACTGAAAGGCCAGCAGGTAAAGGATGTGGTACAGATCACATTTGTTGGCTCCTGGAAAAAGTGACCTATGGACAGGAGGGGACAGGACAGGTTTGTACTTTTCACCTTTATTGCTCCTATTCCTTATGTCTTTTCTCCCTCCTGTCTGCCAGGCTACTACAATCTGGTCTGCTTTTCTTTCCTATTTAACTTAACATCCGTAGCTCCGCTGTCTCTGAACACCTTCTGGCACTTAAAGGGCAACAAAATGTTTGTAGTGCCTTGCTAACTTTCTTCCTGATATTTTTTTCCTAAGGTTTGCTTATTTTTGACAATGCATTTTATTGGACAGCTAGTAGGACTATGCCTGTGACTTTTGACTGTGCATTTATGTTAGTTTCTCTGCTAACACACCGAGTTTTTTCCCGCTGTGAACAATACCTTGCCTACAGATGTTTATCTGTGGAACTATTTCTGGAGCTGTTTTATATATATATATATATATATATAATACATCCAAACATAAATAAACAACAGCAAAAAAGAAAAAAGAATAATTAAGACCATATAGCTATGTGGACAGCCAACAGATGGATAAATGTACCTCCAGACATTTGTGCTGGATAAAATAGCATCAGAGCACTCCTACCAGGCACATGGTCACTTGCACATGGTTGGACATCTATAGATTTTGGTGTAGGAGACATCCACCCCTTCGCTGCCATATTGGCTGTGCTGAGAGCTAGGAGTCATTTTGCATGTTATGGTGTCCCTGCACCTGGTTGGCAGCACTGCCCATCCCACCAGTCCTCTCCACCGACTCCAGCAACACAAGATGGTTCTAACTGGTAGGAAACTCCAATCTGATAGCCTCCCAGTAGGCTATTTCTCACTGCAGATGTTATTTTTGATGTGTTTAAATTAAATAAAGGGACACGGTTAAGGACAAAACTCTGAAGATGAAGTCTGTAAATTTGGTTTCCTACTGGAACTTAAAGGATAAACAAATACTTTCATTGTACTATATAAACTGGGATGTGCATCTAGATAATGGCACAGAGGTTGATTCTTCTCTCTCCCTTGCATGGCCATACAGAGTAGGTCAGGGTGCAAAATACAAAGTCAAGTCTATCTGAGCTGCTGCAGGGATTCTTGGACCTAATTTAACAAATAATTAAAAAATTTTATTTTTTTTAATTGAAAAAATCCACTTTTCAACCAGCTTGAATGTCAGCTGCTAAATTGACAGATTTCTACTGAAAAAAAAATCCACATGTGATAAAGAAAATCAATGCAGAAAATTTCACTGAAAATATGTGCTTCAGGACCTTTTGATTCAAAGGTCCCTGTCCTGAGGCTTGGCTACCCCAGACTGAGACCTTAGCCCAGTGCCCACAGCTTCTGGTTAGTGTAAGAAACTCCATTTTCGTTTTTACTTGCATAAACATTCAGGCTGGATTCTGTGCATTTGTCACCTGCTGGATTTTGAGGGGAAAAAATTACTATTATGTCCAGAAACATTTAATCACAAAAATCATCACAGACTGTGAGGAGCTTCGTGGCTGCAGAGACAGTCACAAGCACAAACAAGGAACTGATTCACCACTTCTCATGGGCAGGCAGGTGTTCAGCTATCTCCAGGAGAGCAGGGTTCCATCACACAGAACAGTGACTTGGGAAGACAAACACCATCACTCCAAATGTTCCCCTCTCCCTCCTTTTTCCCCCCACTTTAGATTGTGAGTGTGATGCCATATGGCGTGGGATACCCCTTGGGTCAGCTGGGGTCCACTGTCCCAGCTGTGTTTCCTCACAACACCTTGTGCACTCCAGCCCCCTTGTTTGCAGGGCAGTACAAAAGGCCTTACAGCTGTGCAAGCACTGTTCAGCAATAACAGAAACATCTCTATATCATCAGCATTGTTTTCAGCACAAATCCAAAACACAACCACATACTGTGAAGAAAATTAACTCTATCCTGGGCAAAACCAGCACAGAGATGTACTTTACAGCATGCTCCCTCTAATTTATTGCCTGACAGATGCATTTACTATTTATTTCCTTCTTTTTCTGAATGTTTAAGAGAAGGTTTGTGACTCTCCACAGTATTCACTGCCTTTGGATCAGGCAGGTTGAAGAGATTTATCATTTCAGATCACATCCTGACAACTCCTAGTCTCACAAAAGAGGCATTCAGAGTTCTATCCCTACCCAGCCATGCTGCACAAGAGCGATACTGGACTCTTCTGGCTGACCCAGCTGCTGGCCTTCATCTCACATGTTCCAGCTGCTATGGCAGTCCTTCCCATGCTCACCAGGATAGCCTGTGCTTGCACATGCTATTTCTTTTGCAGTCAGTGCTTAGAAAATCACTCCTGTCAGCACCAGGGACTGAAATCCTTCATCTACAGCACAGGGAGGGGAACACTTTCAATAAGGCTGACAGGACACTGCCCTGCCTCCAAGGGCAATCCACTCTCCTTCACCAGCCACTGCAGTGGCTGGTACTGCAGGCACAGTGGGAGGTGTTCACACCAGCTTCTTTATGGGTCTAAATTACAGGTCTAAACTAGCAGCCTGAATTCATTAACTCACCACTGGTTGGAGGTAAATGCTGGACTCCATGACGAAGGAAACCTGCTCCCATTGCAGCAGAGGGAGCTGAGATCTTACCTGAAGTATTTAACCCAGACACAGAACTTTGTGTGAACGCCACCCCTCTCTCAGAGGGAGGTGAGCCTGGGCACGTCCCTGCCAGTTCCTTGAGAAGGTCACGTTGGCTTGGCCAGCCTCAGTCCATCCCCAGGAGCGCAGGGGTAAGGCAAGCTGCACCACTGGTTATTAGAGTGGGAGAATGAATAATTGTCACAGATACAGTTAGGAGCTTTCAAACAAATTGCTGAGATATATCAAATGCATGTGATGGAAGAATAAAAGGTGAAACTCTGAAAACACAAAATTATTCTTGCTCTTAGCTCCCCTGGGCCTTATCCAGCAAATGCTTGACTTGGCTTTTCCATATAGCACTACTAGTTTCAGGAACGATGTTCACAGCATGTTGTATAGAACTGGGGCCTTATTTTATCCATCTGCATTTCTCCTCTAATTTATTGACTTCTCCAGTTCAGATGATTAGGTCAGGCAGTGTCACATGCTTCAGGTACTGAGGCCAATTAACACTCTTTCTGGGTGACCAGGATTGCTGATCGATTAAGCTGCTCCATCCCACTGAGATTCCTTGCTGTTGCAAAGGCAGGCACACAGTCATATAAAATACATTGAAATAGAATTAATGAAAAGGCAGGCCTGAATAACAGCTGAAATGTTTTTTTTTTTATTTCTGGAAGTAACCCAAGGAGGGGTTTATTGGACTCCTCTTCCCAGCACTTGGAAAGAAATAACAACTGTTATTAAAAGAAAGCCTTTTGGGGAGGGGGGAGGAATTCAGTTCAGCAAAATAGATAGAACCAGCTAAAATAATCTCTGAACAAAATAACCCTCTTCTTCCAGAAAATGGTGAAAGTGGAAAATCATAGCAATAATAAAATTGAGGCTTCTTCTAAAAGATATACACATTTAGCACAGTCCCATCTACCCAGGAAAGATGTATTTTTGAACAATATTTCAAAGCTGTACACAACTCATGTTCCTTGATTTTTTAACAGTCATAATGAAATTAACTGATTACAACCATGTACATGACCTTGAAGAGCTGCGCTGACAATTTTTCTTTTGGGGAAAAAATCATTCCAGCTTGCATGAAGCTAAGAGGTACAAGAGTCTGCTGGATACCCTTGCAAGAGGTAACAGGGATGGTGGAGAAATGGAGAGGGGGTTTTGCCTGCTGGAGGTAACTCTCGTCTCACATGGTACTGTCTCTTTCTGAGAGTGGATCAGACCAGCCCAATCTACCACCAGAGACACTCCTTGGACAGGGATCCTATTTTTCTCACTCCCAGACAGAACAGCTAAGGAAGCAATCCACATAATCACATGAAAAGCAAACTCTCATCATTTTTTTCTGATTAAGTACATCTTTAGGAGAGCATTGGGCAGTTGCAGAGCTGACACTTCAGTGCAAATGAAACTTGGGTGAATAGCACCACTAGTGACTAGCCTGCATAAGAATCATTGAATCATGGAATAGTTTAGATAGGAAAGGACCTTTGAAAGTCCATGCCCCTGCAATAAGCAGGGACAACTTCTACTAGATCATGCTGCTCAGAGCCCTCTCCAACCTGACCTTTAATGTTTCCAGGGATCGGGCACATCTACCACCCTCTGAGCAGCCTCTTCCAGTGTTTCTTCACACTTGTCATTAAAGATGTCTTCCTTATACCTTGCCTAAATCTACCCTCTTTTAGCTTAAAACCACTTCCTCTTGTCCTATCACTGCAGGCTCTGATAAAAAGTCTATCCTCCTCTTTCTTATAAGCCCCTTTTTGGTACTGGAAGGTGCTTTAAGGTCTCCCAGAAGCCTTTTTTCCAGGTTGACCAGCTGCAACTGTCTCAGCCTGTCTTTATAAGAGAGGTGATCCAACCCTCATCTTTCATGTTCTGGGGGCCCCCAAACTGGACATGGTGCTCCAAGTGGGGTCGCACAAGAGCAGAGTTAGGGGCTGAATTCCATTCTTGGACCTCTTGGCCACGCTGCTTTTGATGAAGCTCAAGATACAGATGGCCATCTGGGCTGCAAGCTCACATTGCTGTCTCATGTCCAGCTTTTCATCCACCAGCACTCCTAAATCCCTCTCTGCGGGGCTGATCTCAATCACTCCATCCCCCAGACTGTATTGATACTGGAGGTTGTCCTGACTCACTTGGCCTTGTTCAACATCACAAAGTTCTCATGGACCACTTCTTGAGCTTTTCCAGGTCCCTCTGGATGGCATCCCATCCTTCAGGCATGTCAAGCACACCACACAACTTGGTGTCATCTGTAAACTCGCTGAGGTCACACTCTGTCTCACTGCCTATGTCACTGATGAAGACATCAAACAGCACTGGCTCCAGTATGTACGTCCCCTGAGGGACACCACTTGACACCCATCTCCATTTGGACATCACTTCCCTGTCCTCCATGTGCCTTAGCACATTGGCCAGAAGGATCTGTTTCATGATCTTCCTAAGCACAGAGGTAAGGCTGACAGGTTGGTAGTTCCCAAGGTCCTTATTTCGACCCTTGTTTCCATTTTTACAGTGACCTGGGACTTTGCCTGAGTGCCATGACTTTTCAAATATCATGAAGAGAGGCTTGGCTGCTGCATCAGCCAATTCCCAAAGGACTCTGGGATGCATCTCATCAGATCCCATAGATATATGTATATTCAGGTTCCTGAGGTGATCACAAACCTGATCTCCTAGTACAGTGGGAAGGACTTTGCTCCCCTAGCTCCTGCCTTGTGGTCCATTTGAGAGGTTTGGAAAGAAAGGCTGCCAGTGAAGACTGAGGCAAAATATAACCAACCAAAAGTTCCTGTGTGTTGTAAGTTGTCCACATAGGTCAGGCCCAGAGCCATGGTAGAGAGGCTGGATGGTAGAATCACTGGATGACAGCAGCTTTTATCAGCTTTTTCAGGTAGCTGGAGCCTCAGGCATCTCAGAGAAGCTCAGCATAGGCACTCTAGCACATTTCGCATTAAATGATGCTCAACTTTCCATTTTTTCTTTTGTAAACTGCCAAGAGATACTTCTCTGACACTAATGCAAGCTGAGCTGACACTGAGGTTTACAGCCTCTGAAAAAAAATAATTGGTGAGAGCGCAGTCAGAAATGGGCTTGGGAAAGGCAGAGCAAAGTTGGAGTGAAAGGCAAGCAGAGGGTTCAATGTGCAGAGCAGGGATCCGAGAGCACCAAGGTGGGAGAACACAACACACAAGACATTCACATTTTCCTTTCAGCTGAAAACTGCTATTTACCCAAGGGCAGCCCTAATGTCTCTGGCTCAGGTTAGCACCCTCTGTACCAGGCACAAATCCACCACAAGGTCTGCTCCAAAAGTTAAAGCCTAACTGCACAAGAGAGATGAAATGCAAGGGTGAAGGGAGGCAAATGACAATTTAGCTGAAGGTAATGTAGAAAACCTGAAGATGTTCCCAGTCTGACAGTCTGGGTTTTTGTGACAGAACATCTTTCTGTGGGACAAGGTCCAGTTCCTGGTCTTGACTTCTCCTCCTGGAATTTTCATGCATGGAAAATCCTGTCTCAACCTGGCTGAAGATCTGACACGGCTCTGTATATGCAGAGTATCCTGTTAGCACCACTGAAGATTTGGATACAACAGACCCACACAGGACATTCTGAAAATGGGATTGCATTGTCTCCAAACCTTCTCTTGGGCATGTGGATGATTCCCCCTGTGGTCCATACCTTCTGGCTTCTTGGATTGGACAATCTCTAATGCCAGTCAATTCATCAGCTTTCTGGAAAAAGAGAATAATTTTGGAAAGCTGAAACATGGTCTTAATTAACATGCTGTTGTGGTTAATCTGTTTTACCAATCCCTTAATACAGAGAATCAATAGTTACAGACATCAAAGTTGATGAGTTCCCTCATAGGAAAAGAAAAATCTATAAAACATAGATGGTTACACTTCTTAAAGCTGCAAATTAAAAACAATGAGTTTCACTAAACCTTTCCCCAAGGTGAAAATTGCTGATATTTTAACTGAGCCTACAGCTGGCTCCTGGGCCAAAATTATTGCACAGCCCTTTGAGCAGCAGGAGGACTGGGACAACTGCCTTCATAACCTTCCTAGCTTGAATGGCACCTCAGTGAATAACTTGGTGGATTTGAAAAAATAATATTTTTTTTAGTGCTGGCCAACCAAATGGCTGTGACAGTTAAATAAATACAACAAGCCTCACAGACTTGTTGAGGAAATTTACCAGGCACAGTATTAACTGGCCTTACCTGACTTCTACTGTGATTGATGAAAGTCAAATGTGAATCATAAGATATTTAACTGTCAAATAAATTCTCTGTGAGGGAGTATAATGTTTTTCAATTTCAAAGTATGCAAGAAAGATTATCTTTGCAATAATTTGGTAACTCCTTTAATATTCTACAGACTAAAAAAACTAAGGTCTGGCCAACTTCTGCCTGCCCCGGTGGATCGGAACCCCAGCTACTGGGGGTAAGAGCTTTGTCCATCTTTGCAGTTGGTTGTTATGGTCTGGCTAAGTTAAGTAGCTCTCAAACTGGTTGCTCCTTTGCCTCGAATAGACCTGTGAGAGAAAATGGCCACATTACTCAGTAAAATGTTCTCAAATGTTTTCTCATAGCAGACTCTATGCATGGCTATCCTGGTGTTGCTAGTGAGCAGGATAACTTCAGGAGAGCTAACTCACGCCATACCGATAGGATTCATAGAAATACAAGATACAATTGAATGGGCAACCTGTTAGGGCAGATCCTTTCAGGTATGGAGCCTAAACCAAATCTTAACAGATGTCTCCTTAAATGTTGGTGCTAGAGGTATATGTTAGTCTCAGCATGATATTCCAAAAAAAACCCCTTTTGTCACAGCAACCAGCTGACTTTGCATCAGAGAAATTACTACCTCATTCTTGTGTGGAAGATGCTATAATGTGACACACGTGCGGAGACAAGTTGAGCTGCCAAAACTTGTTAGCTCAAGCTGCGAGTCCTTCAGCTCCTCTGGGGAGTAGCTGTGGATGTGTCCATGAGGCACACAGCTGGACACAGCTGGACAACAGGACAGCTTAGCGTGTAAGGGAGAAAAAAGGCTTCTCCTGGCCTGCACAGAATATTCAGGAATTGAGGCTTACTATCTATGTCTAATCACATTTATTTATTTTAATTTTTTTTTTCCTCTACAGGTCTGGTACAAAAGGCTAAAAAATACTCCTCAGATAATCTGAATACTGGAGCATTTGCTGTATGGAAGAGCTGTGGTTCTGGCTCTGGGAAGGTAAATAGCCATTGATCAATAACTTGACATTTCAGTGACAAAGTCTTCCTTCATTCCTTGTAGCCTTCCTACACTAAAAGCCATGTCCATTAGGTACTTAAAAGTCTGAGAAAAGAAGACTTAATCAGGTAAATTCATTTACAGGGCATGTAATGAGGCACAAGAAGCCTGATGGCACCTTTCGTTGGACATTTGGCCGGGACATTTGGCATTTCAGCGTGAAATGACAAGTTCAGAGCACAATTTGCAATAAAGGTTTTAGCAAGCACAGGTTCTTCTTATGTTTGATAGTTCTCACATAGAAATACTGAAATTTTCTAGCCTTTAAAGATTTTATATTTTCCTAGGAGAATAAATTTTACAGAGCTGCCTAAAAGCCAACAAAGAATAGAGTAAGGAGCATTGGGTAAGTGCAATCCCTGCTCAGAAGAGCTTTTTCAATCTCGAATACCCTTGTTTAAGCCTTTTTTTTTTTCAGCTGTTGCTGTTTGAACATGGCTTTTAGTCAGGAAGCTGAGCAAACAGGTACCTCTTCTGTAAAGGAAAGGCAGTTCTGGGGGTTTCAGAGCCTCTGAGCAAATAGTTGAGTTCATGGTTGGAATTCTTGCTGCTGCACAAGGGGCATTCAAGTAACATGGCTTTAGCTGCCTGCTGGCCTGAGGGGACATGCAGGGTGAGTAAGGAGCAGCACCATGAAGCCAGTTATCAAAGCACACCCTTCATTGTACATCTCCTGTTATCGCAGCTTCTGTGTCAGAAACATTCTCTCCCAATTTTCTAGCAAATCCTGACTGCTCTAGGCCTGAGTTAATGATGTGATTTTTCCTCTTTGAAGTAGGCCCTTCACAATGTGGTCAGTTTCACTGGACTCATATAAATCCTCTGGTTTTACTGGAACTTCAGTATGGTGTGCCTTGATCCCGTGTTATTTCCTGTGCTTCTATAAAGACTGATGTCATCATGACAGCACCTGACCAGGGAGTCCCAGGGGACTGTCTCGAGGGACTGTGTTGTTCCTGGGGGAATTACAGATGTTCAAAATGAAAAAAGAAAATTCAAAAAAAGAGTTAAGTACCATTCCTCCTAGCACTAAGCAACCAAATTCCCAAAGGATTTTTGTAAAGCATCCCCCATAATATCTGTTTCTTTATCTGATTAAAAGCTCCTCTTTGTTTAAAAATAAGTCTCCCATTCTTTCAGTTTTCTAAAAATATTCATACTTCTAGCTGAGATGCTGCTAATTGGTGACATCTTTGTATTCTGAGTCTTGCTAATTTCTCATCAAATGTAGGAGTCAGGCTTCACTGACTCTTTATGTCAGTGTTAAAAGCTTTACACACTGGACGTACCTTCCCTGTTTTATGAAAAACAGAGCTTGTTTGCTTTTTTCCCCTTAACGTGTATAAAATTTTGAAGGTCATTTCCTGCTAGGGCTCCTGACCTGCCTGATTATTACTGTTTTCATATGTTTCTGTTTTCCTTCTATGGCATCCTCTTTATAACAAATGAGAGAAGCTGTGTATTTTAAAGGTCTGCTGGTGAAACAAAGTCACGTCCATGAATAATTGAGCCCAAATCCAGTGCTGTAATCTGTGTGGGTAGGATGCAGATCCATTAATTCCATTAGGAGTCTGTAGGAAAATGCTGTGAATAAACACAGGGAAATCAACGATTTCTGGTGAGTTAAATTCATTGACAAGAACAAGAGTTGCATATGGAATGGAAGTGAGCATATACAGGATGAAATCCTGGCCCTATCCATGTCTGAGATGGGAGTTTTGAGTCAGTAGTTTAGATTGCACACATGGTTTGTTGTTTTGCTCCCTCCAAGTTTTACGGACATATAATTATTTGCACAAGTAGGACAGGACTGGCAAATTCAATAAGGCAAGATTTTGATAAAGGTCTTTTGCTAATTTAGTACCAGACTTGGAAAAAAAATATATAGCCCTAGGTTCCTGAGTTTAATGAAGTGCATTTTGTAGGTGTCCTGAATTGGATGCATTAGCAAATAAGCCAAGAAAGTACCAGCAGACAGATCAAGCAAGATGCTTGACTTAGGAACTCCAGCAACTGCAAAGCACACTGAGGAGCCAGAAGTAAATAAAGCCACAGTGAAACAGGGATGCAACGGACTGCTAATTGCTCTGGGTTGAGCACACACAGAGCACCCTACACGGAAAGAGAGAGAAAATGGGAAATCCCTCTAGAAGATGCCAGGCTGACATTGCCTCTGTACAGTAGAGCAAGCCGTCTCTTATTAGCACTTCCATCTCTCATGCTGGGTTTTGTGGTGTGATGAAGAATTAGGTTTAGCAAATTAGGTAAGGGAAAGGGAATTTGGAAATGACACCCCCAGTGATTGATGATACTAATAAGTATTGTGTCAAGGAGATCCCCTTCCCCCATCAAACAGGACACATGCACCCACAGCCTTGCACACTGTCTGAGCATAAACATCACTGTATAGAACATATATTGAGGTATTTAGGGAGGGGGAATGAAAAATGCACACAACAACCTTTATTTATGCAAAATCTGTACAATGCTGCTAAATATACACACACTAGTCATCTAAGTGGAAGCATGCAAAGAGGTACACAATTTATATGCACAGAAATACGTATATTTTAAAAATCCCCCTGCGCGCATATCTCTCTTTACAAAAAGATAATGGAACCAAACCATGACAGATGATTGTTAATCTTGCGCTGCATGAAACTCTAGCTCGGTTCCCTAGTTTTGCTTCATTTCAGGCAAAATTCAAACCATTCCCCTGAGGGGAAGGTGTTCTGCAGAGAAAATCTTTTTGCTTCAGTGTGTTCATTCAAACAGGGAGAACTGGCAGTAGGGTTATGGTAGGATGTGGGAGAGAAGTTGTATTTCTCTGCTTCAAACGACTCAGAGTAAAATTTGAACCTTCCTGTCACACATCAGTACTTTAACCATCAAGCTGTATGGGGCTGCCAGGGTGGCAAGACTGGTAGGTGTAAAACTGGGAAAAAATAAAGAAAAAAAATAATATACATACATATTATATATACATATATATCTCCATATTTGTCCCTAGGCTGTCCACTGGGTGAACCACAGCTCACTTAAACATCTTTCTAGGATGTTTCCAAGGCACTGGGGTCAAGTCAAGTGGGGAAGTTCTCCATTTGAGGATCTTCACATCCTGCTTTGATTTGAGCTGGAGCCCTTAGCATCTTCTCAGCTATGGACAGCATCTGTATTCAGGTACCTGGGGTAAACACAGGAGTGTGTGGAAGCCTAATAATAATTTTGTGACTGAAATAGCACCCAGCTGATAGATTTGGGTGCTGAAGGATACCTAAATACCCTTTGAAGAGCTGGACCTCTGTTGCTATGGTGATGAGAACTGTATAAAAAGCTACATGGAATGGAATAAAATACTGTATTTAAATGGATCCGCAGAGATCTACGTGTTTATTTCTTTTTTAGATTTCATGCCCATGCACACTGCTGTGTGTGCCATAGCTTCAGCCTGCCTCTTTGGTTTGACATGTGGGTTTAGGTGAAATGGCAGGGCACTGCGTGCTCTCCGTACAGCCACCAGTCCATACGGTCAAAGACTTGTAGTACAGAGAAAACTGGAAATGCTGCTTTTGCCCACTCATCAGGAATGTGTTAATCACATAGGAAGTAACTGATCAGTGGTGCTAGAAGGTTTTTTAAAGGTGGTTTAGATGTGTGTGAGTGTGTGTGTGTGTGTGTGTGTGTGTGTGTGTGTGTGTTGACAGCAGGCTTCTTTGTGTCAGACTGAATTGGTGGCTATTGTTACATGGATGACTGCAAGCTTGAGATTTCAGTATTGCTCACTCCCAAACACAGTAACAGTGAAATTAATGCTGACTTCTTTCCCTAGGGTATTTCCCTCTCTCTTCCCAACATTTTAATCCAGAGCTGGATGTGGCCCTGTGTGCACACACTAGCTCCTCAGTCTCTATGAGACAATCATTTTAGAGCTGATAGACAGCTTTTCACTACTCCGGCATTCAGTTTCCTTCCAGCAGGTTCTCTCTGAAGTTATCCCTAGATCTTCATACCATGATGGGACACTCACAGTCAGCCCATCCAATGAAATGGCCAAAATGCAGCTGTTCATCTTACAGCATATGGATAAAATTCTTCTGGTGCATTGATTTTTAGAGCAGAACTTTTGTTCTCAGTTCTTTTGTTCTAGTCTCCTGGTCTGACTTAGTCTCATTTGAGGAGCCTGGAACTGCATTTCAGCTACAAAATATGCCCAGAAATGTCTAAATCACAGAATCACAGAAATGCTGGTTGGGATGGACATCTAGAGATCTCTAGTCTCCATCATCCTACTCAACTGGACAGTTACCCACAGGGGATCAGGTCTATGGCTTTGTTTAGCTGAGACTTGCAAACCTCAAAACATGGAGGTTGCATGAGATTTCTGGTGAGCTCTTCCAGTTCTGTGCCCTCCTGCTGAAACATTTCCTTAATGTTCAAACTGAAATCCCAAAACTCATTTTGTGGTCTTTGCCCTACTTACAGTGCCTGGCACTACCAAGAAGGATTTGAGTCTTCCCTCTTTGTAGCTGTCAATCAAGTCATTTTAGTTTGCCCCATTGAAGTTTGTCCCTTAGCCTTCTCTCCACAAAGGAAGAACCTGTCCAACTCCCTCAGCCTCTCTTTCTGAGCCATGAGCTCCCAACCTCATGCCATTTTGGTAGCCCTCTATTAGACCTGCTGAAGTTTTTTCCTATCCTTCTTCAGCTGGGGCCCAAACCAGACGCAAAAGTGTAGATGGGATTTCATGAGAGCCCAGCACTCTGCTCATTGCTAGCTATCAACCAGACATCAAGGCACTGATTTCTCCACATTCCTTCACGAAATTAAGTGACACCCAAAAATCTGCAGGCATCACAGCCTTGAGCATCAGTGCTCCCAAGGCAATTCATGTTGTATTTTCAGATGTGCCCAGAAGTTTCTCAGCTTTAACAGGTCTGAGCAGTTCAACATTCATCTTGGACATGACTCCTGTTGGTAGCCACAAATTAGGCATCTGTCTTGCATGCAGGGGAGCCTAAGCCTGTGATTCAGGAGCAAAAGACCAGATGATACACAGAAAGACAGCAAATAACTGGCGAAGTCTACGGTGACAACTCACTGCCAGTCTCCTGTCAGTGTCCCTGCAGATCTTCTCCTTTTCAGGGTATTGGCTGCCTGTGACATTTTTTCTTCATCTAGCATTCAAATTAGAGTGATCAGAGGCTGACCTGCAGAGTCTAGTTCATCATGAATTTTTTCCTACTGATTGCATAAATAATCACAGGCAGGAAAGTGCCTTTTACATCAATACACAATTGCATAAGCTTTTGTAAGAACATAAGGACAAGTATGCTGAGTGGTAAAGCCATGCTTGAATTGTCTTATTTATCTTGTGAGTCTAAAGGCCTGTCATCTGCCAAGTGACAAAGCTGCCTGTTTAACCTAAACTCATCTCCATTTTCTAACCTATTAATGCATTTGGAGTGCATGGGTAAACAACAGTATTTAGCATAGATGTTCTTTGGGGTACTCTTTTCTCTGGGTTCTGGGAAAGTCTGTATATTGTGCACCTTTTTCTTTTGAGGGATTAATGGCAGAATCATGGGCAAATTCAAGGGATTAGGACGGGATTCTTTCTTAAACAAAAGAAATGTGCAAAAGCAAAGGAATAAGCAACGTGCTATGCAAATCAAAACTATGAGGTTAAGTAGGAAGTAGAAATGGAATTGCCTAGAGGAATATGATGAAAAGAGGCACACATCTGTGAAAACATGACAAGGATAAAGGTTATCAGCTTCCTGCATTCAATAAAATATGGAGACTGTACTCTGAGGTCATAGTGATGGAATAATCTGCCTTTTGGGTGACCAACCTCATCTTTGGTCTTCAAGGAAAGATGAGCAAATGCAGCATAGAAGTTTCTTCATCCTCCTTAGTGAAATTTCTGAAATAAATCCTCTCAATGTCATCCTAGTGATGTGACTTTCCAACAGATGATTGAAGGTCACAGGAAGGAAGATTGGAGACTGGTTGGTTATGCAGTTGGGGTAGCAAATAGAGAAAATGAGTCACAAGCTCTATTATTAAACATAGATGTCTTTCCATTTCCCAGAAAGTGGTCTTTATACATCGGCTCTGCAGCCACTCAGCCAGTTGGCACAGGAGCCCGAGACACCTTCTGAGCATTCTTTCATGTCACTGTGGCAGAAGTTTCCTCTGTTCCCTTCTCTTCTGGCACAGCTATGGAGCCTGCTTGTGGCTGGCCAGAGTCTCTTCAGGCTTCAGATCTGTGTTCAGCGTCACAGCTGGGTCCTGCTGCTACCAGAGCTAATTAGAGTCTTGCAGGTCACTGCCTTCATGAAGATGTTTTAGTTGTTCTGTTAGCGAGTACCCCACTCCTTGGCTACTGGCACTTATCCTGCCTTCAGCACAGAGCCCTAAAGCTCCAAGACACCAGTGAAGACAGACTCTCAGTGCAGTAATTAGGCTGAAACAGAAGAAAAGCACTCCATTTTCTCCTGTCACAGCTAGCATCACTTCTTATGTTCTCTCTCTCCCCCCCATCCAGATTGTTGTGTGGTACCTACAATGCTATAATTAAGGCATTTGGGTCTAGTTTTGTTGCATGCCTTGCTAGATAGGAAGCTCTGCTGGAAGGTTTGTGGGGTGGATCTCCCAGAAGGATGACATCTATTCACCTCTAAGAGGGAAGTTTGACAGTCAGATAGGGAAAGCTCATAGCCCACAGCTCTGCCAGGCAGCCCCTCCCCGTGCATCCCCTCATGGCTGGAAGTGCTGCCCCTTCATGACCCTCACATTGGCTTAGACAGGACACTAAACTTTTGTTGCTTCTCTTTTTCCCCCATGTCAATCTTTTTTCTCTTTAATGATACAATCTGGTTGCTATGAAGTCCAAAGATCAGAGTGAATGCAAGGGAAGCAGTTAGACCACAGGATCTGTAGTGAGAACATTACATTTTTGCAGACTATGAGCTGAAGGCTGAGCTGCCTCATGAAACCTTATCCTAAGAAGTACCTGAGTTATGACTCATTGGGGATAACAAAGGAAAACAGACTCTGGTCTTAACCTGGGAACATTTAACATTAAAAGCCTGCATGCACTAAGCAAAGATCAACCCAAAGGGGAGATGATGTACCTTTCCACACAGTATTTGTGGTACGCTGTTAAGGATGTTACACTTATCTGCCATATCTTGCATCAAGAAAATCACAGAATCACCACAGAATCATTGGATGTCTGGGTTGGAAGGGACCTTGAAGATCATCTAGCTCTAACCCCCTGCCATGGGCAGGGACACCTTTCATTAGATGAGGTCGCTCAGAGCCCCATCCAACCTGTCCTTGAACACTGCTAGGCATCCTGAGCAAGGGTAACATTAGTAAAAGACTAGCAAGGAAAGAGAGGGTCTCTGTGAAGCCTTTAGATATGAAGTGAATGTCCAAAGAGGAAATCTCACAGCAATGGTAAAACAAGAGAGATGTTTTGTTATGCAGATGTATGGATTAGTCTGATGACAACTATCTAGTTAGGTAAGCAACAAAATCCCTCTCAAAGAGGTAAATGTGAAATCCTTTTTTACTGATCAACTTCAGTGAGACTTACCAAGAGTTATATCCATGCAGCATCCAAAATTAGGTCCTTTGTGCTTAATTTTCAGGGAAGGTAAAAACATTTTTGAATAATCAAAATATGTGAATATAGATTACATATTGTGCTGGAGCCTTTGGAACTTGATTCAGTGGTGTGTTGGAGGTGTCTAACTACTTCTATATGTGCTGACTTCCAAACCAGCCATCTTCCAGACCTCCTTGGTACCTAAATTACATAGATACCACAGCTCTCCTCTTGTACAGAAATCCCTGTGGCACCTGAATTTCAACTACTGCTGCTCCCTATCTCTGGCTCACAAATCAAACATTTCCCTGCTTGCTGTGCTCATGGGACCTGAGCTATTCCATGCTGCAATAAAAACATAAATATTCATTAAGTCACAGGGAACAAGAAGCCGTAAAGAGTTGATTCTGCAGCCTTGAGGACTGGATCCTTACCTGCACTGAAGTAGGGCTGGCTTCCTTAGTCTGTGAATGCTGAATTGCAAATGCAAAGGAAAGGGGTCCTATTAAATTGGGAATAATTTATGGGATTGACCAAGACAGATACATTCTACCTCATTCAGAACTGCACTGGTAAAAAAGTTTTCAAAAAGAAGGGAAATCTGGCTGTGAGATCTATCCCAAAACAGACAAAGCAGGGATTTTGTCTCAGGGATTCTCAGAAGAACTGGTAAAACAGTGTGTAGCTGGGAGGAGTGTTTGGCTGCATTTTGTAAGAAGATGCACGGAGGTTGAGGGAAAGCAGGCTCCGAGGATGGCTGCAGGATCTGCTGCTCTGGGAAAGAGAGAAAATTTGTCAGTGAAACAGATGTCAAGCAACTCAGAGTCATCAAATTGCAAGTGAAGGTCTATCTGTGCAAGCCCAGTGCCATGGCACCTGGCAAACTTGGCCAGTGCAAATTAAACATCTTCTGTAAGGGGAGAGGAGAGAGTTAAAAAAATCACATTTGGACTTAGAGCATACAATGACTGTTAGTATCCTGAGCTGTCCTTGTAAATCCAGCCCCGAGGCTGTTGCTCCCTTTTTCTTTTTCTTTTTTTTATTTTTTAACCACTTGTTCCTACTCTCCAAGATTTTCTAAAAATAGTAAGCATAATAATACAGGGGAAAAACACAAGATCCAAAGACCCTACGGGGCAGAGCCAACAGCACAGAAATGATCACTCTCTCCCGCGACTGCATGGCAGGCAGTTATCAATGTCAGTCTAATTCCCCATCTCCACTCTTGTGATATCAGCTAAACAAAAGGGGCCAAGCAAATCCCTGGTGCCACTCCAAGGAAGTTGCTTGAGCTACCTCAGGCATGGGTTTGCCCTGTACATTTGCCAGTGTGCTGTATGCTAATGTGCAGGCATCTCCCCGGGTGCATCTGCACCTGGCCTGTGGTCCTGACCAACTATCTGTCTGTCATTGCATTTCTCTACTTGTGTTTTGGATTCCTATGAAAATATATTCTTGTCTCTTTTGTTTAACCTTTGTCTCCCAGTTTTTGTCTGCCTTGTGAGTTGTGCCTAATTAGGAACCTTTCAAATTCCCTTGTGGCCTCGAGTTTTCTCATGCAGAATTTGGAATTAGTGCCTTTTTTTTTCTTTTTTTTTTTTTATGTGGCTACTTTTCAGGGCCAGGTTCATGTTTTTAAAGTGCTAAAATAACAATTAACAATACTTTGCACTTCCATACAATTTTTTTTTCCTCTGGGGATCTGAAAGCTCTTTATAAGCAGCAATTAATTAAGATTCAACACTATGAAGAGAGGAAGATGGAAGGACACATTTCTTTTCCACTGCAGGAATGCAGCCATCTCTGGGGTAGGCTGTAGTAACTGGTTTAAGAGAGCTACTACAACATATTAAATACCAGACAGCAGTTTTTAGGCTGTAAGGTAAAAAAATCAATATAATACCCAGCTGCATGTGCAAGAGATTTATAGAATCAGAACAAAGTTCCAGAAATGAATTTTGACTAAATTAATGAGCCCCCCACCTCCCATCCATGCCCAGAAATGCAGCCTTAAGTCTTGTACAGAAGCAACCAACCCTGATACTAGACTCAAACTGGGCACTTAGGCCTTACAGCTCCCCACACATGGTGCTGGGACTCGGGTTTGGTCCTAAATCAAGAGGAAATAGTGCCACCTACTGAACCAACACCCCACCAAGGACCAGTGCTCAGGGTGATTTCCCCTCCAGTAGTGATACCCACACCCAGCATGTAAAATCCAGGACGTTTGCTGAGTGATGTATATAAAATAAATATGTAGAGAAAGACAGACAGACAGACAGACAGCAGAATATTCAGTATGCCAGAAAGGTGCAAACTTGGTTTGTGTAATTACACCACTTTTTTATTACGGTGGCGAGAAAAGACCCAAATATGGACTGAAGCACCAGCTGGAAGCTGTGTATTTCAAGGCCCCGCAGTAACCAGCAGTCACGTCTTGCCTTTGCTCCCATAGCCTTCAGCATATTAATGAAGGAAATAGTGTTTATTATTTTCAACACTCCTCCTCCCTACAAGGATAGTATTAATGATGTAAGGAAGTAAACAATTCACTGAGCCACAAAGCTCTAACAGTTATTAATTTCTGAGGAACTATCCTGACACCAATCTAGGAACTTGAACGCTGAAGAATGCTGTGAATAAATATGAACACAGACACATGCTGGTTTACAAATATCAGACATTGGTCCAGTTTGTCAAAACTGCTCCTTTTCAGTAGTCACATGTTTGGATGCTGACAGCTAAATCCACACAGGTTTAGCCTGAATCTTGACGAGGCTCTCTGCTGCAGTTGCTGGTGCAGGCAGCATGGTTGGGGCTGCTGGTCCTACAACAACCCAAGCACAGAGCAATAGGCACCTACATCCTCCCTCAGTTTCCAGATGAGTCAGGACTTCTGACACCACCAAGGTGGTGCAGTCATTTCTCTACTGCTCTTATGGCAGCAGCGTGCTGGGGTATGTCTGCTGGTGTAGTTCAGCATTACTGGGTAAAAACCAGGAGAAAGCCATGGCAAAACTCATGCATGCCTGAGGAGTGCCTGGCTCCTGGCTGCTGCATGGTTCCCTCCTGCTTGCTGCCTCTTCCATGTGACTCTTGACAGGTAGGCTGAACAATGGATTGGCTTGAAAAGAAGAACTGGTGACTGATCTTATCAGCAAATATACAGCAAATCAGGGCACTCTGGAGATCTGGGAGAGAATATTTCTGCCTTCATCAGAGGAAAACTGAAAACTAGATATTCCCCACCCTACATCAGTGCTCTAACTGCTCCCACAGAGTTCACAAAGTAAGAAGTGGCACACCCAGTACCAGTATTCTACCTTTAGAAAAGGGTAAGGAAGCAGATTTCAAAGGCATGACGACTAACTAAACTAACGTTTTCAGTGATTCCCCTTTTCTTTCCTCACACCTCACAAATAAGAGGGACAGGAGCAACCTCTGCAAGTCTTTATAGTGGTTCATGCCTTTGCATTGACTGGCAAAGAGATTTAGGTAGTTGCAACCACCTCTATTTCCTGCTGCCCAGGCCCCTAAAATTTCAGCCGTGCATGCAAACTAGACCATTTGGATTCAGGCCACTTTTACAGACTCATAGAATCATAGAATTGTTTGGGTTGGAAGGGATCCTTAAAATTCATCCAGTCCTACTACCCTGCAATGAGCAGGGACATCTACAACTAGATCAGGTTGCTCAGAGCCCTGTACAACCTGGCCTTGAATGTTGCCAGGGATGGGGCATCCACCACCCCTCTGGGCAGTAGTGCTCATTACCCTTTTGCGGTACCTCATCAGATCTTTTTGTGCAGTGCCAGGAGAACTAGAGCTCAGAGAGTTCTGCAAAATCCAGGAGAAAGCTGCAGTTCAGGATCAGCTCCCAGCAGAGCTTAAAAGTGCAAAGCCAGCTCAAGACTGATCCTTACTACAGGTAAAATTCAATTCTGCAAAAGCAAAGAAAATATTTAGAGGAAGAGTGCAGAAAAAGCTGGGAGACATCAGTCTGGGGGAGGATTGCTATTCTAATTTCTCTCTGGGTGACTGGACCATCTAGATGTAAATACTTTGCAACTGGGGAGCAAGAGATGCTGTATCAGGTGAGAGGGGAAAGGGAGAAGACCGGGAAGTAGGACTGGACTTGCTTCTTTAATTGTTGCTGAGGAAGAGGAAAGGGAGGAACTGACACCCAGATAGCAATCATTGTCTCCTGCAGTCTCTGCCAGCAGCCGTGCAGATAGAGACTGGCTGGGCTGGGGACTGGGGCAGTGCTTTGCCACATACCTTGCCCAAGCAAGGCAGTCTGCCAGCCAATGCTGCTGCAGGAAACCACCAGCTGTGCCTGTCTGTAAAGCCAACACTGGAGGTATGAAGACACAGGAATGAGTTTCTATCTTGAAGCACAGTTTTTCCCAAAAGCCCCGTGTTAGTGCTGGGATTCATCCTGCTGGAGTCTTACAGAGATATGGGACCCTCGTAAGGAAGCTCTGCTGCACACTGTGCCTGCTATCTCTCCTTTTCAACCACCACCACCACCATCTGAGCTCACTTATCGACCTGTTGGGAAGGGAATTCAATTTTTCTGAAAAGAAACGGCTGGTTTCATTTTCTTATATATGAATCCACATTTGATTGCAAGCTGTTTGTACGTGGTACTGAGCACAGAGGCCCTAATCCTCACTAAAGCCCCTGGGTGTGCCTTCACTACAGGAACAAATAAAAATAGTGATTGCATTAGGTATCCATTCATCAAGCCTGGGTGCCATCTAAGGATGTTTCTTCTTGTTGTCCCTTTGTAAAGCACCACCTTCAAGATGAAAATAATTTCAAATAATAATTTCAGTTTAGGGTTGTTCAAGGCCAGACACACTCTGGCAGGCTGTCAATTTTCAAGCACCAATTAACATATTGATAAAGCTTCTGGAGTAGTGACATTAACAGCATTATCTTACAAAGATACCTGTAGGTAATATCAACCCAATTACTATTGAATCTGAAGTAGGGGAACTGGTGAGCCTGCCTTAACAGAATTACCAAGACACATTGAATTATTTTTACCGATATGGAAACTTACATAAGAACAAAGCATGGAGTAAGACATATTTGTCTTTGTTGAGCAAAGCTGAAGCACAGATGTTCCCCAGGCCATTCTGGCCTGCCTTGGTGATGTATTCAGAGCTCTGGATGTCTCAAGTAAATACATCCTTAGCCACACTCCCTCTGCTGTCCTTACTGATTTTGATTAAAGGAACAGACCCTTAAAGCAAAGGGTTATCCACCTACAGAAAGGTGATTTGTATCTGTAACACCACAGTCAGAGAGGAGGCTGAGCATCAAGGTGGGATGTCAGAAGGACATGCATTTACCAAGGTATGGATTGGCACAAGGCATTCATCCACTTTTACTCCTGTAGCAAAACCCTGTGGCCAAACCAGTGTTTGACATCCTCTGGACATACTCCAGACAATTCAGAGATGTGAGCTTCAGGGTGAGGAGAGTGGAGAATGTGATCAGACAGGAACAGTCACAGGGCATTTTGATGTAAACAAAAAAAAAAAAAGGATGCCACACGAAAGTTGGGATGTGTCCATTTTAGCTCTATGTGGCAAATACTTCTACTTTCTCAAAATTTGAGTGTGCCCTTTAAACGGATCTTTTAAAATCTTAGCGTGCCCCAGCCTTGCTCTTTCACTTTTCCACTTAATCCATATATGTATGTATGTACATATACAAATATATAATTTTTATTATTAAGTGACTCATTAAAGAAACAAAGGAGCAAACACCACACAGGGTGAGCAATCCTACTCAGAGACATTGCTTTCCCTGTTTCACTTGCTTTGGTAGATTGTTATATTGTGCAGGGATATCTTCTCACTGTTTTCTCTTAATTATCCTTAATTCTATTAAACAGACAAACATCAACTGCAAATAATGCTTGCTTAATTATACAGTGTTGGTGGTTGATACTGTATTAGTACAAGCTTTTCTTTTAATATTTTGGCAACACATAAATGAAGCTGCTACAATATGTTTAAATAGCCTCTATCAGAGTAATGGCCATGAACCCACTGCATGCGCAGCAGCTTCACCTCTGCCCAGAGAAGGCCAGCAGGGATGGTGAAAGGGAGCAGTTCCCATCCCAAATGAGTTTCCAGATGTCCTTACTGGATATGGATCTGATGGCAGGAGGCTAGCAAATGGTTGCCAGGTGACCCCAGAGACAGGCAGGAAGTGTCATCTTGTAACACAAAACAATCATTTTCAAAATAAAGCAAAAATTCCCTGGGTTTTGTCATCATTATTATTTGCAATCGCTTCTGAGGATGGAGAAGGCTTGTCAGACCAGATGGGACCAGCATGTATAATGAAGGACACAGTACACTGCACAGGAACCAGAGGCAGCTGAGAGTAATAGGGCCCCAGGACTGTCACTATTGCATTAGGGACAAACAGGATCACAGGGATGCCAGTAAAAGATGCAGCTAATTCACAAGGACATAGCCATATGATGGACAGCATTTTTTACCTGCAAACACAAAAAATCTGACATAGTCTGTAACAGCCACTCTTTACCTCTGCCATGGTAGACTTGGTCTGCCTCTCCAAGGGTCTAGGATCTTCTTGAGTGTGTCACATTTTCCACAGAGTCTGTAATTATAAGTAGAATAACTTGTTTATTTTGAGCATTTGCAGGAACAGACCTAGGTGTAAAAAACTTGGTGAAATGGGATTTCTTTTGCTAGATGCTTGACTTTGATTTATTGTCTTTGTGCTGCCCATGCAGAAGTGGTACATTTTCCTGTGGTTACACAGCAGCTAAAATAGATCCATGAGCTACATCGCCATTTCAGAGGGCACAAAACACCTGAGGGTGGCCCTGTGACAGCGTCCAGGTAATGAGAAGAGCTGAACCAACTCCTAGGCTGCATGACAGTGGGCCCAAAGGATGGTTTGGAAGCAACTAGATAGAATAAGCCTTTTACAGTGAATTGGTCAAACTGTTTCAAGTAGATTTGTCCACATGCTAATTTACAGGAGTCCTGCTTGAATTGCATTTGCTCGGAATATAAAGAGGATTTAAAGAGGATTTGGCCCTTGATGCATTGAGTATATACCATTCAAACATAACAGGGCAGGTGCAGTTCTCCTTCCTTGAATGTTGCCAGGGATGGGGCATCCACGGGCAAAATAAGCCTGAAGCCAGTGCTGGGCCAGCTTGAAATGGGAGTTTGGACCGAATGGTGTCCCAAGGCCCTTTCGGTGTGAACAGTGCTGGAGTGGTGCAGAAAGAAACCCGGGCACCATGAAGCCCATTCAGAGCTCTGGAAGCATCCTAAAGCTCATGTCGCCAAAAGTGCAAGGAGCAGAGACTGCCTTCTTTGCCGTCTCTGTACAGAGGCTACTGACTGAATCAGTTAAGAGCTGGAAACACCTTCAGGGTGCAGAAGCAGCTCCCTGCATTCACATGGCTGAGTCACACAGGCCAGAGACAGCCTCCCGCCAACGTGGGATTGGCACAAAAGCTGAATAATGAAGAGATGTTTACGCTGCTGCCACTGCTGCTGCCTTTACTCCAGGACTCGTTTTATTCTTGCAGGCTCTCAGGCAGTCACCATTCATGCACAGGTGCAACCATAAAGGGGCCAAATGTGGAAGGCAGGGTGTGACTAAGCCCAAAAATGAGCGACACGAATGCATTATTCATGCAGAAAGCTTACAATGCTCCACAATTCCTTTCTTCAGAGCAGATCACTCCGCTATCAGCGTCAGCTACATGATTCTTCATTTCTGACACCTGCCTTTGTTTCCTTTCTACCTCGGAAGCGAAGTGACCTGAGTATTCGCATGAAATGGTTGCTCAGGACAAATTTTCCAGCAATGCTGGGCAGCAGCCTGGGACTTTTAGGGAGTAGCAGTGACACAAGTGGCAACAGGGTCCCGCCATCTTATGCCCTCTGCCCCTCTGAGCACAGGAGTCTGTGGGTTGTCAGGAGCTTTGCTAGAGAAATGTATTAGAGGAAAAGAAGGGTATAAAAAAGAGACGAAGAGGAGATCAGGGAAAGCAAAAAGGGAAGGTGAGGATGGGAAGAGAGAGAAACTTCCAGCCAATATTAAAAAAAAAAATGGAAACTTGACTACATTGCTGAAAATAATAGGAGTTTTAACAGTTAAAAGGTTTTAAAAGGTCATTATGCATTTAGCAGCAAAAGAGCAATATGAATTTCTAAGCAGCAACATCTGGAAGATCAAAAGAAATCATACTTCAATCAACATGAAAATCTCTGCTCATTACACACAATCATATTTAGTTATTAATAGACACAGGCTAGACACTGACATTTTGCACATTTCATCCTATGATGCGCCAGGGACACTTCTGGCATTTGGTTTATCATTTTCATCAGTGTCATGGAAAGAGTGACCGATATGACCCCAAAAAATCTCACACTGTCAGTCATCGTAAGTGAATTTATCAACACATACGAAATCAGAATCCACATGAGAGTTTTAACTGTTTGCATACTAAATTACTTCATTCTTCACGCTTCAAAAAAAAAATCAGTTTTGCATAATAAATAATGATAAGGGCCAGCAGACAATTATATAGGTGGAAACAGTATGCAAAATACTTGGAATTCAAATTTGATGTGTGAATATATCCAGAAGTTGCTTAAGTAATCAGCTCAGCAGCTGTATTATCCATTGTTAGAGCTTAATACAAAAGCTCTTCAGCTTATATTAAAAGCAGCCCAACTTAAACTGCAGTTGGCACATGTCCTATTAGTATTTTCGTTTTGTTAGACAGCTTCCAACTGATTCAGATGTGCAATTAGGTCAATATTAAAATTAAATGGTCTGTTGTTTTAGTTCAGAATATGAAGAGGTCTTTGGGAGGAAGGAGTCAGTTCAAAAATATTATCGACTCCACGATGAGCACAAAAGGAGAGTGCTGTAAGCCAGCAGCCCCAGCCTAAATCTCTACCTTGTGGTGTGAGAAGGAAGGCTCTTAGCTGAGAATCGTTTGCTAAACTGGCATATTCGATTTCATGACTGATTTTTGTGTGCAATAATTGCATTAAAAAAATAATGAGAGTGGGTTTCTTTTTAGTTTTACCGATCACTATGGCAAACATGCTGAGGCGCTTCAGACAGAAATGTGATTTTACTTCTAATGACAATTATTTTTGGACTGAATTGTAATTTAGTTTGTTAATTAGATCTGTCACTGCATTTTCTAACTCGGTTATTGCATCCTTTGATGATTTTGCCAGAATTATACTTCTATTTCTGCCACTTTGCATTCTATGCTTTAATAATTCTTCAGACAAGTATGCTAGGCAGTTGATTGCATTTTGTGGCAGCAGTAATGTAAGCCCTCTCCTGTGTTACATTGATTCAAAAATCACGCTGGTCACTGAACCAACACACTAAGCCAATACCACTCTGAACGAGTGGACTATTCAGAAGAATTCAGCCAGGGACAGATTGTGGACATGCTTTTTTATTTTTTAAATGGATATAAACAGCTACAAGCCATTGTAAATGAAAACAAAATTTAAAAAAAAATACTTTGAATGTTCTAAAACTCATTTAGTTATCAGCAAAATGAGATCTTATCTACTAAATTATTTCAGGGCAAGTTGGTATAGCATTATTATGTATTAATGAACTGACATATTTTTAAAGATTTGCCATTTCAATAGCTTTAAAAATTAGATTGTTTTTATATGAGGTCTGGCTTTTTGCTGACCCAGAACTGTGGGTGTAGTGAGAAATTCACTTTTGAAATAAAAACAAAATGATCAAAATAGTCACATCCACAAAAATCTCTGGCACTTCCAAGCTACTGATTCCTTCCAGCCTCACTGCGTATGCAGACATCTGCCAGTCAGGTGCTGTGTGACGCGGACTACAAGACAAAATCCTGATACTGAAAATACCCACCACTAAACAGAGTTGGTACAGCAGTGAGCAGCCCACTAGACTATGCTGGTTGTCATTCCACTGTCTGCCCAGCACAGGTGACAGCTCGTAGATGCCCTACAGCCTGGGCAGAACAGGGAATGATCACAGTTTCCCTCCTCTCTTTGCTTGCTCAAAGAAGAAACATTTGCTCTGCTTCTTTTGCTGGAATTAAACTCTTTCTGTCCTCTCTCTCATATCAGAGAGGGATCACAGAACCAGAACTCCACAAATTATCAAATTCTGCCTGCCATCTCCTTATCCAGCTCAGTCCTATCCCTAAGAAAATGTATTTGATAGATGATTTTTATTAAACACATTCAGTGATAACACATTCAGTTTAAGAGTGTTTTCATGTTTATTGTAGGCTTGGATTTTTTCAAAGTGTCTGTTAGGCCCTAGGAATATATCCTGTGAATCCAGCATTCAGTCTGTAGGGATGCTTTGAATGACTTAGTAGTGCCACTACAGGACTTCCAGGACACAGGGACCAGCTAATCACTTCCCAATAGTCTTCTTCCTGCATTTCATTTAATTCATCTGTGTGGGCTCAATTTTCAATCCACTAAGCAACAACAGAGAGTAAAAATATTTGTAATTCTAATAGTTGATTTGTAATTATTTCTTGACCTCCACGGATTTCTTTTCTGTAAGTGGATGCTTTCTTGAAATTTTGGGCTGCAAAACAGAAATGGATGTTAAAAGTCTCTATAAACCTGGAAAATAGAGCAATGCTCATGTACTGGACTAGGGGTTGGAAAGGTCTTGCCAGGGTAGGAAGGAAACACTGAACTAGCACAGTCCCATGACAAGCCTGCCCATGATTCTGTAGCCCAGCACTGAAACTGAACACTAATTTTCTTTCTTTAAACCCTCTCACAGCTGGTTTTTGATCAGAAAAGTGCACTTCCCAAAAACTAGACTTTATAATAATAGATGTGAATCTGAATTGTTAAAATTTTCAAGGATTGCACTAAAAATAACCAGTAATTCCTTACAAAGGTGACTTCCAGACTGAGGCACACATCCCATGCAGGAAATGCTGATGGGGATGAGCTCATGGGCTTGGAAGAGAAGTTGCAAGAGGATGTCTCGGAATTTCTGCCTTATCATCTCCACAGATATTTGTCATGTTGTCATGGTTTAATTTTGGCAATTCACCTCCTCTACTATAAATGTAGTTAAATAACCCAACTTAGTTTTCATGAACCAGGTTTTTCCTTACGCAGTAAACATGTCATGCAAAGTACTGATACTGTGATCTGTGGAGAGGGTAAAAGAAAAGTAGTCGAAGAGATAAGACAGAGAAAGTTAAAGCACATGGGCATCTGGAAAAGGTGGGATATTTGGCCAAGTCTTGCAAAATTAGACACTGAACAAAACAAAGCTGCTAAAAGTATGAAGCTGTAGAAGCACCATATGAGCAAGGCAGGAGGGGGGTGGGTTTGAAGGACAACAGCAAAAAAAAAAGAATCACTGATCTTTTAACAACCACTATTTATACCGATTTAAAACTTTGCAAAATCATGTGCAGAACTTTAGGTGAAGGGAGCAGTAAGAAAGCTCCTCTGCATTGCAGTAATGCCACACATGTTCCTTGGATGTAGCAGGGTGCTGGCCCTGTTCCCCACAAGCACTTTCCTCCTGCATGCCCTGCTCCAGACTCTGGTAGGTCACAGCAGAACACTAATTCAGTGAGGACTGGACATGCTCTTCTCCTGGGAGAGAAAAAAGCCCTGAAAAATCCTGGGACGTGGCATCCACACTGGGTCAGTAATTGAGTGGAAGAGGGGAGGAGGGGGAAAAGGAACAAGAGGACTGTCAGGCAATCAAAAAAGCAAAGGAGTAAAAGCATTTGTCTCTTGGCCCTGTGTCATCTGGTCAGGATGCTTGTGGAGCAGTAGGATTCATGCAGGTAAAACACCCCAACCTGATGGAGGCCTGAAGCAAGGCAAGGTGGGCTAGCTGTGGGAGGACTGTCAGAAGGGATGTAGTCACTCTGAAATAGAGATGCCTCCGCACAAAACTTGTACCATTCCAAAACAAGTCATGCTGCTTCCAAAGTGGTTTAATTAAAGTGGAATCAAAATGTCAGCTTATAAAAAAGAAAGAAAGGAAAAAAAAAAGACCTTTGTATGAAGACACAAGGCATCTGATGCAAAAAAAAAAAAAAAAAGTTACAGGGGAGGGGAAAAAAAAATCCCAGTATTTCCATCAAACTGAGCAGGGCAGCAGCAGGGTTCTCATTCTCTTGCCTTGCTGACCAAGGGCTCTGACAATCCAGCTCATTATTTTCAAAGGCGCAGCTCAAAGAAGCAGCCCCAGAGCTTGCTGGGCCCACATTAGTCCATTTAACAGCATTTGTACCATCCAGTGGCTGGGATTCTGGCAGGGACTGAGACAAAATCCATCTTGGAAAGGAGGTTTGAAGAACGGCAGTGCTGAAAAGCACTTCTGTTTTTGCTGTGCAGGGGGAAATTCGATGAGAAATCCAGCACAAGGCTGCACCCAGCTGCAGTTTTGGGTGAGAGGTGCAAGGGATGGAAAGGGAGAGTTTCACTCCAAGTGGAGAAGTCACGGGTGACCTTTTTCCACTGAATGTTTGCAGCAGATCTATGGACATTCACATGCACTTTGGAAGGGGAATTGAGGAAGCTGAAACTGTGATTGCTGCTTTTGCTCCACAGTGGCTTGGGCATTGGGGCAGTTCCTCAGCTGCAAACAGCACCTGCCTTCAATCACACTCATGCACACAAAGGCAAAGGTCCAGGTAGCAGCTCCAGAGATAGTTTTGGTAATGGCACCTCAATGCCAGACCAGGCAAAATCAGTTCATGACAAGAAGAAACTCAGAACACCTGTAACAAAGATGTTAGAGCTTTTCTAGTCTAGAAACAACAGCAAATAAACCTAGTAAGGCTTTTTCTGAGAAATTTCGCTGTGGGGCAAATTGTTATGCCTGAGTTATAAACCCAAGGAATTAACAATATTACAAGGGAAATGATAATAAAACCCATACTGCAAATGTCTAGTTCTGGGAGATGTTCTTCCCCTTGTCTTGTTATGATTCTCTCCTTCCCAAGTCAGAAATAAATATATAAGTTAAATGAAATAAAAATGCCCACCTAATTGTGCAGATGCATTGTTTATTAATCATTTAATTTAACCCACTTAGCTTCAATAGGAAAGAAATGCAATCTGACAGTCAAGGCAACAATATATTTTCATTCACTCTAGTGTTTGAAAACATCTACTTTTTTAAAAATAGCACCTGCATTCAAAAGATTGATGCTAATGTTTTTGCTTAATTTGGTTTTAGAAAGGTTGTATAACACCTAATAGGTAAAGAATGCACCCCAGGTAAAAATAATAGTGACATTATATTTCTCGTAAATATCAGCAAATTTTATTAAAAACAAATATATATATTTGTGGATAGATTGATTAAAGGTGTACTTAGCTGTGAAAATTTGCTTTGGGCTGAACGTTGATCAAAAAATCATGTGCTTATGACTCCAAAGCACACACTGCTACAAAACATTGAACTGTCTGGTTTGTTGTATTTTAAATCTGAGATTCCCCATGTTAATGGCTCTCCAGTATGCATTAACATAATGCAGCATTAAACAAGTTATGCTACACTGCCTCCACAACACACTGCTGTCCATCAGCAGGGAGCTGGGCACTGGGGACCTGAGCTGGACCTCTTTGCAGTCAAAGGCTGATCTGCTTGTTTTCACTGGCTTTCCTTTCACCTACAGCACGAGGTGGTACCTGCGCCCTGACAGCGCTCATGTTAAGCACCGCTGAGAAAGATGTGCTGGTCTTGCTGCACCTCTTGCTCAACACACATTATCCATATATAAAGGCAAAGGTGGCTCAATCTGACTCAGAAGGCAGGCAAAACTGAGATTTGACCCTGAGGATGAAGAATCAGGGCCAGGTTGCTGGACTCATGCCCACCACAGAAGGCTTGGAAATGAATTTACCTATCCTGATGTTGCCAGGGATGGCAGCAAGCACACCTTCTCCAAGACCTGTGATCTACAGCCCTCAGCATCTTACAGACCCTTGCCAGAGGCATCTGCTCTTCAAGGCATCAGGGCTATGACTCTTATATAGACTTGTTTGTTTTGTCTGCTCTTAGAAGTGTAAACTTCTAAGAAGGAACCAAAGGAAAGCAGAGATCCAAACATACAGTGAGTGCATGCAGCACACAAGCCTCAGCTGCATATACACGTATCACAATGTGGTGTTTTAGTAACAAAAACCCACACTGTGTATTCATGGAAGGTTTTTGGGAAAGACTAAAGGAAAACTTCCAAGTAAAGCTCAGTGAAAGTATGATATTCTCAAACATAAGTATGTACTTAAGTCTTGGACTAGGGCCAAAGCTGTAAAGAAATAATATCCATAATAATGCAGACTGCATCCCTCTCCCTAAGCTCTCCCTCTCCCTAAGCTATATTGAGCTACTACATTTGAGGTCAAAACTGCAGTGGCACAATGTCCTTGTTGTGTAAAAATATACACTCACACATTCATATATGTGTATATATATATATATATATAAATACACATAATGTGTATACATATATATATATGTGTGTATATATATGTGCACAGCATCTACAAACTAAAGATCATAAGATGCTTTCAGCATAATTTTCTTGACTCAGACCATCTACTCGGAGCTTTATAGATAATGGATTTTTATCTCACTATTGGCTCTGGAAAAAACGTCATTGAAATAACTGTCTCATTCCAGAAGGGTTTGTTAGTTATGAGCAAAGAGAGAAATATTTTTAAGTCATTGTATCTGGCAAAACAAAATGCTCCATGTACCAAAATTATTTATTTTCCACATGATGTTAGAAATTTAAAACCTTTTTGAAATAAATTTTCATGTCATTTCTAGCTGAAATGTACATTCAGTTAAAAAAGTCAAATACACCACCCTGATAATATTACAAAGGAGCACACTTCTATGAAATTAGAAAAGAAAAATTCACACATAAAATTTGTTTGCAAGTAAATATTTACTATCATGAAATCTTCTTGGTACACTGGAAGTTTTGCATAAAATAGTTCGTTCTGTTCTGTCTTTTGGGCCCAGCATCTGGTTCCTGTTGCAATTTTGAAGTTGTAGACAGATTAGAAGCTTTTTAAGTATGTCCCTAATCCCCCAGCCTTTTTTGTGCAATTATATATTTTGTGCTGCTGGGGCAGGAGACATTAGTGGAGGGAATAGATATGCAGTAAATGGCATTTGGGCTGCATTAGTACTGGGAAATGCAATATTTACTTTGGCAATGAATGTATTAATAAAAGGAAAACACTGAAAGTGTCCACAGTGTAGCAAACTATTTTGCTGAAGGTGCTTCTGATGTGCACCATGGCTAACAAGGTCCTGCAGGTTATCTCCATCCAGCTTTCCCTTTGTCCAGAAGACAACTCAGCAAACCCGCTGGGTGAGCACATCCTCCTGCCTCCAGCCATGGCTATGGCAAAGAGGCTGCTGCCCTCATGCTGCCACACCAGTACAGGGAGGAGAAGGATGAACAGATGTGGCCCAGCTTTCCCCAGGATGCTGCCCCTGCATCTGGCTCTTCTCCTTACACCTTCACTAAGCAGCTAAGGAAAAGGGAAGGGGAGATGTTAGACACCAGATCAGTCATTACTGGGTCGGAACCACCTTGTGGGGGTGCATATGTGTGTGTGGGGAGGGCGAAGGGATGGGTTGAACCTCACAGAGGTGGGATGGTGTCATATCCCTCATGGCAGGACCCTGGAGCCCACATGGGAAAGCCCCAGAGCAACTGTCAGTCACAAACAGCCTGGGAAAACTATAACACCCCTCAGATCCTGGAGGCCCTGACCCAGCCTCAGATTGGCAGATTGAACAATGAGAACAGTGCCCCTTACCCTCGCCTGGAACCCCAGAGTGGCCAGTGGGTCAGGGGCCATAGAGACCAGAGCAGATAAAACCAAAGGCATAGGGGTGCCACAGTTCCAGACTCTGCCATTTGGATGCCTGAGAGCTGGTCTTCCACAAAGTTCCAATGGTAGCTCTATAATCTGTCTCTCCCTCTTCTTGTTCCCTCTGCTTCTCTTTATTTGCTCCTTTCTTGATGCTTTGGGTGGCTTGGAGCTAGAGAGATTGCATTTTGACTTAAATGCTGTGAACTAATATGTGCTGGGTTGATACTGCAGTGAAACATTTTGTCAAGATTGTGTAGTGCCCTTTTTGAACATTTGTCAAGTTCCCTTATTTTCTCCCCTAATTGAATAAAGAAACCCATTGGGAACAAATCTGTGGCTTATTCTCTTGATGCTCTCTCGAGGTATTAAATGACCCTATGTATATATTTTAAAGTAAAACTCCTGGTTGAGCTGTGAGCCTGCAGCTCCTGGGGCCGGAGTGTTATAGAAGAAAAGGAAGAAGCTCAAAACCAAGATCCACTGCTGTGGCTACAGTGACCCACAAAAAGCTGTTTATCTCCTACCTCATACATACTTATGTCACATTTGTCAGAGGCATCCTTCTCCTATGACAAAAAATGGATCCATAGTTAGTCCTGGCACTGTTGGGGTCTCCAGCTGCCTGCAGATGACAGAGTCCAATAGTCCCATGTCCGGGGATCTGAGAAGGAAACCAGTCTTGAGGAGCCAGAGACAGGTGAAGGAAATCAAAGAAAGCCTAAAAGTTGTTATTGCCTAAATGCATAGCAATAGAATTCAATGACTATTCAGCTGAAAAGATAAGCATCAGCATGTGGAAGAAACCCTGAGGAAGAAATAAGAGAGAGGGAAAGGCCAGGTTATGCTATCATTTGTTTAATCAGAAGTATAATAGATGGTGGTGAAGGAAAAGGCCCTGCCAGCAACACATTTTAGTTGAACCCTTAGTGAAGCATAAGCTTAATCTCAGAAAGTCTTTCTTGAAAAATAAATCCATATTGGCTTAAATACGGGCACTGTCACACAGAGTGACAACTGGCTGAGTGGCTGTAAACAAAAGGTAATGATATACGACACTGAATCGAGTCAGGGTGTCTGTGTGGTAGTGATGGCCAATGAGATACCATCGAGAAGAGGCTGGAGCCATCAGGGAGCAAGCCTGGTTTTATTTAACATCTTTGCTAATGATCTGGAAAAGGAAGGAGAAGCGCACCGTAGTTACTTCGTTTGATTTTCAAGAAAAGAGGCAAGACTCTCACCTGCTCCTGGGAGACCCCTAATGCCAAAGCACTGTTATCCTAGTGTCGGCAGAGAGATGGATTGCTCCGAGGCTGTGCAGGCGATTGTTTGGGAAAACGCCCGGTGGTGGAGGTGATGGCAGCAGTACAAAAGAATATGTAGCAATTATCTGCCTGGCGAGGGGGCTGTACAGGAGCAATCCAGCTCTTGACGTAAGCAAAATGCGGTAAAGCAGATAAATAAATCTGTGTGTGTCAAGGGGGGTGTTTTCAATAAACCTGCAGGGATTTTTTGCTCCAAATTATTTCAAGCATTTGTAATATTTCCATGGAGAATTTCTTATATCCTCCTTCCATTGTGAGGGCATCCATTCACCTCGAAGACATATGAGTAAAGAGAAAGAGGTGAGATGGCATTCATTACCTGGATGTTGAGGTTTTACATGACAAGAAGGGGGAAGAGTAGCCAGAGGAGCATTTGAATGGGCAGACCAAAGGACCAGCAGAGGCAAAGAAAGAGAATGGTGAAGGTTAGGCAGAGATCTCACTAAATATGCTAAAGCCAAAAGGAAAAGGACTGTTTTCTTTCTGCCTTTTAAATGAAGGCAAGGCTGACTCTGCTGTGTCCTGCACACCTTGCTGTGTCCTGCACACCTTGCTGACAAAAACAGAGCAACACTGTTTAAATGAGAGAAAATCCTGAAGAGAGGGAAAATAAACGGTAAAGAAGTCACAAATAACACTTCATGCTGGAGGAAGGGATAATCCCTCCACAGCACAACAGGCCCAGGGGATTGAGATTGCTTTGGTCCACTCCTGTGGCTAGAGGAAAGAGGGGGGGAAAAGCAAGCAAGCTCTGATGGATTTCCCCTACACTGAGTGACTTTTCTCATTCATACAGAAGATGGTTCTTAGCAGGCTGCTCAAGAGGCAGATCACCTAACCACTTCCCTGATTTCTTGATCATTTCTGCTGTATTGCGTAGGTGGTGCTATCATCAGATGCTGAAAGCCATCAGCATTTGAGGAAGAAAGAGACAGAGCAAGGCAAGAGAAACAAAAACAAATTGTTAGTAATTTCTTCAATAATTCAGCAAGTGACTCTAGAAAACAGTGCAGATCTGCACTTCTGTCCAGGTTTTGGCAAACTAAGAGTACTACTGCCTTTTCTTAATTTTGTCTTGTTTCCCTAAAGACACTTTCTAGCAGTGATTTTTGCTGTGCTATAAGCCAGGGAATAATATCTCCATCCAAGGGGAGTTCTGTCATTTCATCATAATGTGTATGGGGAAGTATGTCATCGCTCAAGATCAGCAGGCTTTCAAAACCTTGAATATTGAAGCTGAGAGGTGGGGGATGTTCCCAAATGTGTGAGTCACATCCTCAGCTTGCACAGGTAGAGAAACACCTAAGGTGAACTGATGCTGTTTCATGGAAGTCAGCCTGGCTGTTCCCACACCTGCCCTGAAAGCTGGAAATTATGGGACTTTCAAGCAATGTCATTCTGTGTGTTTGGACCAGATAAGTGCATTAGTAGATGCTGTTGGAGCACAAATAAATATCACCAATAGTGTGTCCTGTAACTGCTTCAGCCAAGGAACATTAAGCACCTGTATCCAGTGGCCTTTTGAACAAATCTTTCCACATTGCCATCATAAAGTGAAACTGGCCCTTGACTCTTTAAAACGTTATTTTCCTCAGTCCTGAGTGGTATAAATACAATATGATTTCATGACTTTAGACATGTGATACTGTCCAGAGCAGGCTGTTCTGTATCATGGAGATGCCAGAATTTGGCTAGCAGAAGTGGAAACACAGCAGGTAACAACCCAGCAGAGGCAGGCTGATGAAACTATTTTATTCTGTTCTGTGACCCAAGTTACAACAGAAAAAATATATTGGATTGTTGGTGCCTCCTTGTGAGCCAAAAAGAAGGGAGAGTTGTTGTGCATCCCTGAGACAAAGTCATAACCCCAGGTCAAGAATTACTGACATCATGGTATAATAAAACTCTTCTCTTTGACTATGGCAATCAGGTCATGCTGGGAAACTTCCACCTCTCTTGTCAAAAGATATTCAACAGTCAGAATTCAATCCCATTCCTATTCAAGGGCAAAGATGCCACTGGCATCAATAGGAACAGCACTGGTATGAAAGAGTTGAAATGTCAAGTGTGTATTTGCAGAAACTGATTCTGCTAAAGACTATGCAGATATAATTATGCTGGTCTCTTCCCCATTGCTCTCCTTTTATATTATCTAAGGCAAAGTGCCCACAGAGGACACAGATGCGCTCTATTAGATGTAGACTGTGTATTGTTAAAAATATCCTCTCTAATACCAACTACATATTTACTCCTTTGTAACCTCATCAACTGTGACACTATGTAATTAGAGATTGTTCAAGAGTCTTGTCTGCCCACTCAGTGCCAGTATGAAAAACAATTAAAGAAAACATAAAAAACAAAACAGAAAACTGAGCGTGAGCCCTCCACCATGTTCCCAAGGGACTCAGTAACCAAATATACACTTCACATCTCAGGGGAGAAAGTGCCCATCTACAGCATTTTCCTACTCAGCAAGGCACTTTTAGAACACTAAAGTTGTTAACAGAAGAAAAAGCAACATGTGGGAAAGTAAAGGTTAGACAGAATCAACATGGATGAGTCACTTCTAATTTTTTATTTCTCCTGTACAAGCTTTCAAAAAAAGTCCATGTCTTTTTTTTTTTTTCTGGCTAATGATTTCCTCTCTTCATGCTGAGTTGGTGGACCCAGCACTATGCCAGGACTCTGCCTGAAGGCACCTCAGTCCTTGTCCTGTAATCAGCCCCGCATGAGCAGAGCGTCAGTACAGGCAGAGCTCTGCTGAGTTTTGGGAGCTTTGCACGGATGAGACAATCTTCCCACGCAGATCAAGGATCAAGAGTGGGGCTTAAGAGAGAAAATAACAAACAAGAGGATAAAACCCACTGTGAAATACTGGGTAATTTTTTAAAATGTAATTTAGCAGGTGTTTAGTTATTACCCTGAAAATAAGACACAAACACTTTTATGACTCATATTTGTGCTTCAGTTGAATTCTCTCTTCCATGCTATAGCTGTAATTTAAAACTTTTTCTTCATCCTGAGAGGAAAAATGAAGATGTTTGAAATAAACCACTGCTGCAGAATTTACCCCTGTAGAGTACACACAGAAACTACACCACCAGCAAATGCTGAATACTCATCATGGTTCCTCCTTGGGGAAGAGCTGTACTCACCTTATTTTTGATTCCTCTCTCCTTCTACACCAAATGCTTTGATCTGGTCAGCTATAAATAGCTAACATTACAGAACCACAGCTTTCTGGAATTCTGACTGTATTACATTTTTGCCCTCATCTAGTGATGTTCTACACTGGCAGGTCTATCTTAATGTTTTCATAATGTTAATCTTAACGTTTAATCTTAATTATATAAATGAATAACTGGGTGGAAGAGTGACAAACAAATTTCTTGACAGCAAATTGGTAGTGAAATTGTTACTGTTCGTGTGTGTTTAACATGAACTTGCTAAGTTAAGTGGTTAAAGTTTTCTGTTATTTCACTGTGACTCCACAGAGCACCATACAGGATGCTACAGGTTATCACTGCTTTAGCCAGTGTTCTTTGACATCCATATGCCTCTTTGTATAGCACTTTCTACATCCTCCAATGCTATAAAGCTCCACTGGCAGGAGCTGACCTCACTGGGAGTTGGCTGGTTTATGTCAGGTGTGGTCCAGGACAGGGCACAGCTTATCAGTATTGCAGAAAGGAGCTGATAGTCTGTTCAGGGGTAGGCTCTGAGTGTTTAGCAGAGATTTGCTTTTCAAGAGAAAATGTCTCTTCCAAATATACAGACAGTGATCACTCATCAAGCAACTACTTTCAAATCTCTCCTTTTCCTTTCTTAGATAATTTCTTCATCTTCCCTCATCTCTTGTTAGAAGACAGTGTTGGTTTCTCACCATCCAGCATATAGAATAAAGAAATCTCTGTCAGTGAGATATGTGGAAAGCAAGAGTTGGGAAGTGCTTTTCAGACACAGACCTTCAAGGTAAGTTTTAGAATGACCCTATCAGTTTATAGAGGTATTTCCTCGTGGAAAAGATACCTAATAAAGGGCTTTCAATCTTGTTGACAAAAGCTTGAACAAGATTGAATGGCTGGAAGTTGAAGTGAGACAAATTCAACTTTGAAACAAGATGTAATTTTCTTGCAGACACAGTAATTAAACACTAAAAGATCGTAAGTGAAGGTGAGGGTCTCACTGTTGGCTGGAGGTTTCAAGGCAATACCACACACTTTCCTAAAAGATGTGGTTTCAATATAACCTTAGAGCAAGGCTGGGCAGGAAGGATTCCCTCTCTCTCTCATTTGCCCCTGGCCAGATGAAGATAACTGGGGGGTTGGAGATTGGGATTTTTTATTTTTTGACTGTTGAGGATTTGGGTTTTTTTTTCAAAATTACAGACTTGCCATAACTGACAAGAAGGCACTAAACAAACTAGATCTGTCTTCTAATCAGACAGAGACAAATGTTCCTAGATACTACATTTGTATTTCTGGGTTACATGCAGAGAATCATATTGATTAAAGGCTGGAAAGAATTTCTCAGGTCAAATTGAAAATAAATTAGTTAAAAGGTGGGAGAAAGTACTACTTTCACTCAATTGTGATCAATTAGACATGTCCCATTTAATAAACTTGCTGTCATCACTGGGCCCTCACACATACTTGGCACTATAGCTTGTTCTTTCTGTTATGCCTGTGAAACTGTCACACCTGAAGACTTAAATTCTTTAACTAAAACCATCACGCTGAAAATATTTGTGAATCGTGTAAAACTGAACTGACCATATTATACAGGGGATAAAACTAGACGATCTCATGATGCTTTCCTACCTTAGAGGAAATTACTCTTAAGAAATTAAGGATCAGTGTTGATTTTCCTTTATCACAGTATGAGTTTTGATACCAATGCCAACAAAATTCTTATAAATTCAAAGCTAGCACAGGCAGATTCAAACATGCCAACTTTGCTAAGAGTTGTGAGTTCAAGACCTTCTTAAAAAGCTCAAACAATGCTCGACGCAGCAGCCCACTGCATTACACAGGGATTGCTGAAGGGAGAATGGAGTTTTGCCTGTAAATAAGCTGAGTAATGTTTTAACTATTACACAGCAATTATTTGTGCTGCTTTTACTCATACAACCTGCTACCATATCAACATTTCTGCAACACAGGCATTTACTGCTTATGAAACATCCATAATTCTGATATCACAGTCCTTTCTCCAGAAGGAATCTATCCATCATGGTACCTTTTTTTCCCAGGTCATATGTAATAGAAGCTATTTGTAATGTAGCAGAATTATGGCATGTGGGATCCACATCCAAAGTCCTGTTATTCCTCTTATGTCACTGTTTTATCTCAGTTTTGGATAAATGGCAACATCTTTACCAATTCTATTTGATCACAGAACATGGACAAAACAGTGGGGTGTGTCACTATCGTAATCGTTGCAAATACACAGTGGTTTCTGGAGATGTATTAGACATCTCACTGCTGGCTGGCTTTAGTTTCACAGCCCAGCTGCCAGCTGGGTTGGAAAGCTGAAGCAGCTACCAGGCTGCTTTTAAAGCAGATTCTGTGGCTACACTTGCAGTGATCCCACCAACAGCTGCTGCATGAAGAGTGGGAAGGGAAGGTGAGTAGCCAGTTGCTTTGGAGTAACTGTTCCTGGCTCATTGAGAAAAAAAGATTCTTTCCAGGTTCACAAACAAGTTTTGTGTGGAACAGGATTGTGTGGCAGACAGCAAAGACCAGCAGGGCTGAGACGTTTCACAGAATCATAGAATCTTTTAGGCTGGAAAAGACCTCTAAGATCACCAAGTCCAACCATTAACCCACCACTGCCAAGTCTGCCACTAAACCATGTCCCTAAGTGACACACCTACACGTCTTGTAAACACCTCTAGGGATGGTGACTCCACCGCTTCGCTGGGCATCCTGTTCTACTGCTTGACCAGTCTTGCAGCGATGACATTTTTCTTAATATCCAATCAAAACCTCCCTTAGTGCAACTTGAGGCTGTGTCTTCACATTCAGCTGCACGTTGACCATCACCTTCAGGCCCTTTTAACTTTGCCCCCACCATGTAGTTATTATGACCCAAGTGGAGGACCCGGCACTTCACTGTGGAACCTCACACCATTGACCTCAGTCCATTGATTCAGACTGTCCAGATCCCTCTGTAGACCCTTCCCACCCTCCAGCAGATCAACATATCCACTCAGTTTGGTGTCACCTGTAAACTGACTGAGGATGCATTTGATCCCTTCCTCCAGATCATTGAGAGAGATATTAAACAGGACTGTCCTCAGTACTGAACCCTGGGAAACACACTCGTGACCAGCTGGATGTAACTCCATTCACCACCCCTCTCTGGACTCAGCCATCCAGACAGTTTTTATTGGGTAAACAGTGTCCAATACAAGAGTAGCCTGTTTCTGCAGGAGACAGCTGTAGGAACAAGAGACAAAGACTTTACTAGAGTACAGGTAAACAATATCCACAGCCTTTCCCTCATCCACTAAGAAGGTCAACTTGTCATAGAAGGAGATCAAGTTGGTCAAGATCTGAGTTTCACAAATGCTTGCTGGCTGGGCCTGATCCCCTGGTTGTCCTGTACAGAGGTCTTTTGAAGGAGACAAAAAGTGAGTTTCCTAAAGAACCAGGATCACCACAACCCACTGTGGCAGCGTATTGATTTTGGCCTTGTGAGATCCTAACACATATACTTCTAGGACATGAGCTCATCTCAACCTAAGGAAGACAAAACGAATAGATCAAGCAAATTGTATGCTGAATAATATTTATCTCCAATGCCCGGCCTCACTTGATCAACTATAAACATCTACTCTGTAAATATCTAACATATGATGAGATAAATGCCATGACTGTGAAGAGGAAGGTTTGGATCCATAGTAGATTGCATCATATTGGCTGTTCTTTCTCACAGGATAATTACTCTGCAAACAGAAGCAAATCTGAAACACTCCCTTGCTCCAATAACCACAAAGGTTTGTGTCACCAGCAGCCTCTGAGTCATTCATCTCTTTCTTCCCAATCTACATCCCCCAATACCCACTATTCAAACAATAAAATGTGAGACCATATTTGAATATTATGACAACTTCTAAATGGGTAAGCCTCATCAGTTTGACCAATGCCCTGGCTGAACTTACAGACTTTGTACTGAAGAAGTTTTTTGCCTAGTACTGTATCATAAAGATGTGTAAGTCGTATCCCGCAGCACACTGACAGCTTGAATGTACAAAATACATTGCACAGTGTTGCATTAGGATTTTTCCTCTTGTACAAAACATTGCATTCAAGAACTAAGCATGAATTTAAATGATCCCTGAAAATTCAAAGAGATTTAAAAAAAAATCAGTAAGGGGATGTTAACCTGCAAAATTCTGAACAATCATTTCAAAATCCCTTGTATTTCATGGCAGACTTGGTGCACATCCATGGGACATTTACAGTAAAGTGCTCTGAAGTTACTGCTTTGCTGTTCATTCCAGAGTGGATGTCAACACTCTTCTCATCTTGCAACACCTTGCTGGGGACATTTTCGCAAGCAGTATCAGCACACATCATGTTCATACTCCCAAATCAGATCCTCTGCTTCCTAGTCACATGAAATAGTGACCCATTCTCCATGAAAGGGCTACCTACAGAGAGATTCATCCAGTTATTATCCTGCCCACACACTGGTTCTATTTCTTCAGACTTTTCACCTGCCAACTTAGTGCTGTATCAAGAGGACCAACCCCTTAACTGGGAATAAACAAGGCACACTCACCACTCACCATCTAAAAACTCTAGAATAGCATCAAAGTGCTCAAAAGCAAAGGAGTTCAAGATGAAAATGGACTTGATACAGGTACTATTAAATACCATGGTAAAAAGCAAGGGGTGAAAACACATTCTTGCTGTCATGGAAAGTGAAAAAAAGAGTGGCTGTCCACTATTTTCTGCATTTTCAAGGCCTGTCACTGAGCCCACATGTCTCTTAGGAGGAGATTTTCCCTGAAATCCTGGTCTTTAGTGAACCTGATGGGGAGCATTAGAAAGAGCAAAGACAGTATGTTTTGAAAAACTCCCAGCAATCCCACAGAGGTGAGCCCAAATGGGATGAATTCATGTCTGGGAAACCAGAAGGAGGCCCCAGGATAGATTAAAAAGAACTCACCATATCCTTGTTCATACTAATAACAAGAGCTGCCTGTCTTAGGGTTTGCTAACAGACTGTTCCCAGTGCCCTTGACCTGAAACTCACTTTACTTTTGACATTTCCTGAGCAGCTGGCATTAAACAGAAGGTTTCTTTATCTGGGCTGCAATACTCTACTTTATCCTTTGTTGATTCTCATCAGCTTCATCACACTATACAATGTTTGTGGATTAATGTAAACTCTATGAAGATTACTGGTAGCAGAAACCAGTTGAAATTACTTCAGCAGAAAATGTTTTAAATTATAGAAGGACCTTTGTGAACAAAATGTTTGTGCCGAAGCACGATTTTAAAACTACTATTGTTAAAAATGCAAAGATTTTCTGTTCATATAGTCCTTAATAGAAGAGGAACCTTGGAAAGTTTGCATTCTTTATAAGTAAAATTTTGAAAGAGGTCCATTGTTTCTAACAGAAAGAAACTTCTACTGAAACAGTAACCTTGAAAATTGGGGGAAAAATGCAACTTTGGTATTTTCCAAAGAAATAGATTTAATTTTTTTTTCCAGTCAGATGTCACAGATATGAAGAAAACAAAACAAAATTTACTGCTTTTCCTTTGTTTCTCAGAACTGCCCCTGCTTTCTGAAGATTATCTCCTGCTCCACCCTGGCCACACACCAACCTCCCACTCATCATGCCCCAGAAAGTTCCCTTTCCTCATTCTGCTCTTTCCTTAAGAACTGCTTCTTTTATGAAAGCTTCCTGCATCATTTTTCTCCCTGTTGGTGACTCCAGACCTTCTCACACTTGAACTATTGTCCAGTATGTATTGTATCCATCTGAGTCAGGTTGTTAGGTTCATACCACAAAGGCCTCCAGCCCCTCCTTCGCCCCTCAGGGCACAAACACAGCAAAAGGAATTATAAAATCTTAATCAGGAAAACTCAGCAAGGGTCTTCCTGAGGAACTGCGTACAAAACGTCCTGGTGGAGATGCAAGTCTTGCTGGAGTTGAGGTCTCTCTGCCTTTTAGGACTCTTTTGGTGAAGTTAGGACCAAGGCATGAAGGAAAAAGCTGTGTAAGAGTTTTCCACAACCTGACAGGAGTTACAGATATAGCTTGGCTGCTGCTGGTTGAATTTCTTGTGATTCCTCAATAGAAAGCATGGCAGAGATGGTAAGGTTGTTTATAAGTACTGGAAATACGTATTTGTTTAACTCGCATATGGGCTTAAGAAGTCTTTTGGTCCCTCTTTGCTGACTATTCAAGCTATCCCAAATCTCATGGTGCAGGCAGTATGTATTTATATAGGTGTGGAAATAATCATCTTCCAATGTGTTAGGCAGAAAGTTTTATATACAAAAATAAAGATGACTCCAAGAAAACTGTAAACCACAATTATTTGGTTCACAGAAACATGACCTATATTTCCTGCAAGTACAAATTGTTAACATATTTTTTGTTTAATGTATGTTGCACCGAACCACTGTCACAAAAAAAAAATCAACAAATTTAACACATCCATACATACAAATGTTAATACTGTGTTTTCAACAAACCACATCTCAGTCATTTCTCAGCTTTAAGCATCATTGAGTCTCTAATGACATATCTATAGCCTTGATTTTTCTTTTTTTTAATGGAGTTTGATGAAAGCTCTGTCAAAAATGGGTGGGGTAGGCAATACAGTTTCACCTTAATATTTTTTTCCAATAGAAAACATTTTAATAATAGAAAATAATAAAACTTAAGGGCCATTGCAGCTGAAATGTAGGGACCGATGGCCAGAGCCGAGCATGTTTTCTACTCCTGTATGCAGTGTTTTGCAGACTTTCTTAATTTTTTTTCAGTGCTCATTGGTTTTTACACAACAGAACATTTTGTTTAATAACCCTAGAGAAATAGGTATTAGCCTACTCTGAATCACTGGAGGGTTGGATATATTTCATCTTCATCTCAGAGCTCTTACTTTTTACTTCTACCTGAGGAAGAACCATGAACCAGTCAGGATTTGAAGTGTAAAAGGCATAAATTCCACAATGCAAAATATGTAGAAATTCACCTAATTGCTCAGCCATTTCCTTGCAGAATAAATAGTTTAGTGTGCAGTTGTCTGAAAAAACAGAGCTTTGAGGAGTGGGGCTGTGTCATCCTTCACACCAGTTGTGAGCCTTCAAGGTACTACGGTCAGTATTTGGACAGCTGAGGATGCCCACGCTCAGCTGAATCTGGCCAAAATCACACAATCTGAGTCAAGATAAGGACCAGGTTCATTACTTTCTCTAAAACGAAAAATTTTCCAATTCACATTTGTCCACGGAGGCTTGACACAGAAAGGATTGAAATAACTTGTCACCAGCACGAAAAAGAAAAACCCAAACCTAAACGCTGCCTGAGTATGAGAGGTGTCTCTTCTGCCATCAGTAGGTATAGGAAAATATTATAATTTCTGTGCCGTAACATCCACTGTACTTCGTAAGAGAAGAAGATGAGGGGAATTAAAGGATGGCAGCCACCTGGCTGGGGATCAACACCAGGCTTTGTGGCGCAGGGAAGCAAGCACGTCCCAGCTGTGGTGCTGGCAGGGAACACCTCTTCATCCAGAGGCTCTTGGCACCTTAACCGAGGCCGGAGCCACGTGGTCCACGCGGATGGAAGGTCTGGGCTCACGTCTGGGCAAGGACATCTTTTTGGGGGCGAGCAAAGCCAGCCCCACAGCTCGATGGCCGGCGGTGCCTCGTGCTCCAAGGGCACAGCTTCCTCTCCAGCTGTTAGAAAATACCGCTCCTGGTGTTTGCATCCTATTTTGTCTCTGAACCAAAGACGGGGGGAAAAAATAATACCCCGGCGGGTCACGGAGTTCAGTGAAAATCCTACAAGCTTTTCCTGAACAAATAACAGACAGTGACCTCTGGCCCTGCCTTTGCATGAGAATTGCCATCAGCATTCGGAGCCGCTGCTGCGGCGGGGGACGCGCAAACAGCGGATTCTGATTTAAAACTCAGATTTTTATTTTTTTCTTTTTAATATTTTTTTTAAGACCCAGAAGAAAAGGGTGGAGGCCCGGTATCTCATCTGCATTACAGATCAGGCCCTCTTTGAGAAAGCCATCCATCCATAATTCATTACATGTTTGCTGCAGGCCGCGGAGACGGCACCGCCGCCCTGGCAACGGCGCCATGGCAACAGCGCCCCGCGCCGGCCAATCCGCGGCCGCCTTGCATCCGGCGCTCGGCCAATGGGGAGCGGCGACACAGGGGGGCGGGCCCGAGGCGGCAGCAAGCAGAGTGGTCGGGTTTATTTGCATGATGGGTTTTAGTTTTTTTTTTAAATTTTGTTTTTCGCGGCAGACAAAGCGCGTGTATGTCAAAGCACCGTCACCTTGAGGAGGACTTCCCTGACGGGAAATGACATGTACTCACCTGGCACAAAACCTCTGTAAATCCTTTTCTCTTTTTCCGTTCCTAACAAAGCAACAAAACACACACACACACCCCCAGGATTTTATATCTGGCCTTAACGAAGCAGAAATGCTCCTCAACGTCTCACTGTAATACCCTACAAACGAGGGATCCCTTTAAAGAACCAGCCTAAAAAACAGATTATTTTCTTCCTCTCCCCGCCCCGTTGCAGCCTCCAGCAATAATCACTGTGTTGTGGCTTTGCCCTCCCATGCCCATGGCTTGTCCTGCCTCACACAGCCATCACTCTGGGGTGACATACGGCATAAGAAAGCGAAAATGCAGGAATCGTGGAAACAGGAATAGTGGCAGAAACAGCCCAAAAGTGCTGTATGTAGTAGGAGCTGCACACAGAAACAAAAAGGTGCTGAAAGCTTTGAGCCTTGCCACATGCAATTCTTCTGTGAAGTTTTGCTAGTTCTTGTAGCACTGCTATGCAGGCAAAAAACGTGTAATTTCCCTTCTTTGAGGGGGAGGAAAGGGATTGAGCTTTGTTTAGATTAAATAAGAACAGTGAATGCAGAAAAGCTCATTGGTCACTAAAGGCGCATGGTGGTAGCTTACTGCAACTATCATGTTCTGTAAAATAGTATCATTTTTCTCCGAATGGCATAAGGAAATACTTGCTTTTGCGGTATTTGTATTTAACGTACATTTTAAAAGCAATACTTGTTGTCCATGCAGGTGCAGAGGTCTATAAATCCTAGTATAAAACTGTATCTTTTATCTTTGGGGAAAATGAAAAGCAATCATTTATCCGAACCTGAACATTGCACTTGAAGCTGAGATACTGTAGGTTATCTTACTAAGCGCTTCACCCCTCAACCTAGAAGCCGATCCCAAATTCCACTCTAATGCATATGTTGCTCAGATAGTGAAAGCAGAGATTAGAAGATTTGCTATGGATGCTTCAAAGCACATTTTGGGACCCAGTGCCCCGTATTGAACTTCAAGAGATAATGCATAAATTGACTAAAACCATGAAGGCTGCCAGGGGAAGATTGAAAAATACATTCCAATCTCCTCTCGTATATTTTATAAAATGTTGCAAACTACCTGCTTTGTCAGGGCCATGCCTTCTGAGATTCCACAGATGAATCTGACAAATGGCTGAGAACTCCACTTTATCATTCCTTTCTTTCAACAAATTAGTACGACTAATTACTATGTTTTCTGCTTAGAAGTGGCAGTTTTCCCCTTGTTTGAAGAGCAACCATGTTAGGATTTTCACAGCAATATTTTGCAGCAGTTAAACCTGAAATCAAAATGTGTATATTACCTTAAAAAAAAAAAAAAAAAGGGAAAAAAACCCACAACAATTAGTCTGAAAACATAATTAATGACTGTAATTTTTTTTTCTTGTCAAGAAAGATCAATTTAGCAATTTCATGTTTTGCTTGCAATTAGACACAAATGAAGATTTGAACATCAGGCCTGTGACTGTTCATTAAGATAATTTAATGAACCCTGTGGTCTTCATAGTTAAATCAGAAATTGCCTTCCAAGATGGTTAGGTTGTCCCATACCTTTATCCTTAACTTTGACAGATTCCATGTAGGACTAGCATGCTCTCTCTGAAAGACATAGCACTCTCTAATGAGCTGGTACAATCACACAACTTAAGCTAATGAATTTCTTATCCTCTTATGTGGATAAAAGTTTCTGTTAGAAGTCAAAAGATCTCTGCTTTTTAAGTGGATTTATACTTTGCATTTGGGGAGGAGGGGAGTAAGGGATACTGCACTGACTGAAATTCATTGTGTTCTTCTTAATAAGCAGCACTGTGTGGCAATAACAAAATCATCACAATTAATAAAGAATCCTGGCATGCTCCACTTGAAGTGTGGAATGCTGCAAGGCAAAGACACGGATACAAGGGCACGGGTGGAAATAGGAACTCAGACTTGAATGAGTCAAGTGAGTCTGTCCAGGAGAGAGGATCCTGTTCCCCATCACACCCTTAAATGACTCTGGGTGTGGGGAGAAAGGCTCAGTGCTGGGCAGAGGACCAGCATCCGCCACTGGTGCTACTGCAGCACAGTGTATAGAATAATCTGTCCACTTCCATGTGCAAAGGCTAAATCCTTTATCTATAAGGGGGGCTGTCTCAAACACTGATCAACAGCATCAGTCCTGAGCTCCACGGTGGTGAAGTGCTCTAGATGAACAATATTGCACACATAGATGAGGATTTCAGAGCATTTTGTAGCCTTTTACCACCCAAGCCTCACAGCGCCACAGGCGCTATATTTCACCTAAGCCATAAAAACTGTTGTTCCACATTTAAGTGCTACCGATTCTATAGAAACTGTGTGTAATCTCTAGAGCTGGAAGGGATACTCCTGAGTTATTTCAGTGCTCTGATGTGCAAACTGCAGTCACAGTGCCAAGGGTCAACATCTGCCTTAAGAGAAGTCAATCTGACTTTGGAGGTGAAGTGGGGAGGAGGAGAAAAGAAAGAAAGAAAGAAAGAAGTCCCAACTACCATTTGTTCTCCTATAAATGTTCTTGGAATGTCAAAAGGAAAAATGTCCAAAGGAGCTTTGAATCTTTTCAAGGAGTTCATGTGGAGGTTCTGGGTACATGTTAATTTATGCTGCTGAACTAGTTTCCCTACTCAGACAGTAGAGAATTAGTTTCTCTACTCATGAGTACGTAGAAAGTCTGCACATCTTTTTTTCAGCAGTTTGTTGTTCATGTCATTTAAAATAATGAAGGCTGAAATTGTAGGACGCCTTAAAAACGTAAAAGTGTTTTCTGCTTTACTCTCAGGACCAAATTCTTGTTTCAAGGCAAGCAGCTACACAATGCTTATTTCCCTGGGCTCTGCTTTGGAGGTGTCTAGTTCATTGAATTCAGTGGGAACTGCAAGTCCCTACCTGTAAACAAAATTTGGCCCAAAGATTTGAAAGAACAGAAGATACCTGTGAAAAAGTAGCTCTTGACAAGGACTCTTAATTCCACATTAGCTCCTTAAAGATCTTCCCAGAGGCTAAGGTAAGGAAAGAAGCCCAGTCATGGCCTGACCCATTGCACATGAAATTCAGCCAGAACGCTTGTTCACACTTTCAAAAGATTCAGATCAGGCCCTGAAGGAGTCAGCTGCAACAATTCAAACCCCAAATAACAAGCAGTTGTAGGTGTTTTTATTTATTGTTTCCTGTTGGATAACACAGAACCTGAATTTTCCAGTGTATTTCACATGATCCTTGCCTTCCTAAAGTGCTTCACAGGAGCTTAGTGTTTTCCCCAAATTTAGAGCTTATGTGTAGGGAGATGTCAGTGGATTTGCTGTGGATTTGTAACTGCACTGAACAGTGTCACCAGAACCTCCAAGTGGCTCAAAACATGGTTTCCTGCCCAGCATTTCACTTTTATTTGGATTTTAAAACTTTGCTCAGCTAATTCCACTATGCCCCAGCAGCTTGGAAAATCAGGCTCAGGAGAAAAAAAAAAAACAAAACCAAACCCTAGGGACTGCCCTTTGTTATTGTCTCTTTCCAAAAGGGGCCCGGGTAGTAACTTGTGAGTTCCCTCTATACAAAGCAGAGAGAGGAAAAAAAGAACTAATCTCCCCTGCCCCCCGTGTGTGAGAGAAAGCGAGGGCTCAGCAGCGTGTGTGCATCCCAGCGAGCAGCGCTGGGGCAGGGGATGACCTCCAGCTGCCTATCCACCACAAAGGGACCATGGCATTGACACAGCCTAACTGCTCTCCTTCGGAGGGGACAGATTGAGAGGAAGTGACCCTTGGTGCCCTGCTTCTGTGGGGGACCTTGTGAAATAACTGTTGCTCTTCTCTTCCTTCCTTCCTCAGGCAGGTCAAAGAAATTAATGGTGAGAAATCACTCGCTTTTACTTCGTCATTTGAGGAGCAAGAAATGAGGAGACTTTTTCCTTGAAAGGGATGAGGAGGAAGTGTAGAGGTGCTAACCTTAACTATTTACTACTGTCTTGTGAAATGTAGAGTGGTTCCAAAGCTGGTTCACAAGGTTCATGGATGACAGGGCAGCAAGGCAGCAGCAGGAGGAGCTCAGGGTGAGGCTCCGTCATTCTATCAGGGGTTGCTTTCTAAGGGGACTCATAAATGATCCCTGAGGCTCCATTCCCAAGAACCAGGATCATTGGGAGGTTCAGAGCTGTTTAACACAACTCCCTTGTGGCATCTGGTTAATTCCTAGTGAAACCCAGATCTGGGAGGAGAAGGAGGATCCTGGGGACTGTGGGAAGGAAAAGGCTTTGGGGAATAGAAAAGGAAGCAGAAATGGTTAGGCCCATGTCACAGCAGTGTGAGCAATCTCTGCCCATCCATGCTGAAGTTCACGATGCCAAACCTTGAACCTGAGGCCAGGCCTAAGTAGGTTTTGAGCATCAGGATCCTATGAGTAGCATCTGAGGGAGCTGGCAATGTTTCCTCTGGCGAAAAGAATGCTCAGGGGGGCCTTATTGCCCTCTACAACTACCTGAAAGGAGGTTGTAGCCAGGTGGGGTTTGGTCACCTCCCAAGTAACAAGTGATAGAACAAGAGGAAATGGCCTCAAATTGTGCCTGGGGAGGTTTAGGTTGGATATTAAGACAAATTTCTTCAATGAAAGTGTTATCAAATATTCGAACAGCTGCGCAGGGAAGTGGTGGAGTCACCATTCCAGAGGTAATTATGAGACGTGTGGATGTGGCACTGAGGGATGTGGTTTAGTGGTGGACTTGGCAGTGCCGGATAAATGGTTGGACTTGATGATGTTAAAGGTCTTTTCCAGCCTAAACCATTACGTGATTCTGTGATAAACATTTAATACACAGCCTTAGTTCACATCTCCTGGTTGTTGAGGGGCAGTAGGTAAAGCACATGAACTCAGTCCCTCCCCTCCCACTTCAAAGGAGTTTTAAATGTCTCTCAGATGCACTTGGGGTGGGTTGGGGAGGGAGGGAATGACCTTTGGATTCTCCCTCCAAAGGGAACCTGAGAAAATGACCTTTTGGCCCTTAGCTCTGCCGGAGCTCTGGAGAGGTCGGGAGGAATGACTCTTGGTCCAATCTTGCTCACCACAGGGGCTAGGGAGAGGAAAAAGAGAAAGAACTCCAGGAATATGGGATCACAGGAATTTTTGTCATCTTCTAAAAAAAGAGGCATGTTTACTTCATAGCCCTTGTGAGAAAAATAACCTGCCAGTGAGAAACAAGCAAGTCCATTTAAAGCAAGAAAAAGCCTCAACTCAGTGACCTAGAAATCAATGCCAAAAGTAAAAGCTGATAGATAAATAAATAAATAAATAAATAAATAAAATAATCAGGGATGTCGTGCAAAATCAAGGGGTGCCCTCTGAAGAGGTGTAATCAAGGCTCTGAGCCATCAGTTATAATGGTTTTGATTAAAGAAAGCTGTGCAGAAGTAATCTATTGTATTTTTAAATGGCCTGATTTTCCCTTGCTATTCTCTTGGAGGCTGAACCTAGAACAATTTGGAGGAGGACATAAAATGTTCAGTGAAAAAAGGCAAGTGAAAAGACATGCATTTAATAAAAAATAAAACCCACATCTGTTTAAGTTACTTATGGGTTTTGATGGCACACATTAAAATTCACTGAAAATAGCAATGCTCTAGTAAAATAAAAACATGAAAGACCTTCCAAATCAAGCCACACAGTTCTGCACTTTTTCCACAAAATCTGCAATATAATTACAGGTGCAGTTGTTGCCCTGAGCTGGGGATGGGGCTCATCATATGCTGTGTACCTGGAAACATGAGGGGTTTTATTTATTCTGTGTGTTCTTTACAGTATAAAAAAATTTAAAACATTCTTCCTACAAACTTTATATTTATTCAGAATTTTGAATTTCTTCACTTGTTTCTGGTATAACTGAGAACTTCTTTAAGTGTGAAAGTCTTCTGTTATTATATAGGGTCAAATATATTGTCTTTGCTTGATAGATAAAGACAAATAGTAGAAAAGGACCTCAAAAGAATCCCAGCTGGTGTGGGAGGGGAGGGAGGTTTACATTTTCTTCCTCAAGAAGGTCAGATGTTTATTGAAGCCTATCCAAGCCTTTTGAACAGAGCATGAGCTGCGCTGAAGTCTCCTGAGAACAGCATTTCTTAGAGAATGGAAGGGATAGCTGCCTTCAGAACAGCCAGCCAGAGTGCTCTGATGGCTTAGAGTCTGGCAGTGCCAAAAGTGAACTGAAATACAAGGTGCAGAAACGTTGCCCATTTCCAAAACAGTTATTTGAATAAGGCAAGCAGAGTTCTTTTAATAACCTGCATTGTGGCAGCAAGAATAAAATGCGCATGGTTTCCTGCCCAGCACTCCTGTTCCTCCCAGATGACTTACATGTTGGAAGTGGGGAATGCTGTGCCCTTACCTAGGGTTTTGCAGGTCAGTGTTTTTAGCTGCAGTAGTTTTTAGGAGAACTTTGAAACATTTTTATCAATGCTCAGCTCTTTCCCACTTTTTTTTTCCTTTGTTTAAAATTAGCTGCATAAACTATTGGAGCCTGGAAAAGCAAAAGGAATCCAAAACTTCTGTTAAGTATGCAAGTTTGGTTAGATGAGTTACATGTTTCAGTGGAAACCTTGGTCTGATCTTCACTTGTGTCTGGTCAAATTTTAGGAAAGGCAACTGATTATGGTTAGTTTTCTTTTGACACCTCTTGATGCTTCAAGCTCATGATTGTGTTGTTTTCACATTCAAAGTTTGACATGCAGACTGATATACACAGAAAGAGATTACGTTTACATGGGGTAAAAAACCCCACCATTGTGTAATTTGGCCTATAAAGCATCAACAGCACATCTATTACATGGCAGAGCTGTTTAAGGCTGAACGTCTTAACAGTGATTCATGGAGGATGGCTGTGAAGGAGAGCACAGGCAACATGCTGATGTCCTCTTTGCAAAAGAGCATTAGGCAGTGTCTGCAGCGACAGCTTCCTCCGCAAGGAGTAGGAGCTGGAAGTACTGCTCTCCTAATAAAATACAAGAATCCAAACAGACCTGCAAAATACAATTTTTGTAGAGGCTTGGAAATTATCTTTGGCCACAATGAATGCGCAAAAGCTTATTGTGTCCTCCAATCCCCACTCATAATTAACATTTGATTTCTAAAAGCGTGGCAATCTTGTGTGTTCTTTTCAGTACCAGCATGTGTTCTCTTTTCATAGGAAATCAAAGTTTTATGATGTTTACATTTCAGCAGCGTGCTTCAGAGAATGAATTTAGCCATTCAAAGCAGAGCTGTTTTAAATAATATTAAGATAACAAGGAAGTCATGGAACAGAGGACCAAATGAAGTTACATTCCTCACCTGCTAAAATTGCTTTCTTAATATGTCATCTGCTGCCTTAACTTCTAAGGTCTGCAGGTAAAATAAGCAATGGTCTAAAACAAAGCTCTTTAATCCATTTGTGGGAATAATGTATTGGAACCTGTGGCATTGCCTGTGTCTGGATCATCCTTTTCCCGAAGTGAGACTCACCCTCCACAGCTACCTGGGAACATCCTATGCAGGAGCGAGTTGGCACTTTTTCTGCTGGGAGACAATTTTACAACCTTTCAAAAACTTTTTACAAGGTGCTTATGCAATTATATGCTGCCTGTTCTGAGTGACAGTTATGGAAAAGAACTCCAGAGGTCATTTATAAGGCCTGCGGTGCCCTAAGGTGCCCTGGTTATCTCTGCATAATGCTGAGCCATGCTGTGTAGGCACATCTTTGTGTTGCTCTTCAGGAGAAAATCTACTCCTTAAGCAACGAGGAGAAGCTGGACAAAATCTGATTTAACCAGAAATAATGTCTTTTTTTTTGTCCTCTTCAGGTTGCAGTTTTTTATGTGGTAGCAAGAGACCTCTTTTGCAAGGTGCACAGAGAAGGAAAAAAACCAGTCAGCTCTGATACACACAGTCATTTTAAATAAATATGTGGAATTCACCACATAATTTTCCACATCAGTGTGGTGCACAAGTGCACTGGACAAATCCCCATGGTTATTAAGAATCGGGAGGTTGCTTAGTGTGTGACCTACGGAGCTAGGACTTGGCTTCAGCAGATGTTATTTCTCTTGGTTTGTGTCCCAGTCTTCTCTAGTCCATGTGAACACTTAACAAGTTGCGCAGGGATCCCTGGAGCTCACATTCCACGTAGATGAAATGCAAATCCACTGAGTTTTTGCAGTTGATTGAAAATGTGTTTAGTACATTATTATTAAGTGAGAAAAAGCAATGTGTGACCAAAATCCATGCCTTTGACACCAGTACAGTTCTTTCTGTTAATATTGGTGAGCTGTAGTTGTAAGTATGTGCGCATTTCTGTGAGCAAGATGGAAAATAATCAGAAAGACGACCGGGATCCCAGTGGTGTAGGGATACTAATACAATCACCACTCTTGCACAAGGATTCATTGCCATGCCATTGGCATGTGTTTTTTGTCAAAATACCACTGAGCAATGCACGTTTGCTGGGTGCGTATTGTCGCACATACTAACACAAAACAGGGAGGGGGCATTCAGTGACACATTCTGATTAATTGGTTAACAGGAGCTTCCTCATACTCATTAGAGCTATTCAGCCATATCACTTTCAAAATCTGAAGACACAATTTTATCTGGGAGTCCATATGGCTTATCAGGAAACTGTGCATATAGAAAACTACCACAATCCTGAACCAAGATAATATTTATCTAATAGACCATAACAGCTCGGAAAGAGTCAATATGGTCTCTCATTTGAGCATGCATTTTGATTTGCATTCTACCTATCCAAACACAAGTCATTTACATTGCAAGCTATCTGCCTGGTAAATCCATGTTTAGGCAATTCTCATAACAGTGGGGCTTTTTTACAAGAGAGATTATAAAGATGACTTGAATGTATTGTAGTCTGGACTAATTTAGAAATTACTGAGTGTTTGCCTGATAGGTTGTAATGGACTCTGATGGAGCTGTTGGCTTTTATCAGCTAAACCCATATTTTGATATGTAAGCAAATTTGAAAAAGAAAAATATTTGCAGAATAATCATCTGGGCTGCTCTGTTTGACTTGCAGCATCCTGCCTGCTTTGAGTCACCAGGTTGATGAAAGGAGCAGACTATTTGCTACCAGGGCCCAGACCTGGCAGAAATGAGCCATTACCTTGAGTTCTCTTGTGTCCCTTCAACTCAGAGAAGCCTGAAAGTACAGAGAGCAGATTGCTGGGGGTTAATGGCTGAGTAAAAAGGGAAGAGGTGACCCTGCTCACCTAATCCCATAGAACTCTGCAGAGAATATCCTATGGAGAAGCCATACTTGCCCTGAGAGACCTGACCAGATCCCTGTCTGTGTGTTTAGAGAGCCTTTAACAGGGTAGTTAAGTGGGCTTAATCATCCTCTCTCTGTGTTTTCTCTTCTGTTTTCCCTCCCTTGGAAAACCAAAGGAAAATAAAGAGAAAAATGGAGAGAAGGCAGAGAACACTGAAATATGGAAAAAGAAAATTAGCAAAAAGACATTTAGGTTTTATTTCAGTTTGGATACCGTTCAAAGTGAAGGATCAGAAAATTTTCAAGGACCACAGGGTTTTGTGAAAAATACACATAAAAAGATTTTTTTTAAGGCAACAGTTTTGGCAAATCACAGCCAAGAGAAGTAAGTCTTCCTGAGGAAGGACTGTCCAAAATCACAATGACCCCTCACCATAAGCTCTCAGAGGCCACAATAAGAGGGATGAAGGTGTCTCTCATCTTCACTGATTGCAGAGGGACCCCACGTGGCTGGTATAGACTATGTGCCTGCTTCCTAAATGACTGAAGTTACAGGAGCTGAAATCTACTCAAAGTCTGCTTTTTCACCAGATCCTCTCATTGAAGAAAAATGGAAAAGCAGTCAGGCAGTACTAGCCTTGCCAACAATTTTCCATAAGTTATCAAAGCAAATTTTCCCATATATCAATGTTAACAATCCTTTTAGTAAATTGATTTCATTCATGTCTTTATAGCATCTCATTCATGTCTTTATAGCATCTCCAAGTCATTTGTTGGCATCTCCAGATGAGGCAGGAGGTGCTGACACTGGGTGGAATAGAGAGTTATGCTGTGTTGGGACCACACAGAGTGCAAGTGACACTGTGTGCTACAGTTTTGGTAGGTCTTAATGCAACTGTGCCTAGAGTTGCACTTATTATGAGACATTTATGAAGTCTAAATTAAAATTCTGATAAATAAAGTAAAGCAAAATGCAAATTTTTATGACTTCTCACTTTTCTGTAGGAGTATCAGTGAAATAGCAGTTGACATACTGCCAATAAAGTAGTATAATGAAAGGTAGTATTTAATTTCCTTGAAAATGCATGTAGATTTTGTTATTGAGGGTCTGTCATCAGCTGTTAAGCTGCTAGATCAGACTTCAAGACCTGCTAGATTGTCTGCATTACCCAAACCCTTCCTATTAGCTAAATAAATAAATATGTCCCATATTCCACTGTAGCTATTGAAGAAGCAAGCTGCTGTGTAGCAGGCATGAAGGTGGCATGAAGAAATGAAGATTCTGAGCATAGAACTTGCACTAAATCACTGTAGGTTTGCCTTAGTTTTAAAAAAGAGGATCAGAAAGGAATATTGTGAAAAGAAATGGCCTCATTTCTGCCCTGCCATGTCTTGCCCATCTTACAAAGTGAATGAGGGGAGATTAGCCTTTCCCCAGCCGTCACATTATCCCTGTTTTAAGGAGGAAAGATTTGAGACAAACAGTTACTAAATTCAGGAAAGCAGTGTTTGGCATCAGTGAGAATGGCCCCTGTTTCAAACATATTTTTAAGTGCTTTGGAGAATCAGAGTCCCAGTCACGTCTGTGCCTCAGTTTCCCCTCAGTTTCACTGTGGGAATTGCCAGTTACACACATTACTGTTGTGTGGTGAGCTCCTGCTGAGTGTATGCTCATGATGTGCTTGGGAAAATGCCACTGGCTTTTCCAAAAGTCTGAATTACCTCTTGTTAATTTTAACTTGTTTCCTTCATAACCTCTAATGGTCTTTCCCTGCAGATTGTGTCTGTATGTGATTTCTTTATGTGTAAAATTAAAATGCATCAGGAAAGTTCCTGAATAACAAAATGCAGCACTACAAGCCTCCTGGAGTTTAACTCTATTTGTATGCCCACTCCTGCTTTTGGTGACTCTTTCAGAGGTTCCTGCTCACATCTGCAGCTAAGTGGGCATGTCTAAAGGTGACAGATTGAGAATATATGTTCAAGTACGTATATGTGTATATACAGACTTCCATTCCTCCTTTGTTTCTTCCTCCTGTTCACTGATGCTAAAATCACACACTTGCAATGTAAACCCCAACATACATTGTTATTTTGAAAAGAAAAAAAAAAGTATTGGTCACCTTCATCCCTTTCCTCTTACAAAATTTCACAAGCATTATTTCCCTCATTCCTGCTTGACAAGGGACTCTCATAAAGCTACTGATCCTCTTCTTTGACCATATCCTTGTCATCCCAGCAAAAGTATTTCCTGCACCACAGCTTTCCCATGTAGGTCTAAGCTGACAGTTGACTAGGAAAGCTTCAGATCCAAATCAGACTTCTTGACATAACCGATATGTTCCTCACAAGACTCTGTGGAGTCTCATGGCTTGTATCGCATTGTATTTACCTGAAAAATTCAGAGTCCGGTCAATACTGTAAAGCTCTGAAAGTTGAAGGCACTTGCACTGGCAGGGCAGCGCAAAGCCATGATTCTGGGCTTACATTTTTACATCTGTTTGCTTCAACCACCCTTGTGCTTCTTTTGTGTTCACTTTCTTTGAATATTCATGTGATTGAATTCTGCGTCCATTAACATTCACAAAAAGTGAACCTCAGAGCTGCACATATATTTGCAGAAGCAGTGGTTTACATTTGCACACTTAGGTATTCATAGCTAAAAGCACTCACTCGAGGAACAAAATCACTACCATTTAGCCAGCCAGTCCCATGCAAAACTGTTTATTACCCACAAAGAACTGATTTTTGATCCTGCTGTAGAAATCTTTTTGCTTGCTTATAGAAAAAAATGTGTATGGAAATCACTACTTTCCATACATTTGTGCAAGTAGAAGAAAAGCTTAGACAGATTATGTATTAGAAAGTATATGTTTAGGATTTGGATCCTCCTGCCACAAAAGCGTGACCTCTGGTAGATGTTAGTGGTATAGAAACTATGACACACAGCTGAGTAGATACAAGCTTTTCAGCAGAGATGTTGCACATCCACCTGACACAGTTAATTAAAATGTCACTTCTATAGGAGTAAAGGGAGATGAATGTGAGCCAAACAGCTGAGCAGAGAATTTTGTTTTGCCTTTGAGCAATTCACTGTAATTTTGTTTAAACACAGGGTGGGGTTTTTTCCATTGTATTGATCAATATAAAGCTACAAAATTTACCCTAAAAAACCACTGGCATATTCAAACCCTTTTCTTCACAACTTACATTTATTGGTCTTAAACTTTCCAGCCTATTCAGCGGGGTGGCCTGGCACACCATCATTCCTGCAAAGACCCCTTTTGATTTCAGTGGGAGTTATAACAATCTTGCCAAGAGGGTGTTTAGCATCAAATGCTGCACTAAGTGATGATGCAGGGTTTACAGGGTATGTGAAATAGCATGTGTTTTGTTGGAAATGTGTCCTAAATGCACATATTAAATTGGCACAAATGTCAGGGGCATGTTGATGGTGTGTGTTGATGGCACAAAGCTGGGAGGTGTTCCCAACAGAGAAAAACTGGTATGTTGTACAGGATGAATTGCATGGCACTTTGGACTAAAATAATGGAAACAGGGTGAAATTCATTCAGGGTGCAAAATATTGACTGATACATCTGGAACTAACACCCAAAACACCTTCCGCAAGATGGGAGCTCATCACTGGAAATGACTGAAGGGTCATGAGCTGATCGTACAGCAGCTGTGAGCCACCAGCCCGAGGCACTTGTGAGAAGAATGTCTTCAGTTATACAAGGACTAATATTTCTAGGAGAGCTAAGGATGCATTAAGCTAAGTATCATGATCTGCTGGGCTGATCTAATGGTTCACTAATGCCTTAAAAATGGAGACATGAGTCTTGTGCCCTTTTCCTACACTCAGACATATGTTCCCTCTATCTTCTGTGCACCACCTCTAGTTTCAGACTTCTCTCATGATCTGCCTTTCAGTCCAGTCTTCTGCAATTTTTGGTAAACAAAGAAAAACAATGGGTTCTTGATGAGTTAATGAGCTGCATTAATTTGCAGAGGGATTCAAAGAGACACAGAACTACCACATGGTAAATGACAAGAGTGTGTGGCAGAGAGCAGACATGGGGGAAAGGGAAAGGAACAGGTACTTCTACTGGGAAGTGGCTGTTAGGTCAGTTCCCATTTTGAGAAAACTGCTGCCACATAGTCTCTGAATAAGGCTTTGCCAGAGAGGAGCTGATCTGAAGTATTGTGTGCATGTGATGGTCACACAGGAATGGGTCTGTTGGCAGTATCTTTGCAGAGCAGCCAGAGAAAGGGTGTTCAGACTGCTTCACTACTCTCCAGAGGTGCTCCTGGGACAGTCAGGGGTTGGGATTTGCTTACCAGTTGGAAAATGTATAGTGCCAGCTAGCAGCCCCTGTGAGAGGCTTGCTCCCAGATCTCCAGTCTGAGATAGCAACTTGTCAACAAGAAGCAGACTCCTCAGAGTCTAGCATGCCAGCACACAAGTGCTGCATACACCATAATATGGTTCTCTTTGTAAACCTATTAGGGCTTTTTTGCCCTCTAGTGAAAAACTGGTCCAGAACCTGACTTCACTACTCAGTAGAAATGTAACGATTTTCAGCTAAGTGTATTTAAGACCAGGGTATGCAGGGGATCAAGTAAACTCAATGGCAAAACAATAGAGGAGGCAATTAGCAGGATATATGGCCAGGCTCTCAATTACCACATTGAAAGCAAATGGTCACAAGCACACAAATACAAAAGACAAATCTACTCAGGGATAGCAGCCAGCCTCCATCACCTAGACTCCCCAGGAGCTTTTCACCTGCCAGACCCGGGAATTGAGAACTCCTGGAGACACCCTGCCTGCCAAATTACTCCTCTGTTTCCACATGTGCTTGTATTCCTGGAGTTGTACCAGCCTCAGGAGCTGGTGACTTGTTTTTAACCAATAATCCTTTCCTGGGCATCCCTTCAGCATCAGGAACTTTCACCATACAGCAACTTACCGATCTTTGTCACAGAGGCTTTGTCACCTGTTACGCAAATGATGACTGTCTCAGGACCCAAGTCTGGAGTAGTGAGAGGGATCCTTCAATCCTTTCCTGAGTCATTACTTCGCAGCAGCCATGCCATGCAGCGCTCTCTCCCCCTGCAGATGGTCCTTTACTGCCGTGCCTGAGTTCTCAGCATCCCGTTAAGTGGTGTCTGAGGGGATACAGCACAGTGCCAGGGAGTGCCAGAGATCTTGTCCAAGCCGTGCACTTGGGAGAGCAGGAGCATGGGGAGGCTGGGCAAAACATGAAGGATGAGGTGTTTTCTGCCTTTCAGAAAGAGAACAGGGAAATAAGTCTGGAAAATAGAGCAGGAGGTGTGAGAACTGGGTGATTTATGCATATGTACACATGAGAAAATGAGAAGCAAAGTTTCAAACTGGCAATCGGTTTGGGTTTTTTATTGATTAGAAATTGAATCTCCAAGTTATAAATAACCTGAGCCTGGACTGTACCTGCTCTACAGAGCTGCTAACACATCTCTATAAAATGTCTTACACAGCAGTAGCTAGAGATAAATTCTGTGAAGCTTATGATTCCCAGCATGTTACCAACTTCCTATAAAGGCAGTCCCTTGTTATAAAACATGGCATCAGGCATGGCCAGGAGCTGCTGCTTGGAAACATCTTTTCTAGCAACTGTTTTCAGTGTTAATACACTTTTCAAGTAACCTCTGTAAAGTTTCTGGGGCCCATTTTCCCCACCTTCCCTTTTGTTCTTGAATAAGATAAACACAATACTTATATGTGAAAGTATGTTCAAAGAACACTAATGTTATTTTAATGTCTGTGTTTATGTCATAATTCCCACTTTTTCCCTTGGAGACAATGATTTATACCCACAGCTGAAAATTCGGCTTTGAGCTTGGGGCTGTGTGATTTGGGCTGAGGTGGCATTGCCATGTTTTGACTTTGTGGATGGGAGGTTTTTTATATACAAAATTCTTTTAATTTGACAGGTCTAAAAAGGGAGCAAAAGCCCCCAAATGCTTTTATCTCTTCTCTTACACATTACTTCAACAATCATATAATAATTTTCATTTTAAAGTGCACTAATGCCATTTTAATCATTTTTGAGCAACTAACATAATACAAAAGAGATGATGAAATGGAATATTTGTGGCTGCAGAGACAGATATCATTATTCAAGGGTAGAAGCATGTGAAAGGGTAAAGGGGCTTTAAAGAGATACTCTTTTGTTGTACTTAACACTGATAAATGACATACAAGTCAGGATAACAGGGCAGAGCTCCTGTCAGGGAGACAGTGATAAATGTAGAGGCTGGGACAGAAAGGTCCACTAAACAGAAATCTGTATATGACACGTTGTACATTTGATAGACTTGTCTGTATGGTCTGGCTAAGCCACAAACTGTTCCTCTTGGCTCAAATGATGGCCCTCAAGCACATCTTATACAAACACTGAGCTCTTGTTTGTTTTCCCATTTCCATGTGCCAGCAAAGATCAATTCCCCTTAATCAGTGCAACATACAGGGCTAAAAACAGTGAGGGAAAATGTTCTTATACAAATATAATTGATATCTCTTTCAGGCTAATCATTGTATAATATGAAACAAAAAGCAGACTGACCGTTTTATTATTACTGCTGTCTTCTTTTAAAAAAATGCCCAGCATCAGCCTGTTAATCAAAAAATTCATTTAAGAGAAAACAAAATCTCCAATTATTTCTTTATGAATAGAACAGATTGCTTGTGATTTGTGCATTAAGCTTCCTACATCCCATGCAACATGACCTGTACTCCTCAAATATCCTCAGCATCAAAGATCAAGATGGAGGAGTGGAGAGAGCTAGAAAAGGCACTCGTGTCCTTCAGAAGCAATTTTAACAGTTCACAAAAAAAAATAAAATAAAAATCCAAGAATATTCTCATTTAACATTCACTGTACCCTCCTAACAGATGACTAAGGCTTGCATTTGGAGTAGGAGGAATGAAGGAGAGTAAGTGTGATACCAGGTAAGAACACAAATGAAGGTTGAATGAAAGTAATTCAGCAAGATTGGTGAAGGCTTAGAGACTGATGGTCAGTGACTTTTGGATTCCTTCAAGCACACAGACATTTTGACTGGTGTACACTGCCAGTCTCACTGAATGCCAAGAGCCTCGTGGGGTAGTAGAGAATTGCCAAGTTCTTCGTGGGAACACTTTCTCTGTTACAGCAGGTTGTGAACATAGTAAGCACCACCTCATACCTTAGGTGAAACTACCGTACATATGTCTGTGGATAACAATGTCATAGGATCATAGCATGGTTTGGCTTGGAAGGGACCTTAAAGATCATCTAGTTCCAAGCCTCTGTGCTATGGGCAGGGACACCTTTCACTAGACAAAGTTGTTCAAAGCCTGACCCAACCTGACCTTAAACACTTCCAGGAATGAGGCTGCCACAACATCTCTGGGCAACCTGTTCCAGTGCCTCACCATCCTCATAGTAAAGAATTTCATCCTAATGTCCAGTCTAAACCTACTCTTGGTTTGAAGCCTACAAAATACTCTGGTAAATGGATGGAAGCTCCTTCAAAGCATCCCTTTTCGTAACACATTGCTTTGATGCCACAGCTGACACAGTCCAAACAGATTGATTCATGAAGAAAAGAGGGAAAAGGGAGGAAAATAATATGTTCCCTCCCAGAAAACATGCTGTTTTCTGTCTTAATTTGTTACTTCTTGTAAAGTGGGTGAGAGCTGGTATCCTGATACAGAAATCTCCTGTGAGTCCCTGGAGTCAAACAATGCATTAAACAACAAACTTCACATTCATGATTTTAAAACTATATTATAAGAATTTCTCTATTTAAAGTGCATTTCTGCTACCAAATCTAAATATTGATTTCAGGCTAGAAAATTTTGCACTTTAGGATGGAATGAGAGAGAAAGGCTGCATTTTCCCTTTTTTTACTATTACGGTACTTTTTTTTTTTGTATTAAAATAGTAAAAAGGGAAGAATTTATTAACTCTTAGATGTTATGTATGTCTTGATTTTTTTAAATTTTATTACTGCAAGTTTGTGAGAAGAACTGAAATAAACTCTAGATGGATTTTTTTTAAGAAAAGTCTATTCAAGAGTAATGTAAAATGCAAATTAAGTATTTGTTCAGTGTTTAGTCATTCCTCAGAGGTTAAAAGAAATTCTTCATCATGACCTCTATGCTGACCTTCACATCAAATTAAAAAGTTATAGTGTTTATGTGGAACAATAAACATTGTCTCTATAAGCAATTGTAAAGAAGAAATGAACATTTTACAGCGAGTGCAATTTGTTTCAAGGATCATTTTGTGAGATCTCTGCTTGCTGAAGACTACAATTTACCTTTTTACAATTTCATTTAATGATCTGACATTTGAGACACTTCCTAATTAATTCTGTCGTTGCCTAAGCCAGCTGTGATAAATATAACCTGTGCATACCGGATTACATTGTCGCTTTTAGAAAATACATCCAATAAGAAAAGGCGAACCTTCCATGGTAGGACATTTATGTCATCCCTACTGGAAATGATGAAACTCTTGCTGTTATTCTGGAGTAGCCAGACCATAGACCGATCCATACTTTACAGAACATTTTTCATGGATTAAGTTGTTTCTTAGCACACAAACCCAGTTGTTTCAGAGCTCGGCTTTGTAGGGTGCTTGTTTATAAGAAGTTTGCTAGCCAGAATAGTTCTGCTACGGAGCGCACTGACATGGCAGCATGAGGCAATCTGGCAGGAACGTGGAGTGTGTAATCCCCTCGGTAAACAGGAGGGAACTTCCCAAGCATGGCCAGAGTGTGGGCTGCAGCTCATCACTGGGGCAACGGGGGGATGCTGTGGTTAAAGAGCTCAGGCTACAAAAATGGTCTCCTGCAAACCAGCGAGGAGTCATTTTAGAATGGCTTTGCAAGCAGCAGCTGTGACAACTGTGGACACAATTTAGAGCAACAACTGGACCAAGAGGCAGAGCAGACTCTTTGTTGTCTGTGTACAGTCAGCCATCAACCTTGCTTACCAATCAGCAAATAAAAAAGCGTTTTTAAATCTGACACACACTCCTGGATACTGCGCTAAAATTGTGCACTTCAAGTGCAAACTTCTTCTTCGCCCCTTCCGAGTAAATGTTTCGAGTTTCTTTTTTTTTTTATTCAGTAAATTAAAGCAGGGATGAGAAAGGACAGTTTTCCATGTCACAGAAGTTGGGTTTTTTCCATTAAAGAGCAAAGATTTCTTGACTATAACAGACATTGAATTGTTCATTATTTGCTATATAACAGATCCTGCTGTGGAGGAAATAGTAATTGCAACAACTAGAATAAGTCTAATACTTCTAAATTTCAGTTTCTATGGTGACTTTAATAAATATTCTTTTCAAGTTAAATTTAGGTACTCGGGAACATAAATGTTTCCTGCCTTCTGTTTCAGACAAAAACAGCTTCGTATTTGCACAGAGATATGTTTAAGGCACATTTTGTGTGTCTTCCCCAAATTGCCTCTTTCCCAAATTGCCATTTCCCCAGGGACTATTATTTTTTTCTGGAAAAGTAGTGGTTAACCATACATACTAGTTTATTTAGCTCAGAAAAAAATGTGATTGCAATAACAGGAGTAGAGTTGATGCAAAAAAGGGAAATTCTGCAGCTTCCAGGGACTCAGTTTTCACCTTTGCTATGGCCATCACTCCTCAAAACCCTCAGCAGCAAGAGGAACAGCCTGGCCATCAGAGATGACTTGGTGGTCTAAATGCACCTGGAGGCTCCAGTCTCGTGCTGTGGCTGTTCCTGGCCCAGTCTTGAAGTCTTTCCTTGTGTCAGTCCTGCCATCTGGGCTTTGCCAGAGCAGCCTCCCAGCATCCTGTTTACCCATGAGGTTTTGAGCTTTAACACAGGTCCAAAGTGACATGAGAGTGTTTTTCCTTTCTTTCTTTTCCTCCTGTGTTCATAGAACTAATAACTTTAGGTCCTGATAGTCCTTTGATTTTAAACCAGAAGTAATTTGCAATCAGAAAAATAATTCCCATGTTTGGAGTCTTTCATCCGAGGGGGAGCAGGAGGGACGAGGCTGGAAGTGCTGGACCAGGTTGCAGCTGGGTTTGGTTTTGTAGTGGAGGTTTCCCTCCAGTGGCTACTCTGAAAAGTGCAGCGTTGAAGAAGCATCTGAGGTGTTTTACTGCTGACTGAAATGAGGTGCTCTCACATCTCCCAAAGCTAACAACGTGCCCTGTTACCCTAGGAAAAAAAGGCAAGGAATTAGGCTGATGTCAACACTCATGGCTCCTAAGGGAGTTCACAACATCCAGCTGACAGGAAATTTGGACATGGCCTTCTCTTGAATGAAAAAATTAGTGCCCTCCTTTATTTAGCCTTATGGTGTATTTATGTTTTCTCTAATAACAAACCCCTGAATACAATTCTTACCCCAAAGAGCTTACAATTGAAAATAAAAAATACAGAGGAAATAAGGGGAAATCATGAACAAGTATATTATATTGTATAATATACTCTATAATATATTTGTATAATGTACTATGGCAAAGGTTTTGGGTTTTTCCTAAGCCTTATGGTAAAGAAGAATTAAAATAAGAGCTTTGAAGCAGGTAATGACGTAGCTTTTTGGCTGTTTCCAAGATGTGTCTCCCAAGCCCCAGGGCCTATGGAAGAATGTATAAAGGTTCTCGTTGGATAAGTTAACAAGGAATGATGGCACCCTGGCAGGGAGTAACTGCCTTGACAGGTAATGGAAGCTGAGGCAGAAGGCAGGGAGCTGGCCAGGCTGTGCCCAGAGAGCCACAGCAAGAAGCTGATGTTCAAAATATCTGAGAGAAAGGTGTCAGCATGGTAAAAGGAAGGTGGGAGGCAATCCAGGCTGGAGAATGATCTTTTATAGCCTGTGGGTAGGAGCAGGGTAGGATTTAATTTCTCAAGGGTAACAGGAAGAAACCTGCAAGGATCTAAGTGTGAAACACTGGGTACCTGGAAGAGAGCTTTACCTGGGGCATTGCTGGGAAGGGTTTGCTGTTAATCCCAGCTACTGCAATGGCTAGGCTGGGAGCTGGAGTGACAGGCAGAACAGCATTATCACCCGCCGTGATTAGGAAAGGATGTACAAAGGAGGATACATCATGAGAAAAAATTAAAAACTGAACAAAAACCAACTGACCAATCGCAAAGTTGTGCCAGGATTTTGGTATGGACAGCAAAGGTAGGATTCAGCTCCTGCTTAGGCTGTGGAATTCAAGGGGTCTGCCGGGGTGGCTTTGTGTAGGACCCTGTTGCAGTCGGTGTCAGCCTGAGCACTGGAGCCCAGAGGGCGAGTCAAGCTGGCCAAAGGTGGGTCAGTACTTTAGGATGAGCTCAGATATTCCTGAGGATCAACAGATTGCATTGACCAGAGCTCCACTGTCTGCTGCAGGTGCTTAGACAGTAGCTCCATGGAGACAGCTCCCTGCCAGTGCTTGCCACCAAAGGAAGCCAGTAATCCAGACACTGCCAGCACTGACAGAATACTGGGACAAAGGCCAGGGAGGGTTAGAAAGAGAGAATAGAAAGGAATTTTTTGAGTCCTAGGTGTATTTCTTTGAAAGGTAGCTTTTGTTTGTTCATTCATTCGTTTTATTTATCTATGTATTAGATTTAAAACAGGCACTTTAAACCAGAGGCATTGTTTTGTCATCACAGCATGACCCAGCACTGGCCAGGTGAGAGAAATTTGAACCACAGTTTAGGAAACCACATTATATGCAACTTAAAGACTGATCCCTCCTAAAGTCAGCAAATAGTTCACACATTTGAATACAACTAAAGACAACTTGGTTTTGACCATAATCACAGAAAATTACTCATTTAAATACTGCCAGGGAATTGTAAGTCTCTTTCCCACACTCACTGACTTTTACAGCGCTTGATTTCTTAGCATTTAACATTAAAATGTAATTGTTATGATCTTTATTTTTGGATGTGCTTTTACATGGCTCTAGAGCTGCTTAATTCTCTGCCATATCTGGAATGACATTTGCCATGGATGTCAGCCAATAAGTTTGCGAAAGTTTTTCTGGTTCCCTGGAAACCTTCCCTAACATCCCACCCTGCCCAAAGTTTAGACAATGACACATCTGAGCGTTACATACCTCCCATGCCTCAGTTCTGAAAGGATTTTTCCCCTTTGCATATGAAGAAGAGCGGACATAGCCTAGATTGGCTTTTGAGACATTCTTGGAATAGTCAAGATGCTCTGTGTTTAAGAGAAATATTTATTTTACAGTTCACGGCCAAAGGCAGCTGGCCTGGCTCCAAACCCATTGACTCCATCACGAATTGGCTGTGGCTGATGGAAGCTGCTCTCTGCCTGCCAATGGATACATGACCGACCAAAAGTGTAAACCTGAGAACGGAGGAACTGTGCTACCTGTTAATAAAAAAACATGGGCTTATATAGATAACACAAAGTGAACAAATGCTTGGCCTGCAATATTAGGAGGATTCACCTTTGCCCAAGCCTTAAAGGGTTTAGAGAGCCACTGAAACACAGATCTGGGCCCCTGTCCAGTGTGTCCTGGGAACAGAAGAAGCACATATCAGTATCATTGAGTACCAGGCTCCAACCTAAGAGACCCAAGGAGTGGGTAAGCAGCTCCTGTAGCAACACTTCCAAAGGAAGAACACTAAAAAGGAACTGAAATCAACATACAAGTAAGATTACTGTAGAAAAAAAAACCCAACCCACAATATAATAACTGCTCCATAGTAATATTCTTCAGGCTTTTTCCTCATATAAAGTCATCCGGCACTTCACCAGACTGTCAGAGAGATTTCCAGATTTCCCAATTTCCAGGCTTTTTACACTGTCTCCTGTTTGTGGAGCATCTATTTCTTTCAAAATAAGCAGGACTTATTCCTGCTGGTGCTGTCCCTTTTACACATAAAATAACACGGGTAGAACAATAACAACCAGATGTGAAATATGACATATCATAATCTATAACAGCAACATCTCTCTCCAGCCCAAGAGGGTTATTTCATTCATCAGGTTTAACGAGTGTTCAAGCAGTTTATGACACATACTGATTCACACAATCTAAATGCAGCTATGTCATTATATCAGATAAATCTTTCTAAGCAAGAATCTCTGCTTTCACACCAAAAAAAAAAAAAAAAAAAGGTAAGTGTGCTACACCGAGGGCTCATGTTTTGGCAAATGAATTCAATTGGGATTTAGGCTACTGTTTTTAAATACAATTATTCTATACTAACAGTGAGTTTAGGGCTTCCTAATATTGGTCCTGCTCCTGTGCTGGGTCAGTAGGAAGGCTCTGAGATCATGCAAAGAGTAACTAGCTCCCATGAGAACCCTGGCAGACAGACTGGTGTTGGGGGTGTCCTGCTAACAGTGTGATTTTATTCCCAGTTTGTGAAATCTGTAAATCCTACTTAGTAATAAAGCCTGCACAGATTACAAGTAAAGAGAAGAGACAGTATGAGACCTGAATTAATAATACAGTGGTTTCCAGGCAGGGGTCAAGGTCAAAGAGCATATTGATAGTGAAATCAGCAGCCGTTATTTCCATGTGCCCGTGCCTTGTCCCCAGCCATACGTTATGCTGAAAGAGCCGTGTATACATCACGAGCAGTCTGCTGAGAGCTTCTGGCAGTGCTCCAAAGGTAGGCTATAAGGAGCAAATGACAGTTGGGAACTGGCAAATATCTGGTTTTCTTCTAAGTTTTTAAAATATGAATGGATTTTCCGGGGAGTGAGGGACTTACCAGGAAAATATTTCCCTCTCATAAGAATTATTAATCTGAAATAATTCAAGGAAGGCAGTACTGGTTTGCAAAATCCCAATTACAAGAATTATTAAAACAGGAATACTAGGCCAAATAGGGATTACAGTCACTTTACAGTGATTATGGTCATTTTACTAGCAATAAAGAACAATACACATATGTTTATTTTGAAAGGTTATCATTAGTGCCAGCCATAATAAAATACATGAAGCTAAACATGTAAACTTGTAAAGATATGGAGTCCATTGTGACCACATATTGACCAGTGAGCAATGGATTATTTGATAGAGTTTGCCTTGTTACAGCCATATGCACCAATAGTATCCTTGAAAATTATTTGATAACATAATATTCATATACTGAGGCAATTGTTTTTAGAAGTCTTGAGGTTAAAAAGAGGTGATATAAATTTAAACTGGATTGATATCTTCAGAATAAATTACCTATTTTAACTAAGATGAGTTATTTAGATTTATAAGCAGAACTTAGGCATTCTAATACCTAAAAAGAGCACTGTTGCAAGTCAGACACCTTAAGGTAAACTGACCTCACAAAGTGTTATAGGGAAAGGGGCTGGAAAAACCCACTTCCAAATGAAGCTCTCCTATGGCAAGGACTCTATTGATGGCAGTCATGAAGGTCAGGTCTACCAGATTTTACGAACTGACATCCAAGAGGCAATGTTACTGCTGCAGACCCATGTGGCTCATTCCGTGGTGCCCACAGCGCTCATGGGTTGTACAAGTCTCCTCACCAGGTCTAGCGTGGGGTACAGTCTTGTGCTCAAGCTTTCCCACGCTTACAAAATCCTGGGATAGCTGTTTGAAATATGTCCAATGATTCTCCTCTGTCAAAAAGAAGAGCAAGAAATGCTGTGAAACCTACAGGCAGCTGAGGGGTATGAACTTGCAGCTCCTCCATCCCAGCATGAGGTTTCATCTGTGGACCATAAATCAAGACCACCTTTAGGCACGTGGCCTTTCCAGGGTGGGCTCTGAAGGTGACAATGGGCACAGAGCACCTCGCTGGTGACCGCCAGCAGGAGCACAGGTTGCTGCACAGACTTGGTGGTGTGTCTCTGAATGCAGAGCATGTAGGGATGTGTAGGGAAATCTCCAAGGGGATCCTGACTCCAGGCTTAGGACACTGTTAGATTTAGCCCAGGAAGGTTGGTGGCTGAAGGCTGGTCAGGTAGACTTTGAGCTTTGGAATTGCTTTTTTATCTCTTTGTGTCATGCCCGTAGGAAAGAGATAACAGTTTTTCTTCAGCTGGTGGTAAAGTGTCAAGGAAAATTAAAAAGAAGAAAACAAAGTAAAAAGAAGAAGGGGAGACAGCTATATACAGCTAGACAGAGATGCATTACCTCAACTGCACCAGAATCTGAGGCTGAAAAAGAGAGAGAAAATTGTGTTTATCCTAGAATTAATAACTTTTAGAAGACTAAGTTGAAAGCCCAGAAGTAGGGTCCAAATTAAAACCATATCTGTTCTCTCTTTGGAGGAAGACTGGTTAAAGACCAAAAGCAGGTGGTGGGAGCAGGACTGAACCACAGAGAGACAGCAAAGGACCAGTCACCAAACACAAGGGTCTGAAGATGGGCAGGTGAAGATGCCTAGTTATGCAGCCCTGTCATAGTTTACTATAACATGACTGCAGAAGCCATACAATAAGAAAGGCAAGGGATCCACCAAATGGAGGTGAGCCTCTGTGTTTCCCTGGAACCTGCCACCAGCTGAACCTAAGAAGCTGCAGGAATGAAGAAGAGGACTGGAGCTGGACTGAGCTGAGAGAAGATGGTACCTGGAAGTAACCTCATAAAGAAGGAGAGGACTGGAACAATGAGGTGACTTGTGCCAGATCTGAGGACTCTACAGCAGCAATGTAGTCACTGGACTCAAGTACATGTGTGAGCAAAGGCATAGTCTCAAAAGTTGAGGGCTTGGTGAAAAAATTTTGTGTTTCAATAAGGAATCATTTCCTCACACCCCAGCAATAATTTGCCCAGTTTCTGCTGCTGGTAAAAGCGGTCACACTGTCGGTGGGGACGGGGAGGCAGCGGGCGAGCTCCCAGCACAGAGCAAACAAGCTTGCACGGCGTTCTCACGGCAGAGGCTGTGCTAATGTGAGTATGCTCGGGGCATGCCTGGTATTTTTGGAAGCCTGAGCAGATTCAAATAGCTGAGCGCTGATGTGTCTGGGATCAGGAGCCCAGGTCAGAGAGGATTAGGAGGCACAATGTGTGGTAACGTAGCTGCTTCCAGCTCTTCAGCAGCATCTGGGACCCTTCACCACAAACTGTCCTTTCCTTCCGACAGCCAGGCCAGCTCACCCTCGTGTTCAGCAGTGTGGGACATGGGCCTTCACAGATTTATCCAAAGGTATAAATGTTTCACACTGCCTTTCACTGTGCAAAGCAAAGCACTTTCAAAATTGTGAAAATTGGTGGTCCTGGAAGGAGGATGCAGGCACTGGTCCTGCTGGAAAGACATCACCTTAGGGACAGTATTGTGTGTATTTTTTCTTCCAATCTTTGCCACAGCTGGAAATGGAAAAAAAACCTCCAAACCCCAAAACTCTACCACTTTCTGTTTAAGTTGCTGTAAAAATCCAGTCCCTGTGTGCTTTGATAGGAGATAGCCTAATCCTCTTCTTGCTTGAGTGGTCTCTCCAATTTCTGCTGTAGAGCTGACAAGTCCCTTTGGGTTTATGGTGAGGGATTTTTTTTTCAGTCCTTTTTTTTTGTCTTCCTTTGCTCTACTGATTTTACCTCAGGGGAAATCACTGAGATTTTTTTTTTTCACAAGCAATAGCTTCTTATTTATTTAGCTAAGCTATCTAATTCCATTAAAGATAACTGCTTTGAGGGTCTTTTTAAACATTCCTCCTTTTGCTCTGGATTCTTGAGATTTTACAGCATCTTTTTATCACACTAGTTGGCTTGGATAGTTAGGATTATATTACGTTTGCTTAACAAGCAGGAAAATATATTTAAACCCCTCACAGAGAACAGTTACAGGGTCTGTTCCACTCCAGTGGGATTCATGTCCAGTGTGCTGGGGCAGAGCTGAAGGAGAGCCAGAAGAGGACAGGCTACATTGCCTCTGCACTAACCCTTGCCCCCAGAATGTGTGTGCCTGCCAAAGAGCAGGTTACAAATGCAGGAGATAAATAACTGAAGGAGTTTAATAACTTTTCCTAATGGATGTGCTGAAATATTCCTCTAAATCAAGACAGTATCTTCCTATAGCCCTGCTCAGTGTCACATCCTAGAGTGGAGGATATCATAGCACAGGAACAGCTGGATAAAGAGTCACAGGCTGAGTCATGCCAAAGGGCAGGAATCTATTGTTCCTCCAAATACCGTTTCAGCTGTTCACTTTTGTTTTCTCTTGACAAACATGGGATAAACTAATTACATTATATTGCAGATAGCTGTGGATGGAGGTGAAATAGAACCCCTAATCTCTGGGAAAGCCCTCGGATGTGGCTGTGGTTGTACAAATACTTGCACTGCAAATACAATTACGCAGAATGAGAATGGAGCCGCTGGCAAAGGGTGGAGCAGGGCACTCAGCACACCTCACCCCATTCCATCTCTGGTATCTCTAGATTTCAGGGACAGGGAGAAATACGTTGTGTCAGTGTTGGCAGTGAGGGGAAATACTCTGTAGGGTTGAATATCATCTTTATAAGCCACAAGGCTGCTTAATCTATATTGTACCACGTTGTTTCTCTCTGTGTTTGCCTTGTGAAACAGCATGATTGAGTTTCTGATCTGAAGAATTAAGGATCTAAATACATTGAATGAAGTGCAAGAGAAAGGGATTAAATTACCTTTTTCTATACATGGGGAACAGAGAGATAGACTGAGTTGTAGCTCAGTCTTTAAGATTGGCTCAAGAAGGCAGGAGAACAGTCAAGAACTGCATGCAAATCCCCTAAGTCTCAGGCCACTCTTTTCACCATGAAACCCACCTTCTCAAGGACAGAGTTCTGTTTGTAACGTGGCTGTGCATCATAAATCAAACCACTTTCTGCCTCCAGCCCACCCTCATTCCAGCAAATTTCCAACTTTGATTTTCATGCCTTTAGGGCAGATTACTGCAGAAAAAGTGGTACCTCCAGACTAGCAAAGCCAAATGCTCAGGAATTGCAGAAAATGAGAAAGGCTCTAAAGAAATAGTAACTATTGTTTTACAAAGCTTATAAATCGGGCTAATGAGCTTGATAATTAAGCTGTATCAAAAATGAGGACAAGGTGGCTTACAAAGCCAAAAGCTCTTGGTTGGTGCCAAAAAGCTTTTTTAGTAATAGTTTCCATTTGACAAGAGAGTCAGGAACACAGCAGCCTCTTCCCAGGGGGAAGGCAGGGCTCTGGTTTATTTATGAAGTCAGGAACCTGATGGGAGTGTGTTAAGCTTTGTGGAGCAAAGCTCCTTATAGGCTCAGAAACGATGGCAGGATTTGGGGCTTTACTGTGTCGGTATTGGGAGTTAACTCCTCACAGTAAAGTGCTCCATGTTTGGAGTGATACAAATCAGTTGGTGAAGGCTCCTTTGAGGTAATGTGTGTTGATGGGGTTTCTTCACCACTGCACTTGGAAGGATGCATCAAGATTTAATTCACTGAATATCACTATATATTAGTGTGAATGGCTCTGAAGCTGCCAGGGCTAAATTAAGGAAAGGGTAGCTCCATTCAGAAAAGCATTGGGCGCTCCACAAGGTTCCATTTAAATAGGAAGATCTTCTGGGGATCTTTTATAGAGAACCTATCCTGATAATGTCATCAAATTATGACTGGATTCTGAGGCAGTGACATGGTTCTTCTGTTACTTAGCTGCTCTGTTTCCTGATCAAAGTAAAATATCCTTTGAGAGTGACAGTCAGTGTGACGATACACATAGCAATACTTAATGTTACATACATGAAACCTTAAATAATTCCAGAATCTCTGCTGGTGTAATTAATGCATAACAACTCTTCCTGTGTCATTATCCCAGTAAAGATACTTATCACTAGAAATATGGTTCTAAAGCACACAGTGCTGCACCAAGAGCAGGGTGAGTGCACACAAATACGTCCTCTCCAAAGTGGGGCAGCAGGAAAAGCTGCACCTGCAGTAAGTGCCTCCATGTGACAGAAATCCCAGACAGAAGGCAAGAGTCTGATATAAAAGGCATGGTATTTATTTTAAATTAATCTTCAAAGTGTAAGAATACAGCTGTGTCCTGGGGCTCTCATTTCAGATAAGGAAACAAAACTGTGCACTCCCTTTGACAGCTCTCTATCTCTTATCCAGCTCTCGCAAGTGGAAGAAATAAACTGTGCCAAAATCCCTTTAACAACAGTGTAATTATATTTATCAAAGTGTGTATAATTATAGCCACCTTGGCAGCTGTATTTATGCCATTTCACCCACTGAAACCCATTCCTTGTAGCTAACTCAGCATAAGCCCTGTGTTTAGTCCTGGCCAGAGACATTCCTACCTGGGTAAAGACTGCAGCCAGACTGGCACTTGTGTGGAAGAAGCTGCTATTTGAGGAACTAAGTAAAGTGAAGTACTTTCTGCATGAGGTGATGCTTAAAAGAGATAAGTATCCAATTGTGGATGGATATTTCTCTGTGAAATACACTCTGGGCTTGCCATGAGATCATAAGTTCAACACAGGCATCATTAAGCGAAATTACATGGTCCCATGTAATGTAGCAGATTCAATTTTCATGATATTATCCTCTTGACCATAAAACAAAGGAGCTCCACTGGAGAGGCACAAATCAGGCTTAGAACATCCTCTGTGTTTGGTACCACCTGAACATAAACTCAGAGGCCTGAAAAATAAAGGTTCTGCACAAAGACTTTCAGAAAACTGCTGATTCTACTGCTTTAAGAGTGATAAAGGCAATTCTGGTTTGCTTCAGCTTCCTAACTGCTAGGACAGGATCCATCCTCTTGGCTTAGGAAAAGTAGGCACAAGCATACAGAAAGATGCTTAAAATCCATAAACATGTGGATGTGTATCCATGAATATTTATTTCTGTGGAGAAAAAAACAACTTTCCAGTGTTCACTTCTGCTTGACCAGAAATCAGCCCAAAAGCAGGACAAGAAGGCTGGCAGGAAGGAATAGTAAAAAAGCTCCAAATTACAACTTTACCTGACAGAAAATTGACTTTTTAAAATTAATGGTCAAACTCTTCCAGTCTGATGTACCTGCTTCCTAAGGGAACATTCATCTTTGTCAAAATAACTTAATGAAAATCTCTTGGTTAACTATTTTTCTGAGCAGCTCAGTTCTATACAGGAAAATAATTTGGTCCCTGTGTCATCGGCCCTTTGTGTGTGTTCAGTGTTCATCCTTTCCTGTGCAAATACACAATTTGGTAGTAAATTCAATTAATATCCACAATTCAAGTTGTTTTGCCCATAATGGTAATTGGGGTTTCCCTGTCCTTATCTCAACTCATGAACCTCTCCCCTATCCAGTTGTGGAGAGGAGGGATAGAGCAGCTTTGGTGGGTACCTGGCATCCAGCCAGGGTCAACCCACCACACCATTTCTATTTTCAATTTAAAAAAAAAAAATATCCAAAGCAATAGAGGAGCTCCCTTAGTTCCTTCACCCTAAGAGAGGTACAAAAACTGTCCCCAAATAGGTAAGATTTTTATGTACTTGTTCTTCAAGAAGCACAAGACATTTTCCACATGGGCATTAGAGGGAGAGGGCTGGGGGCAGAGCAGGCCCACAACAGCCAAGGACAACTAGTAGGCAGCAGAGGTTGCTGTAAAAGAGCGCAAATTAACAGAAAAAACAGGAACAGAGCCTCCCCAGACATCTCTGGGAAAAGTCTTGCACAGCTCTCAGGGGAAGTGGTTCTACTTCCCTGCAGTTAAATTGCTCCATTTTTTGCTATCACTATTGTGGGATTTTAATGATAAATCCTCAGTGCTGACTATCATCTCTACAGTGAGTGAGGAGAAGCAATAGCAGGTGCTCAGATCAGCTTTCCCCTTTCTCCTCCTCCCTCCGTCATCTCCAGCATCCACAACATGACCTTCCCTGCCAGCGTGCTTAACTTCACACCTACACAACTGCTTTCTGCATAGGCATCAAACCCTTAAAATGACAACAAATGTTTTCTTTATCATCATCTTTTAAAAAATCCTTAATAAAAGCTGAGATGAAAAAATATGTATTATAAATTGCTGTGCAGCACTAGACAAACAGCCTTCACGCTCCAAAGGTAGAAGTCTTATTTCAAGAAGGCAAGCACGCTGATGGCAAGACAGACCACTATCAATAGCTGCTCCCATAAATCACATTTATTTTCCAAATAATAGGAAGATTCATTGTTTTCTGCCAAGCAGTGTCACCTGGTAATAGGAGCCAGTCAAAGCAACAGTAATTTTCACACCATAAAAACAGTATCAAGCCTGTTCACTGAGTAGGATGAATGCTATTGATCAGGGGGAAAAAATAGAGAAACAGGAGACAAAAGCAAAGAAATTAAGTAATGATGTATTGGGTGTGTAATGAAAGGTCTGTTAACATTTCCATTATTCAGCTTCCCTCTCTGGATGCCTGCTCTGAAGCCTTTACAACCCCTCTAGGAAACCTTCTCCTCAAACTGGGGCTGCAAGGAGGTAATGATGTGAGATAACACTTTGAGAAGGGCAGTTCAAACCATCGTACAAAAATGAAGGGAAAGGTCCTGCCCTGGCCTCTGTTTATTGACACAGTGAAAGCCCCAGAGCATTTCACTGAATTGAGTTTTTCTGCTGCAGGAAGACACAAGGCTGAAGGGACAGGGACTGCCGAAGAGCTGTGGCCAGGGGAAGGCATGGGGCTGTGGGAGAGGAGACATCTATGCCTGCCCCAAATCTGTCCCGTGTCAGGGGCTAGAAACTACAGCCCCGCCTCACTGAGTCCACCCGTAGTCAAAATAAATAGCACAACAAGAAAAGTTGAACATATACATCCTTATCCTCAACATTTGCCCAAGCTCCTAAAAAGAAAGAAAACCTCATCCACCACCACTGTAGCAGATCATGCACACCAGGTACTTCCAGATTGCCCATCTGAGAGCCTGTTTGCTTGTGCAGCCTTGGCAAATCCATGGGCATTTCAGCAGGATGCAAAGCAGATGGCTGAAGCTCTCACCAGACCAGTGGTGGAGAGGAACCAAGACCCATTAGTCTCCAATTCCTTCATCCACACCCCACAGACATGATTTCAGACTCAGGGCTGCTGCAATGTCCTGAATGGTCCTGTGTGCTTCTGAATGAGCATCAACAACACAGCCAGCAGGGATGGAAATGAAAAGCCTACCCTGAAAACTTCTGTCTGTGTCAGGGTATCTGTCACTCTCTGGATTGAACTGAGAAGAGTAGGGCCAGTCTTTAACCTCCTGACTTTGCAAATCATACCTTCATATTCTCAGTTCTCAGCAGCAATGAGCAATGGCATCATCACCCACTTCTAGTCAATGCCAGCAGAAGGTGGTCCTAAAATAAAGGCCATCTCACAAACTTTCCCCTCTGCTAAGAGAGACAGTGTCATTCTGATGACTGAAATTTCTGAGCAAGCTTAACCCTTGCTAATAAGAGATCAATGACTATTCTGGGTAGAAAATAGATTCTGAGGCAGCTTATTGATAGAAACTCAAAAAAAACAACAAAAAACCCACATTGCTAAATGACAGACCTAAATCTATCTGCTAACTAGCCTAGGAAAAATGTAGTAATCTCTGCATGAACCAGAGGTTGTTTCATAATTGGGCCGGTAGAAACACCTATAGCTCAGTAGCTTTCTCAGCTGACACATCACAATAAAACATGACATGAGGTGACTCATTACCATCGTGTTCTCTCACATCCATCTCATAATGCAACCTCAGACTTGCATTACATGGGTTGAATAATATTTTCCTAAGAATTCATGATAGAAAAATCTGTGGTTCCAAGAGAAGTAATTTTTGTTGATTAAAAAACGGCCACCACTAAACCTGAATCCCACTGAGCAAAAAGAGCACCCAAAAAACTCCTCCCTGCACACTGCAGCAGGGCTGTCTGCTGGAGCAGGGGCACAGCAGGCAGGGGTTACCCATCACCCAAGCCTGTGTCTGCACTGAGGGCAAAAACATACTGGGCAAAACCGTATTTAAAGAAGAGCTGCATCTGAACCAGAACAGCAGAGCCAAACACACTCTGAGCTTTGACAGGTCGTGACACAACCTTCTGGGGACTCAGATCAATGGGCTTGTTTTGGCTTTGCCCTTTAAGAATCCCTATTTGATGTCCTGCACCCTCCCTTTTCTTTGGATCCTCCCATCACTGATGTTTCCTCATAATTAACTCCCCAGACATTTAAGATTTCCCAAATGATGTCGATAACCCAAAAACCCAGTAAGTGAACACTTGCACGCAGCTGTCCCTGCACAAAAGATGCTGAGGGGAACAGGGAAAGTCACAGATGGGAAAAATCTTCTGCATACTGGACAAGAAGGGGCTGGAAGTGGAAAAGCTGTTGCACTGGTATGGGCAGTGCTCCAGAAATCAGGGATGTGCCGCACCAGGAGCACAGTGCTCTCCCAAGGTTACCTGTCTCCCTGGTTGGCAGGGATCCTTCAGCCACCACAGGGTTTCTGTGGGAGCAGGCAGACTGGCAGTGGCAGCACACCCCTCAGCCTGGGTGCTGCCAGCCGAGCCGAGCCACAGACAGCTAATCCTTGGAGGAGCAACGAGTGGCAGCAGGAGCTGTGCCTGAGTCAGGAGGTGCATGTCCCACCTGCTTCCAAGGAATGCCCCATGAGGCGATTTCGGCTGAGGGGGTGGGGAGGTGTGTGAGACCACGCTCTGGAGATGAGATATCATCACTGCCATGAGCTCATGCATTTGCATTTCAGAGCCTGTGAGAGCCTGGTGAGACCAAGGGCATCAGAGCCAGGTCCCAGGCGTTGGTCTGCTCTTCCTGCAACCTGGGATGTGCATGGCCTGGTTCTCTTTCTGTCAGCGGTGTATTAGCAGATTGATAACATGCTAGTCATGCTTGTCTGGATGGTCAGTGCGATTTATGGAGTTGAGCTACTGTTTAACAAGCATTCCCAACCTGAGGGGCTGACCAAAGATAGGAATGCTTTGATGTACTCAGTCTCTTGAGGCATAAAAGAGTTAATAACCAAAGGCTGGCAGGAGTGAAATGTGTAAAACCATGAGTGCCATGGAAAAGGTGAATGAGGATTCATTGTACAGTGTCTCTTCCAGTGCCGGGACGGAGGAGCAGAGGAAACCAAAAAAGGTGTAGGAGAGAGCTTTCAAACACAGGGGCTACCTCACTGCCCAGTGGAGTCACATGAGAAATGCTTTGTTTTAGGACAGCGGGTATTGAGGAGCTTTCCAGGTTAACAAGTCAACAGAAAAGAAATACTGGGCAACAGAAAGACCATTTCTGGATCCAGGAGCCCCTGACCCCCAGAGTGCCACAGCTGGTAAAACACTTTGGTGAGGTGTAACATGCTTAGCCTGTTGCTGTGCTTCCCCCTAGGCATCTACCATTAGTCACTATCAAAGACAGGACAGTGGGCCAGGCAGCTGACAAATAATTTCCATGGTATAAAGCCTGACTCATGGCAGTGGGGAGGCTCCACTGCCCGTAACTCCTCGCCTCGCATCCCGAAGCAGTAAAACCCATGTTGTCACAGCACTTACCAGTAGGGCAGGTTGTAGCTTGTGTCTACTACCAGGATCAAGTCAATCCTCTTTGGTGAACGTCCCTTCCAGGTGCTGTGGGAAGCATTTGCTTAGTGCTCCTCAGCCTCTCCTTAGAGCCCCTTCGCTTCCTCAGCTCTGAGCATGAAGTCTATTAAAGAGGCTTCACATTATCTCTTGGTCTCAATACAACCAGCACTGCTCAGCTTAACGTATTAAACCATGTAAAAATGTCACACATTGGGACTCAAAAAATTAGGCAGAAACAAATATTTCATATGTTTTACCTTATTACATTTAAGAAGTGTATGTGCATGCTGGCTTTGCCATGATCTATCCTTTTGCCTTATCCTTTTTCATCTTAAAAACCTGAAAGTAAATTTTGTTTATTAAGTTAAAAGGAATTTCCCCAACTGCAACTCTAATATTGAAATACTGTAAAAATAACACCTGCCATATTAAATTGCAACCACTGGCAGTCTAAAGAAAAGTAAATGGCTCTGCATTGACCAAAGGATGAGCACTTCCCAAACAAGGGATGGAAAAAATGATGTCTGCTATTTCAGTAGAAAGGTGCATGTGCGTGCCAATGGAAACAGACTGAAGAGATGCCATTAGACATCCAGCCAGTGCAGTGAGGTCCTGTTCCCTTCTTGAAGACATCCTAGAAAATCTGTGATCACTTCCAGGCAGATATGAAGGTGCTTCCCTGAAATCAAAGCATTCAAACTCATTATGAGCCCATGTGTTTTGATCTTCCTCTCACACTCACTTCTTGCTTTTTGGGCTGGTTTTGCAGAGACAACATGAGACTTTCAGGAAGAGGCAGGAGGGAAGTCTGGGATAAGTGACACTGTAGTTCAAGACATGCCAAATGACATGATCAGTCTCTGCTTGTCACGATGAGAGTAGCAAAGTAACCTACCCCATGCCTGTGAATGTCATCTCACATCAGCTCAGCCACTTTTGGAAGTGCTTCTCCCGCTGTCAGTAGTGAACAGCTGGTGGCTAAGAGGGCACCAACAAACTTAACAAACCTGACACTTCCCAACACCCTACCTAATCCTTTTTGGCTGGAAAAGCTTGTGGGAAGACAAAGAGTGCTGGCACAGGGCAGGTAACTCAATCACAGTTCCAAATACAAACACTTACTGAGATCTGTATGTAGCTGTAAGTTCCCTCTTGTATTTCTCATCAGCGGAGAGGAAAATGCCTTGCCTGGAGTTTTCAGTGCAACAGGGAGCAATGAGGAAGTTTTGCAAATAAGTCTCTTAAGACCAGATTCCAACTTGCTCATTGGGAAGAGGAGAATTAAATATACCTGATCATGGGCAATTGTACCACCCCCACCCTCCCATCAATATGTGAGTTACAGGGCAGCAAGGTAACGTGAGAGAGCACTAAAATGTGAGCTCAGTTTGGACATGAAGGAGTGGGGCTGCACAGAAGGAAGGTATCTGAGATCTGAAATGCAGGAAGGACTAACCTTTGCATCCCAGGAATACACATTCCTGTGCAACTAACACAAAAAACAAAGAGGGGAGAAATGGAAATTAATAGATTTCTGTATGGGCAGAACAAAGCAATGACATTTGATATAGTAACAAGCTAATCCCACCACTTGATAGACATGAGTTTGGTGGCACATGTCTAGGAACATTCTTGAAGAACAAGTGGGTATGAGTCACAAGTATCAGATGTGGTTGGGAAAACAGGCAGCTTAGTGCTTTCCTAATGATTATTGCAAATTTTCTGTATATCTGATATTCTCAGTGTGTTATTTCAAGATGGTTTGAAATTTTGGAGAAAAGCAAGTCTCAGTAAAGGAAGCCAAGCTGACAGAGGAAAGCAGAGCCTGTGTTACCTCTAGGAGTAGGATGTACAGGTCTGCAGGCTGCCCACAACAGTGGCACCAGCACAGAGCAGACACTGGGCAAAAACTTGAAAACCACTTTTTTATCATTTTGACACCTACACACTCTGAGATCATTTATTTCAGGCCAAAGTCTTGCCAAACCTTAGTTCAAAGAGCAGACTGCGCACATCTCTAGAAAGTGTGGAAAAATAACTAAATTTAAACCATTTTCATAGTGGCAGCTTCCAAGTGAGGAGCAGGAACATCTGTCAGCATTTTGTTTGTTTGCAATTTTTTCCCCTCTGTCTTAAGATCAAACTGTTTTATTTTCAGTACATCCTTTTAGTGATGCTGTTGCTCAACTGTTCCCTACCTCAGTAAATGAATTTTCTCGTGGGATACATTTTGGGTTTCTGAGCCCAGGTATCTGCTCCATAAAGAATCAAATTGCAACACATTTTATAAATCACATCAGGTATGTATTTCAGCTAGCTCTGTTTCTGTTCTCAGCTCTTCCACAGAAGCCCTGTGGGATGGGCAAGAATCTTTTCCCAACTTTCACAATACATTTATTCACAGCCACTCTTGGGCCAGCATCATCTGTTATCAGCTGTGGTGTCTCACACCCACCTGCATTTTTTCCTACCCCAACACATATTTGAGTAACCACCTCATCATGCAGCCTTCACCTCTGGCAGATGGATGTGCCGGGATACAAGACTTCACATATGTGCCTGCTCACACAGATGTGGCACCATGTCCAGGCTGTCCTGCAAGGGGCACAGCCACATGCACAGCTCCATGGTGTGCAGTTAAGCAGTTACCCTTCAGCTAAAATCCAAAAATAATTAGGCTGAGAAGGAATGAATTAGACTTAATGGCCATGGGCCCACATCTCAGTTTCTGGGCAAGCTTGGACAGATTCTAGGTAGTCATAGGAAAGATTATACCCATGGTTCCCTCCTCTGGGGACTCTGCACTTCCCAGGAGTTTCTCCCAGTGGAAGGCACTGGGTGTAGGAGGCCACCTGAAAGCATGCCAGCATCCTTCCGGTGGGATAAGGGTGCTATTGTTGAGACAGGCTTCCTAACTAATTTAGAGCCTGCCTGCAGGTCTCCTAATTAATGCTCTACCCGTCTCCTTCAAGCCTAACACAGGCATTGAGTCAAGAAGACATTTATGCATCAAATCCCAGCCTGCTCTAACTCTTCAAGGCATATTCCTGAACTGGAGCCACTCTGTCCTATTACGTGAAGCAGCTCACAGCACAGGGACAGCCCCAGGGAGGCCAGCCCTGTGCTGGTGTCACCTCTCCCTTCCTACACCTTTAAGCAGTAACAGCTTAAAACTGGCATATATATGGAGGGCATTTTTCCTAGAGTATGGGAAGCAACATAACCAGGACACAGTTCAACATTGTGTATTATCCAGGATGAATATTCCTTGCATGGCGAATGTGCAAGCTCTGCTTGAAATACATGGTCCTCATAGTGATGTTTCCAGCCAGAAAGAACCCTCATTTTCCAGTACCAGCCATTTGACACAGGGACTTGTATTGAGTTGCTCATGGATTTAACAAAAGGAATTACCTGGAACGCTTGTGCGCGTTGTGTGAACATGGACTCTCCCCTGTGTGCTTACAGCCTAAACTTCAATGGAAATTAAACACAGACAAGTGATGCCAGCTGCAGTCTACAGTACAGTGCAAGAGGACAAAGTGTAAAGGCAGATTTTCTTTATTTTTAAATATTAGTAACACTGCACAAAAAAAAAATAAAATAAAGTGGTACTTAAGTGACAGATAACCGGTACTGGATAGTAACCATAATTTACATCCCCTCACAGAGTTCACAAAGGGTTATTTGCTTTCAGAGGGTTACATTGGGTAATTGAAGCTAAACCATTCAGCTACCAGAGACACCAGAATTTGTTATATCAAACCATGCGAGAATGCAGACTTGACTTTTCTGTTTAGCTTCTCTCTTACACCGTTATGTGCATTCCTACAGCTTTTAAACGTTAGGATGAGTGAGTTTCTTCAGGAACTGTGGACTTTCAATATTGCCAGGTTTCAGGCTGTTACATCAACAACGTATTGGCAAGAGGAAGACAAAAGAAACAAAACAAAACAAAACCATAAGCTGCTAACTCCTACCTGGAGGTTAAGAAGGGGAGACAACATACTGACAAGAAACATGCAGGTAAATGCTTAAGGCAACAGAAGGGCTCTGTACACACTAAAAGGTTAAGAGAAGCAATGTGTCATGCACATGAGACGAGTATGGGAAGCAAGGAAGTCATCTTGCCAGAAAATATGTATTTCTGTTAAATCTAAGACATCTTTTCAAGCTAAAAAAATTAGTCCTGCAATAAAACTGATGTAAAATGGTTTCATACATAAAGGTGTAAGTTCCTTGCAGAAACGACTTGATAAAATCTTATACAGATGCTGAAAAAATGTTTATTATCTAAAACCTACCCAGCAGAAACAAAGAGCAGTTTTAAAGTAGCACTTGGATAATTTGTCTCTAGGTTCTGAAAATAAACTTTTAAAATAAGGAATGATTTCACTAAACAATTCATCAGAAGTCAACTAAGCTTAAAGAAATCAGAGGAGTACTTACAGGAGGCCATCATTACACTATGCTTCTTAAAATCAGAGGATATAACTTCATGATACAGTTTAAAATGAAGGAACATTTCAAAAGCAGGGACAAAAGTGCCCAGCCTGGGGGAAAAAACAAAAACAAAAACCCAACCACAAAAGTCACTTATTAAGCTTGCATAAATTACCCTATAAGAGCTCATGTCTCAGTCCCATTCCCAATGACATGATTGAACAGGACTCCTCTTTCAACAGGCCTGATGTTGATGCCAGTGACCAAAAAAACAGGCACTTGCACAACCCTTTATCTCCTACAAGACAAATAACAAACACTAGACCAGAGTCATTTTAGTCCCAGGGAAGGAAGAGGTAAGAAATTCTGTAACGCTTTCCAATCTTCAAACCTAACACACTTCTAACCACGGCCAGCCTCATCCGAATTCCCTAACCCGACTGGCAAGAAAGCCACTCCGTGAAACTAAAAGGAATAACATAGTGCAATTTTAGTACAGTTTGAAACATGAGTCACTTCCTTGCTAGCAGTGTGAACAATCAAAAAATATACACAAAAGAGGTGTGCTCAAAGGTAACATGAAGTTGTCATTATTATAAAGGTATTGGCATAGCAGAGAAGTCCATTTTAGTAACTCCCTTTGGTTGACTTCTTCTTCTTCTGTTCCTCTCTCTGCTTCTGCTTCCTCCTCTTGCTGACTTCTTTGTATCCTGAGGAAACATGGCTTGTAAAACACTTTTCACAGTATTCATGGACTTTTTCCTCTAGCAAAAGCACACATTCTCTGAATGGTTTAAGGAATATTAAGGAAAAGGTCTGGCTTCCTCATGTATTGGGTTTTTTGTGTTTTGTTTTGTTTTTTTTTAAATTTACCATTTCCACAATATCCCTTACATAGGATAGAAAGAAGACACTACCAATCTTTGAAGTTTGAAAAGATCTGGAGAGCTTTCAAAATACTTCAAAGCCATTCAGGAAAAGCTTCAAAAATACAGCACATGCAAAACCCGAATAACTTTCAAAATGGAAGCAATAAATAAGACTTATACAGCAGGAGCTATTTAAGTACTGGCATTTCCTGCTCACAGTAGTCAGTTACCACGACATTTGCATTTCCATTTTAAGACTAGGGAATGCCAAGAATCCTGAGTAAATAAGAAGGTGCCCAGTGTTTACCAATATATATTTTATATGCTGGTCATCAGCCTGCTCATGCTTAACTATGCACCACAGGTCATATTCTACTGCAGCTCCAGTGGTGCATGAAAGTATTGAGTTCAACAATTATTTGCTGCAGGTTCAGTAGGGCAGAAGCTTCCAGCCATGTGATCATCATTCCAGTGGTTTATTCCCCCCAGAAAGATGTGTGAAAAACATTTCTAGCTTTAGATCACACCTTTTGCTCCAAACGTGCAGTAAAATCCAACTTGCTGGCAGACTTGCATGGGCAGTGAACTGTGTGAACCACCACATCTACCCAGGTGCACTCATAAATCTAAACTGAAAGCCAGCAAACATTTCCCTCAGACAATCCTTCTGTGATGCTTTCAGAGAGCTGGAGGGATCTTTTAGCTCAGTGGTGCTCTGCCACTGGCAATCAGCACAGTCCAGTGACTGGGGCCAGCACAGAGCTGCTACAGCCAGCTGAGAGGCAGGGCTGGGAGGCAGAGGAATGACCCTGGAAGGGCACAGCTCTGCCTGTATGGAAATCTCTTTGTTTCCTCCGTTTTGTCGGCAGGCAGAGATGGCCCAGAGGAAGCTGTGTCACCATTGCACCTGGTTCTCCATCAGTTTAGTACCAATGGCAAAATTAAGATGGGAAAAAGAAGCGGTGGGAGGCTGGAGGAGTACGAAGCCACACTGTGGCTGCAGTTTGCTCCTCACCAGATCTCCTCCCAAGTGCAGTTAGAGATGTGCCCACTGCAGATCTACAGTTCTTCAGTTTAAGACTTGGGGAGAACCACAAGGTAAGTTTTTCGGCTAAAACTATTTGAGACATTATCAAAGGCTTTGCATTAGAGGAAATACACTCCCTTGTAGCAAAGGGAAACTGTTCTAGGTTATCACTCTAGCTCCTATGCTGTATCAACAGCATGACTTCATCTTTTGCAATCATCTGAGTCAAGAGGCAGGGTATTTACTTAGAAATTCTGCCATGAGTGATCAGCCTGCTGAGAGTGGAAACCAGTTCTCTTGTTTAAGGAAGAGAAAAACTGGCAGTGCTTTGCAGAATTGCAGGTGACGCTGTGTTTTCCCTGCACCCTGCCACCCCCTGAGCTACCATCCTGTCCCCGGGGACACTGTGTGAACATCCACTAAGAACTCTATCCAGGAAGTTTCCTTCCATGTCAGCCCCTCAGTCATAGGATCCCTGGGCATTCAGTTTACTAAGGCACCCATCCCAGAAGGGCTCAAGCATCTCTCTGCTTTCCCACAGAGGTCAATGGAGGCAGAAGAGACATGCTGACTCCTGAGAATCAGTCATCCAGGGGGTGTTATTCAAAGGATTCTTCCCTTTACTGGAGGGAAAAACAGCATCACATCAGCTGATCAGAACTAGTTCATGTAATAACTATGAAACAATAGCACAGATATTTGGAAAAGGGTCATTAAATCCTAGCAGGTTATTAGCTCATAATTTTTGTATTTTCCATTCTCAAAACACTGTCAGTATTTCTAAAAGGCTTATACATCCAGGTATGGTTGCATTTGATGCTGCTATTTTATATCAAAATACCTTTTTTATTTTCAACAGTCCATTTTCTTCAAATGTTTGAGATTTTGAAAGCAGTTCTAGCAACTCTTCCTTAAAAATACTGAGAGTCAGTGTAAATTATGACTTGAAGTGAATGCCGCATAATTCATTGTCTTATAAATGAAATAACTCAAATGTTAAAATAATGTGATATGAAGTTATTTAGGCATTTGACAACATGGTCTCCTACCAGCCTCGAGAATGATAAGAGTGAAAAGTGGAAATCTTTTAAGCTTTCTTTTATCACTGACACACAGAAACAGATTGGCCAAAGTGGGAGATAACACACAAATACAGAGTATTCCTCAGGAGAAAACTGCCAGGTCTTTTCTGTTTTGAGCCCACTGTGATAAATAATTTTACTCTCTACCATTTCCTTTTCTATCCCCACCTAAGAATAAAGGCTAGGTCAAACTTTGCCAGTCTGTTAGTTCCAGTGATGCTATGCTGGGTGATAACAGCCAAAAACCTGATCCAAACAAGTGAAGCAACTTCTAACACAAATAAGAATTTCACACTAAAGATGTAGCCCTTCGGTGCCTGTTTCACTCAAATACTTCAACCAGCACTAATTAAAAGCACATTTAGCTGCCTTGGTTACAAGACTAGCCCCAAAGTCACAAAACAACAAAATCTGAATTAGAAAGCAGCAGCCCCATGATTATTTGATCACTTTGCAGTGAGCCTGTGTCCTGGTGAGTTGCCAGCACCACAAAGTGTCCATAGAAACTTCCCATAGTGAGTGCCAGGCTGAACTGGCTTCAGCAAACAGTGCTGGCCCTGGAGAAGGGCTGTTCAGATTTTCACTCTCAGAAGCAATCATTAGCCATCTCTACTCTAGAAACGCATCACAGGGTGGAGAGAGAACAGGCTGCTGAGAGCTTCCCCAAGCTGTGACGTTTGGAAAACAGATTCCCTCAAATGCAGATAGATATCACCCTGACTTGGTATGTCTTGCTTTTGTCAGCTGCCAGGAGCAGAGATGGATGAAGCAAGAATCCACATCATTTGGAATTACACCTGGTTCGCTACCTGGGTAATTCTTGCCTAGAACAAACAGCAATGGCTAACCCACTCTTTCCATTTCACCCCCTTCTTTTCTACTTCCAGAAGAACCATAACAAGCACGGAAGGTACTCCAGTTTTCGTAACACTGCTGAAAGCTGAAAACAGCTTCCAACAACACCTAGGTGCAACTCCCTCAACCCTCACTCAGCAATGACCAAAACAAATTGGGAAGCCTCTCTGCTGTGTCCCAGATTGACTTTCCTTCTGGCTTTCTACTTCCCTGCCACCTGCACCTCCCAAAGTCACGAGCTTATTCAGTCACTGACTATGAAACTCATCACATTCTTGGGTGGCAACTGCGAGGGAGGCGTGCACATCGGGCGGCCGATCCAAAGGCACAGGTGTCCTGGGGAAAACACTCCTATCCAACTCATTTCTGGTATCCTGCTTCTTCCTGCCCTCCCTGACATCTGCCTGCTCTACCAGGATGCATGGGGCAACCACGGGTCTGCTCCACCTTCCTTCTGCCAGCACAGAGGAGCATAGGAACCAGCAGAAGGAAGCAAGGTGTTCAGTCACAGCTGACAATTAACGTGCAGCATTGCTGCTTCTTGACCCACATCAGTCAGCAACAAATGTCATGGCCTGATTTTTACAGAGGATCTGCAAAGGTGAAGACTTTGGAGGAACCTCCCTCCACTTTCAGAGTGAAACACTGAGGTTGGGGGTGGGAGGGATTCACACTTTCTGTTCAGGTCCCGGAGAAAATGTTTTCCAAGGTCTACTAACTTTTTGCTAAGATTGCAGTCAGTCTCTTGCCCTCCTTCAAAACATGGAAGCAGCCATGGCCCCAGCACTTACACAGAGCTTTATAACAGGGCAGCGAGGCAATTTCAAGCTGGGTTCTGTAATGCTCTTTCTCATTTTCTGCTCTTAGAAATGTCTCTCTTGTCAAAACAATAAATTGCTATTTCAAAGGCAGCTAGCTTACTTCTGAGCTGCAGCCACCCTCTGTTATTTTAGACTGGCCACACTCACATGTGCCATTATAAAAATTCACCCCAGATCACAGCTTCAGTATAATTTCATGCACGTGACTCACTTTGCAATTACAGCTTTGCACTACACTTTCACATCCCCCTCCTTTCAGCCTGAGCCACTGCCCAGCACACACCACAGCCTGACCTACTAATTCCCTCACAGCATCCACAGCTCCTGCCCGTGCTGAGGAGCAGTGGAGAGGGAGCCTGCCTTTACGTAAAGACCTGAGGTGACAAAACATCCCACCCTGTCTAGGTATGCTGCTCCACTGTTTAATTATCTGCACTGTTAAATCCAAGGTGCGAGTTCTCCAGTTTCACTGGCCAACCCAGTGATGTAATCCCAACTTTGATGTTTTAGGGGACTGAAGAGCTTTAGCAACTTGCAGGGGCCTTCCTTCATGCTTGCTCACCACACTGTTTTCGTTACCAATTCTGCCTAGAATTGCCACAAGAACATACCAGGCCAGATAAAAACCCGCTTGCCTGCTGTTAATTAAGGTAATGCTATTACTGAACAGATTTTCAAAGTTTTACTCCCAAAAAACAATCAAAAGCTTGCAAGGTTCTGCAGCCATGGAAGCCCTTCCACGTGCAGCCCAGCTATCTTCAACGGGAAGCAAATGGGTCCCAGGATGATTTGGTACCAGCAGCCAAAACACCATGCGTGAAGGCAGCTCTGGGCTCAGCCAGGGAGCAACCAGCCAGTCTCCAAATCCAGCAGCCAGCCTGCCCAATCCCTGCCCCAGAAGAGTACAGCTGTTCCTACTGGCACACAGCTACAGCCAGGGGATGTGGAGCAAAGGGAGAAGGAGCTCCATCTCTGCACCTCCAGTATTCCTCACCTGTTAGATTTCCATAGAAAACAGTGGCTTTGCTTTCCTTTCTCTTTCCATTACATGCCCAAAACTAAGTATGTGATGGAATTATAAAGTAATTAGTTTGGATAACCAAGCATATTGCTGTTATTAGTTAGTAAAGTGTAATTCAGGAAACTGCATGTTGGTAAAAAGAACGGAGACTGAATTAAAGATGAAATAAAGTACAAATAGCTCAACTTTCCAGAAGAGGAATTCAGGCCAGCAAAGGATCAAGATTAGTTAAGCTAGTTCTTTTAGAGACATTTCCTCTCCACAGATGCCAGTGGATAAAAATGCAGCAAAAATGAATAATTAATGTTGTAAGTTGTAGGTTAATGCAAGCTATTTCATCCAAAAGGAAGAGCAAACCTTGCAATATTATCTTCCAAATAATGAGATTTCGTATCATGTATTTTTCAGTATTTTAACAATTAAGCATTTCAACAATTCTTGTTGGATAAAGGTCAAAACTCTCGAATCCAGAGCAGTAGTTTTTTTAGGGATAGTTAGCACTACCTTTGCCATTAATGGCTGCCACCCCCAGGGCTCCGTTGGCATTAATATCACTTGGACACAGATCCCACCAGTCAGCCATGTATCACACAGTCAGGGAGCACAGCACTTGCAGTGCCTAAATTATTATTTTAAAAATTCCTTGTTTGGAGCTAGAGAACTGTTTGAGATATGCAGTGACTTCAGAGCACAAGAGGTGAAGTTTTATTCTAAAAGGCCATTATGAAACCAGGAACAGCTTCAAGAGCAATTTCCACTAAGAGGCAAAGTGTTAAATGGAGAATCAAATTAAACTCTAATTTTTTTATTAAATACCCACTGTGATGACTAAGGAGAGGATTCATCTCACCTCTGGATATCAGATGCCAGCCTACATGAGTTGGCCAGCCTTTCCTCTTGGGCACTAGAGAGATGCCACTTGCAGAGGGATCCCACCACATAGTCAAGATGAAACCTGTCCCCTTCTCCTTCATTTGAATTTCCTACAGACTTACAAATCAAAACTCAACAATCTCATTCCTAAAGCTGGAAAAAGAAAACCACTTCACTGCAGGTAAATCATTAAAGACTGAGGGTTAGCTTGAGATGCTCCAACTGGGCCAACGTCTAAAACTGCTTTGTGGTCCCACTGCCAAGGGCCCCACACCAGAAGTGGCAAAACTGTCTGATTCGAGGTGGAAAAGCGCCTGGTTTGAGGCCATTGAACTTAACAATTTTCCACTGACTTGAAAGGGCTTTGGACCAAGGCAGAAAAAGATGCTATTCTTCCCCAACGCTGGCCCGTGTAAGCACGGCAGCTGCCGCAGTGATCGATGAGAAGCCAAGCGGGAGCGAGTCAGTGGTCTCTGTAATTACAGAGCTGTGCTGGTGAAGCCTCCTTTCTGGGCAAGGCAGTCAGCAGAGGTGAACACCCATGAAGGGGAACGGCGTTACTGGCCAGGGCTCGTGCACAAACTTCCCAGGGAGGGGTTAAGACACTCACGTAGGTTTTTATGACTGACTCGACCAGTCCTTCAGCAGCCCTGTCCATCAGAGGAACAGCAGGCAAAATATTTAAAGCAACAGTAAAATCTAAGTCTTATTTCAATCAAGTTTTCATCCTGAGTCTTTTACGGCAACTCACAATCTACTGGTAGAAGAGAGGATCTTGTGATTGCACTAATACTTCTGGAAATTAATTTTAATTGCAAACTTGTGCGTCTTGGGTCGTAAATAATTTCACAGCAAAAAGTCCTTAGCAATCTTAAAAATTGCTCCAAAAATTGCATGGTGCATGTCAAACTCGGCTGCTCTTTGGACGCCATTGCAAAGTATTGTTATGATTGCAGAGAACCTCATGTCTCCAAAGGCACAGCCAAGGTTTTGTTTTGCCAGCTACACAGAGGAGACCAACCATGTAACCCTTGGGTGGGAGACTTAAGAACATCAGCCCAGAGGTTACATTCAGGCCTCTGTATATTTTTTTCTTTTTTTAAGGAAAATATTCAACTTTGCCATCCTTAAAGACACAAAACTTCCAGCAACTGATCAGGAAGACATTTATCTAAACACTTCTATTTTTTCAGTCTGTCATCCCACACAGTATCTTTAGCTCTTCCATACGGAAGGCAGTATTAGATTTAAAGGCTCATAAATGCAGCAGAAGTTGGTACAGCACTGGGAGTACATGAGCACCTGTTCTGGGGGACAGTGCTCATTTTTCATGTGCTGTGTTTACCCTGAGGAGCCTCACATGGTCACACTTCCCAGCACTTCACCTAATTCCACACTACTGAGAAGGGCCCTTAGTTTGGGCATCCAAGTTGAAAGGCATCTTCGTGTATCACAAAAACCTGTCCTGGCAGTCCTGGATGATCCCTGACCACAGGTTCCAATTAAATCAAGTAGTTAGGAGGACTGTGTTGTCCAAGATAGCCTCTGGACTACATTGCCAAAACATTACAGACTGGAAATATATCAAAGGACTAATTACTTCCAAAAATAACCCAGAAAATTGCTGCATTGCCACGTTTGCCTGAACGGTCTCAGCCTTCTCTATTAGGATTTAGGTGCCTAAAATTGCAGCTCCCAGAAATAGTATCAAGTTGCTGAACTTCTCCTTGGACAAGGAAGCCAAGCACAATTTAAGTAAATGAATGTGCAAAGTATGAGTTAACCACTATATGGCCTTCACTTTTAACAACCAAGAGCAGAGGCACTTCAGCAGCACAACAATATTTGCCCTGGATCCTTAAATATCCCAGGGCATTAGTGAATCTAGGCTACATGGAAGATCAGAGCTAAAGCAGGATGAAGGCACACAAGCTGCTGTTTGTTTTCTACCAGAGAGCTAACATTAAGTCAACACACAGCACCAACTTCTTGCTTGGCTTTTTGGTTTTGGCTTTTGACTAGCTGATGGATCCTCCTTTGGGTGTTTCTCCCCACCATGCTTGTGCACACCTGATAAATGAAAAGGGGCCTCGAAGCTGCTTGTGACCCGGCTTCTATCTTGTTCTTCCAGCTCGTCACTATTATAATGAAAGGCATATCGGGGGGAGCTGGCAGGCTTGTGAGGCTTCTGCAGGCGAGGGTTGGCTGGCTGGGAAGGCAGCGCGTGTTGTCCTCTCCGTCTGCACTCCTCGGCAAAGGCTTCTTCATCTGCCTCCCCTGAAAAAGCAAAAAGTTCAAGAGAAGTGAGCTGGACCCAAAATGCCTAAGTTTAGCCTGAAGAAAAAAGAAACCCTCAGAAATGGGCTGGACATTTGGGGTCACATAGCTAGTGTCTTGGCTGTGGTTAATCACAGACAGCCCTGTGTATCTGCAGATCAAGGAGCGTCTGGAGCATAAAGCTCCACCAGTGGCCTCTCACTACACTGAAGCCACCCAAAAAATCCACTAGATACAATGACTCAGGGGCCACTGCTCCCTTTTCCCCAAAATGACAGGGTGAGGAAGCTGAGCACATGGCCCTGGGCAATATTTCTGTCCTGTGCAGGGCATGTCATCACATCCCACCTCACCTGGACTGTCCGGCTCAAGGAAAAGTTAAAGGGAAAGGAGGGATAAATACCCAAGCTGGCTACAGGGATGGTGGGATACAAAACCATTGTGAGTTCAGAGGGGCCAGATGTTGGACAGCTGGAAGGATGGTGGAGATGTGTAAAGGACCACATGAAGATGAGAAATCATGTTGAAGCTGTGAGAGGTAAACACAAGTCCAGAGGCAAGGCAGGTACACACAGCACAGGCCAATGAACACAATGGAAATAAAACCCAATGTTTGCAAAAACTGATATGAAAGATGAGGTACTCCAGTCATACTCATGCTGTTTTGCAGATGACACTTTCCTTTGCTGCAGAAACCATAACAGTACCAGTGCTGGAAAGTAGAGAAATCAGCTACCAAAACACACAAAAACCTCTGCAAAACCACACACTGAAAAGCAAATAAGATACCAAAAAGTCAATGAAACATATTCAACCTGGAAAATAAGAGAGGGGCAAGGGGGGAAAAAAGTGAGAACAAAGGTGTGTACCACATTTGTTTCTTAAAGGCTTTTTAAAGTTTCATGCGTTCAATTACTTAAGTACTTTTAATAGAGCTGATGAAATATGGCATCATTTTATTTGCATCAAAAGTGGTGTGTCACATTCTGGAAGCTTTTCCTGGGATGTGCCCGGCATCAGCTGCTTAGGGAGGGGTGTGTGCTCTCAGCTAATGTGTGTGCTCTTAGTTCATGGCTGGAAAATGCTTTGAAGGTGGAAAAAGCACCACGTACGCAATACAGGACAGGGCAGGAATACCCACTTGGTGTGTGCACCAAACCACCGACAGTCAAACACAACAGGCTGCATTGTCTTTACCTGGTAATCGTTCACAGGGAGATGCTTCTGAGGGCATGAGGAGAAGGAGGCAAGGCATGTTTAAAAAGTCATTTCACAGTGCAATGTGGCACCCGAGGCCTTGCAGGAGGGGAGGGCTCCAGGATGTGCCTCACGTTGCCCAGCTGTGTGTCTGAGCACCTGATGTGCTTGGGTATTATGCAGAGGACGCTTCTTCCCAGGTGATTAAATGCCCATCCCCACCTCAATGCTCATGCTTTTATACTCTGGAGTCTCCCCCACTTCCAGAGCAAACACAACAAAGATAAGACAAGGATTTCTGCATTTAGACTGCCTGCATCATGCCAGTGTAAAACCCTGCTGTGTGGTTCTCCTTGCAGTAGGAGAGGATTGGCAGGATGGTGCTTTTCCCCCTCACATGGGGCACAGCACTTCAGCTACAAGAGATGGAGAGCAAGGGAAAGCTCAGAGAACTCCAGTTGCAGAATTGCCATCGTTTCCCATAAGAGGCTACAGGATTTTACACACTTATACAAACAGCACTGAAGCATGTATCAGGCTGATGATACCAGGTCTATGAAGATAAGCCCATAAAATGCCAAGAGTAAGAAAATCAAAGCACAGGAAACCCAAGTACATCAGTTGCACACACAAAAACCAGTCAAAAGAATCCATGTCCTAACAAGTTATAGTACGCCAAAAATAGGAGATCCTTCCCCTCCCATGGAAACACAAACTGCATGGCTCTCTTTTTGATGTGCAAAGTCTTGTTTGATGTACGTTTAAAATTTTTATTGGCAAACAGATGCAGGAACGGGAAATGTGCTGATCTTGAAGTTGTGTGTGTGTGCATCACACAGACTATCCAATCAGACACACTATGTATTGGACTCAGGGAACCAGCATGCCTCTGGAATCACAGAACATTTCAGCTGGAAGGGACTTAAGCTCATCTAGTCCAACCCCCCTGCAATGAGCAGGGACATCTTCAACTGGATGGGGCTGCTCAGAGAATGGTAAAACCTGACCTTGAATGTTACCTTGAATGAAGGGATGAGGCATCTACCAATTCCCTGGGCAACTTGTGCCAGTGTTTCACCACCCTCCTTGTAAAACAATTCTTCCCTGTATCTAAATTGACCCTCCTTCAGTTTAAATCAGTGTCCTATCACTACAGGCCCTACTAAAAAGGGCCTTNTAAATCAGTGTCCTATCACTACAGTGACCCTCCTTCAGTGTCCTATCACTACAGGCTCACCTAAAAAGGGCCTTCAGCTTTCTTACAAGCCCCCTTTAAGTATCGAAAGGATTAGACCCATCTTGATCACCCAAACACAGTCATTCAGTTTTCCATCTCCTCGAAGCAAAGACAAGTTTTAGTTACAAACAGACCCCAAAAAACTGTCCAAACTTTTTCCTGTTTACGAGTCACGGGAGAGCAGGATGGCACCACAAATTAAATGGTGTAACAGCACGTCAGCTGCAGTTCAAACACTGAATCCACTCCAGTGCTATGCATGGCATGAGCCATTAGATCTTCCTCTGATCGTCTACCTTTAGCACACCTGGCACAGCAGTACTAAAGTATAATTTGCATCAGCTGCTCTCCCTTGTTCTACATATTTAAACACATTTGAAACATTAGAGCCTGACCGAATAAAGCCAGCTCTACCATTGGAAATAGGAAACTTGGAAGAGTTTACTCTGGGAGAGTTCAGCCACACAGCATCACCACCAGAAAGTGCTTAAACATTGCTAGAGCTTTGCCAGTGGTGATATTCATCCTAGAAATGGCTTTTAGGAAGACAGCTGGTATAGAGGGGGGGTGGGGGCATACCTGAGTTCAGAGCTGGAATGTCCACCCGAGGAGCACCTTCCAGTGGTGCTCAGGCTTTAAACAGCCCTCAGTTCCCCCAACACCTCCTTCTTGCCATCTCCTGTGCCTCCAAGCCAGCACAACCACGTGAGAGCCTGGGCAGCCATGCTGTGACCCCAAGCAGGGACTGACCCAGGTTAAAAATAACACTCTTTTTGCAAGCTTATTTTTAACCCAGCTCAGTGCCTGGAGCCAGTTCATCCTGCAGCCACCCCAGATGGGGCAGGGGAGGGGGGCAATTATCCAAGGCAACGGCAATCAGCATCCAGGCATTAAGCTAAAGATCCTATTCTACTAATGCAAATAATAATTAAAAACCTTGCAGTTATTTCACTTGCAAAACAGCTGGGAGAAGTTACATTTCTAAGGGTTGATTCTGGAAATGAAGGATTCAGCGCTACTAGTAACATTTAAAAACAATAATTAAAGTTTGGTTTTCTGGTGCACCAGGTTTTCCCAAATGAACAGCAGCTTCTGGTGAAAAAGAAATGAAGCACGAGCTGTAGCATCCTAAAAAGCTGCACTGGGACTAAAAGCTGTCTTCTCCAAGCAAGAAGCACTGGAAAGTAATTCCTCATAGCAAAGCTGCTGCAGGAAAAGGGGAAAACAGGGATCCTTCGAGTTGTATTTAACCAGTAGAGGGCAATATTGCCTGTCGGAGGGCGTCGCCATCAGAAGAGCTGCTGCCAACCTGTGTTTCTGCGGAGACACGGGGATTTATTTCACACGGAAATAAACACATTTATTTCTTGGGCGAGGTGGGCGCTCTGGGGGAGCCGCCAGATACACCGGGGGTCTGTGCGTGCTCCTGGGAATCGGGGGTGACACACAGGGACAGAGGCACTGAGGCAGGGATGCTCCAGGTGAGGTGGGACAGGTGAGCCGGGACAGGTGAGCCACACAGAGCACTGCACACAAAAGCAGCCCGGCACGGCCCAGCAACATTGTTTTGTGTTCCATCTAAGTTACATCCTGGAACTGAACTGAAATCCTGCCGGGAATCAGCAGTACTTAATGGCAAGAGTGTAATGGCAGAAGAGTAAGCGTCCCGAGGATCCCAAAGCGCTGGTTTGCGTCGACCAGGTCACTTCCCACGCCGGAGGGAGCGGAGCCTTCGTGGTTCCTATTACTCACAGGCTCTGTTCTTACACACCTCAGCCGGGAAATATATATGGAAACAGGGTTTTCCCCCTGTATTAGGAAAGAAAAAGTAGGCGCAGCCGTTCGCTCATCCGAAGGAAGACTTCCCCGAGGCACCGGAGGATGCGAGTGGGGAGGGACACTGGGGTTTACCCACAGGACAGCTCCCAGCTAAGCTCCAGCCAGCCAGCTGCACAAAGGCAGCTTGCTGGAAAACTTACTCCATCCAGACCTTGCCTGAATGATGGGCAGCGGAGTGTCTTTCTAATACTTCTTCAAAAGTGACGGGGCAGTGTCAGCTCGGAGCAGGGCACTGCACTGCTGCTCCTAGAGAAGGCTCAGCCTGAGGTTAGTCTGAGCTGCTCCCAGTGTGGACTGACAACATGAAGAGTGCAGAAGGCGGAAGAAAAGCTTTTTTTGACTTTCCCCCTACTCTCTGGTACAAGGGCTTGGAATCTACCCCGTGCCTATGGAGCACACGGGAGCTTCTGATGACTCAGCTACATCTGCGGCTGCGGTGCGGAGCTGAGCCACAATGCAAACAGCAACCAAAAGTGAAAGAAAAAGAATCCCCACTTAAATACATTTGTTTGGAGTTGATTGCACTATGATCTTTGTGACCTGTTGATAAGGCTTTCCTACTGATAAACTTTTCCATTGTTACAGCAACTCTGGTAATAATATCTACCTTAGCACAAGCTACCAAGGCTCTTCCGAGACTAAAGTCCAACATTTGCTGGGAAACCTCATGTTTTCCAGGAACCCGTTGCATCCGAGAACTCATCTAACAGACCTGTCCACATGCCTGGATTACCTTGGGCTGAAAAAAATCCTGAAGATTAACTGAATCTTTTGTTTCTTCTCTTAAAAGCTTCATATCTGATCTATTATAGCACAGAGAAAGTATCAGGAGACCAAGTAACTCTACTAAAGACACAGAACTAGTGGTCTAACTTGAGGGACCACACTCAAAAGCTGTTTTCAGAAAGTTGCCAGATCATCAGTTTCTTTTCATTTCTGTTGGAAATGAGGGATGCTCATTATTCAACACCAAGCCTAGGGTATTTTCTAAAACCACATGTGCATGCAAACCCCCCTAATCCCTCCTGAAATTGTAGACAACATGCTCAGCCAAGAAAATACTCCCTCACCATTACCAGAGGCTATGTTGAGCAAGTTCTTCTGATTAATTGTTCTTAAACTTGTTTCTAAATGCCAGGAAACACAAATACTGTGATGCTTAACAGCAAGAGTTATAAAACCCTCTTTCAGCCTGTGCTCTCTGGGGTTTGGCAGGCTCGACAGAAGCCAAAATTTGTATTAAGTCCTCTTTGGAAAACGTCTCTGAGTTTGACAGTGACAGCCTTTAAAACCCCTCTCTTGCTATTTGATGTGATGCTTACAAGAAAAAGCAGCCATTTTAAAATTCTCTCCTGGAAAAAAATGCACACGGTTTTGAAAGCTGAAAGAGCCTGAAATCACTCAGAAACTATCCAGGGAATGCCAGAGCAGCTGCCCCATCTGCACCATCACTCCTGGGGCTGAGCTTTTGTAAACTGTGAAGGGAGTTTATTTCAACAGAGACGTTTATCAGCTAAAGCACAGGACAAAGGAAGAGGTTTTGAGTTGGCTCACACAAATCAGTGGCTTTCACCAATTATTAGCAATCATTTTCCTTCCAGAGCAACTGCACATTCCTCAATGATACGGAGAGCACAAGGAGATTCAGGGTTTCTTGGTGTCTGTCTGACATGTCCTTCCTGCAAAATTCAAGGAAATATTCATCTGAAGTGATGAACCCAGAGTGCTCAGCTGGTTAGAAACACTGGCAGCTCTCAGTCTGTACCCTCTGCAGAAACCTCCTGCCATGTCCCACCTTGTCCCCTCCCCATCTCCCATCCTGTGCTGGCAACAACAGCTCAGCTCTGCCAGCACCAAAAGCACTGCACTCAGACACACATTATCTGTCTCTGCTCCAACCCAAAAACTTGTATTAAGTTTATAATTGGGGGATTTGGGCTGAGCTTTCCCAGGCCAGGACCTGCATTACTATCTCTCCTGCCATGGGAGCAGGGCATTTCCACCAAGGAGGGGGAAAAAGAACATCCAGAAGAGGCAGGAGAGAGTAAGGGAGATGGTGGCAAAGCCCTGGGAAGTGATGGAAAAAACAAGGGTGTGGGATTTGGGAAAAAGGACAGACTGATGGAGCGCCTCCCGCAGTGCTATTTCTGTCCCAGGAGAGGCACGGCTGCAGCACATCCAGTGTCCAGGAAAGGGCAGGGCTCAGTGCTTTCTGCTCAACACCCACAGCAAACCTCTGCCCTTCTGGCTTTAAAAACTGGCAGGGGACTTGCTCCTTTTATTTTTGCCCTCGTATGCAGCTGCTCCAGTACCAGCCCACGCTGATCCTGCCCAGCCGTACCCGCGTAGCACAGACCCAGGGCAGGGAAAGCCCCGCACTGGGTTTGCTCACCCTCCCTGCCCCGCAGCAGCTCCCTTAGAAAGCTCAACCTTTTGAGTTTCTGGTTTTTTAGCCATCTGGATTTTACCTGCCACCCCCATCCACAGCCAAGAACACAACTGTATCCTGCATTTAGCCCAGCATGTACCAACACGAATCCTGCATTCCCAAGCACATCACAACCTCACTCAAGACAACCTTTCACCACAAAGATGCCCGAATCTGGAACAAATTGGGAAAATTAAATGAGTTTTCAGCACACACTGACTACAACGGTGCTGCAAAGGGGTGCTTTGACAGGAAATGTGATTGTGCTGTTGCCCTGAGTGGCTCTTGGGGATTGATGGTCCTCTCTGACCAGATCAGGTGGCACCGAGCTCTGGAGCCTGGCATAGAGAGGGGAACTGCTGGGAGAGACTGGAGCTACCTCCTCACTGCCAAAACTTACTCATCAGATCTTTTAAAGCCCCGTGAATGGTCCTACATTATATCTGAGGCCAGAGAGAAGGACAGGCTGAGCACATCCAGGCTTCTGCAGCTATTTTGATTCTGTGGAAGCACACCAGGGCATCCATATAGATTATACCAATTGCTCTCATCTTAAAGATCTGGGATATAGAAATGCAAGTGGCAGGAGGTAATACCAATCCCCATGTTTCTAGCAAGTAGAGATGACCCCATTTGCATGCTGCTGCTCCAAGTGAATTTTATTCATTTCACAAGACTTTATCACACAGGGGCGTTTTATTAGTTTCTGCATAAATTTTGAAAGGAAGCAAAGAAAGAGGAATGAGCTTCACAGCTTGACACATAAAAATATGAATTAGCAAGATTTCAAGCTCAGACTTTGAGCAAATGGACCTGATTTTTTTAACAGCAATTGATCTTATTGAAAAGATGATGCTTTCTATGCTTTTCAGGGTCATGTCAGAGGTCCACGACAGTCTCCTGCAAGTCTCATTGTACACCACCATACTGCAGTGCTGCCAGACCCCCTTCAAAACCTGCACCAGGGGCTCCTACTCCTGGGGCTTCTCTCCCCAAGACACACCTTTCACAATGTGTGGCTGAGATGGAGCTCAGATCATGCTACCTGTGTCTGTCTCTTGCATGGCCCCTCTTCCTGCAGAACTGGTATCACTAACATGAAAATTCTTGATTTGGTTCCATATTTACAAGGGCAGGTATTGATAGGACAAGGAGGAATGGCTTCAAACCGAAAGAGGGCAAGTTTAGGTTAAATATTAGGAAGAAATCCTTTACTGTGAGGGTGGTGAGGCACTGGCACAGATTACCCAGAGATGATGTGGATGTTTCATCCCTGGGAGTGTTCAGGGCTGGGTGGGACTCTGAGCAACCTGGTGTGGTGGAAGGTGTCCCTGCCCACTGCAGTGGGTTGGAACTGGATAATCTTTAAGGTCCCTTCCAACCCAAACCATCCTATGATTTCATGAAACAGAGGGGGTTTTGTTCAGCACAATTATATTTCAACCTCAGACAGAAATCCCCGTGGGTTTCATCTCTACCATGAGGAACCCATGCAGATCAAGTTTCACTTTGAAATCGTATTTGAAGTGCAAACCAAAATCCTACTGAGGAAAAAACCAAAACCAAACAAAACAACCGGTCCTTATAATGAAACTTAATACTTGCTACTAGAGGAAAAAATAAATAAACAAAAATTTCACAGCTCAACTACCTGCAGCTCTGCCAAGTCCTCCACTGCATACCCTGACAGAAGGTGCCTTCCACCAATGTTTCCTCTCTCCTTGTACAGAGCCCTGGGGACCTCCCCACCTCTCACACTCGTTCTCCAGAACCTCCCAGTGCCAGACCAAACAGCCCCTTCAGTGCCCCCAAAGACGAAACTTTGCTTCTTGCCTTCAGCCCTCCTAGGAGTTACCACCACCAGGTCAAGCAGAATTGTCTTCTAATTAGAAAACTCTTCAGACAGCAAAAGCAGAGGAAAAGTGCTTTTCTACTTTCGTAACAAATTCTTTACCTTCATAATCATAAAAACTAATGAGTTAAAGTATCAAGACATCATCTTATATTCCCATTAGTGACCTCACTTAAAGGAGCATCTTCAGAACAGCTCTGAGCAAGCCCTAAACTGCAAATTATACAGTTGTGTTACATATTTTTCCATTGATTACCAGCTTTAAACTAGTCTTCAGACTCTTAACGCACAGCAAAGCCGGATTACCGTAAAAGAAAGATGCATAAAGAAAAAGGCAGGCAGTTAAATTTAAAAAGAAAAGAATCTCATGAGTGACTTCAGAAAAATGTGATGAATTACTTCCCCAGCTGTTTTGTCAACACTTCCATAGTAATTTGGCAAAAGCACAAAATCACTGAGTTTATATTTTCATCAAATGGCTATTAGTGCCGTTGAAATCTCACAGACACGAGACAGTAAGAGCAAGCTCCACCTTTTATATTCCACTGTCCACACTGAGTTTGCCAGCTCTCATCTTTTCAGGTCAATCATTTGAAAAATATTCTCTCCTCTACCCTGAGCCTTAAATGCAGCACTAAGGTTCTGACGCTAAGGGTTTCATATATTAATTATTAAAAAAAAAAAAAAAAACAAGAAGAGCTACCCGCCCTCTCCAATTATATCCCAAAATGTGCAATTTATTCCTCATCCGCCCATCCCTGCATTACCAGGAGCAGGGCAAGCAAATCCCAGCCTGTGCCTTAAAACCCACCATAGTTTTGAAATATAACAACTAATTTTTCAAATTCTATCAATAACTGAATGTTTACACATGCAAATGTATGCACACATATAAATATATACATTTAAACATAGAAAAAGAGATTGTTCTGCGTATGCTGCTCAAACTGAAGTTCTGACCAAAACAGCCAATAACGAGCACAAAAATCAACATTTTCTTAAAAAAAAACACCAAACACCAAACCAGGAACATGACTATCATCCAACACTAACAATACTTACAATTCTTCTTTGTGCCTGGGAACAGTATCATCAGTTTACAGGCTCCTTCTGCAGAGATCCAGGGGGAGCAGGGAATGTTTTATCAAGAGAGCTTTGTGAGTTTTGAAAGCAGGAGTTTGAACGGTGACATTAATACCTGTCTGGTGCACCCATGTATCTCCCGGGAAGGCCACCCCGGAGTTGTCCATGCCCAGACCAATGACTGCTCCCATCCTGTGATGTTGCAATGGCACCATCCCACTTTCTCCTCTTTTAACACACCTCTGAGACCCATGGGATGAAGCACCAAGGACAACAGCAACTCTTTCCAACCACAATCTCTGGAGCCAAAGCAAAAAAGAGGGGACCAGTATTTTAAGAGCCACCACAAAGGCAGAGAAACTGGAGGGCTCTACATTTCAGAAGGGTGCAGAGCACACCAGAATGTCCACCAGGTCTTGGTGGAGAGGTGGACGCACCCTTGGAAGGGGTGCTCCCACCAAAACTGCACAACAGAACAACAACTCAACACCTGAAGTTGCCTTAACAAGCTTTTGCTTAAAATCACCCAGTGTAAGGATGTACCCACATCTCCTGTAATTCTGCAATGGCAGTGAAAGCTTTTCCAAATATTTGACTGTTTGTCAGAGGGCTCATTATACCATGGTATAAATATTTGAAAAGCTTTAAAAACAAACCATCAAAACTGGAGGTTTGAGCTGTTTAAATACAAAGACAATTCTGTACTACTGGCAGCCCAAAGTGCAGCATCCAGCTGAGCTACTCGACCTCCTCCTCGAACACCAGCAAACTCGGAATCGTCTCAGAAACACTTGCCAAGAGTTTTACTAAGTTTGAAGATGTCAAACTTCATTTACACTACAGTGTTTCTCCTCAGCCTTCTGAATCATTACTGCTCCCTTTGCAGGGTTGAAAATGTCCTGCAGTCAGCACTGTGACAGCAAAAGGAAACCTAGACCAGACGCACAACAGGTAAGGCTGATGTTCACCTACATTTGTTATCATGCAAGTCAGTGATTGACGTGAACAGTCCCAGATTTTGCACATTCGGGAACATTTCATCACTTTCCAATTAAAATTCTGACCTTGCCTGAACTGTTGGTATTGGACACAGCCAGTTATCTCTACAGAAACAATCTCCTTTTACAGTAATATTTAAAAATACTAAATAAAAGAAACCATCAGCTGTTTTTCTAAGGAAAAAGTTGCTTAGTCATGACTGAAGAGTGGACTGGAAACACAATTATGGCTGGCAAAGCAGTGATGTCACCTTCCAGGAGATGGAATCTGTTTGCAAAAGCCTTCAAAGCACTGAACTTCAGTTGAGAAGGTAAATCTATAAATAAAACCACACTGCTGTAACACCAATACATGGATGTTGATGACAGTTCAGCAAGGACCTCAGTGTGCCCACCTCTATCCCAGCTTCAGCTGAAAATATGGAAGGCCCGTATTTTAAGGCAAGATGAGCCAAAACTGTCACAAAAATAGAAAACCCAAGAGGCTTTGACCTCTGTTAACAATCTGTCATCTAACCTACATTAAAACTGCACTTCAGGTTGATAGCTTGGCTCTGTGCCGCTTACAGGTCCATACTCAGCACCAGAGACAACGGCAATTTGGGAAATTTTGCCACCACACCCAGAAAACACAACAGTGAGCTGAGCAGAGGGTTGGCTTCTGGTTTCAGGAGAAGCTGGGAGGCGCAAGGCAAAATCCACCCTTCCCCCTGCACACAGCTCTTATAAAAGAAGTTTCCACTACTGGAAACTATTCTGTCCAGGGCAACAAGCACCTCCCCTGCAACAGAGTGCCCAGCACAGGCATGCACTTGGCTTCGTGATTTATTCTACGAAAAGGGTTACCAGGGATGTAGCCATCATCTTCCATAAACATTTCGGAAGCAAAGCACACACGTGATCTCAGAGCAAGTGCTGGAGGAGAGGGAAGAGTAGAAACCACGTAAAAGTAATCAATTAATCTTACGTCCTCGATTTTGTTCATCAAGAAGAGCAAGGAGGTTTGAACACCTGCACCTTCTCAGAAAAATGTTTTACTTCTCTGAGCTGAACTTCTTGTTTTAAGGAGTGATTACAAGAAGCACCTTCTCGATTACTCACTGCATGAGAAGGCACTTAAAACGCACTCTCTGTTCTCTGACACTTTTCAAGGCAGAGTTATATATAATAAATAAATGATTAATGGCTACAAAACTGCTATTGGTGGGCTACAGCACACATTGCACTGTTTTCTTTTAACCTTTCAATAGGACTTTTTTCCAATTCTTTCAGACAAATACTTTCAAGATGGATCAAAGTAGGGCAATAGCAATGTTTCAAAAATATTTTGAAAATTGCTTGGACACTCCCTCCCCTCGCAATAGATCCTGCAATTTATATACTATATAGTAGTAGCTGACACTGATGTAACACCTTAAAAATACGAATATGCATAATAAAGTACACGTCATTTTCTTTTTACTTAACAGTGGTAAAAACAAGCATCTACTTGTCATTTTCTACATGCTTCTCAAAAGGAATCACTGTATTTAGCCTGGGAACACCTGGTGATGTCTCTCCCAGTGATGTAACACAGGACTTGAATTGTACAGGAAACAAAGCTGCATTTTCTAACTGAAATAAGTTTCACGCAGAATGCAACTCAGATCTTTGAAGGTCCTTGGAAAATATGGATAAAATGGACAGAATTGGTTTGCTTTGACAAGTTACAGCTCTGGTACATTCAAAAAACTACTAGTTTTGCAGTAGTTTACTGTTAGGGAGCAGTCAACAGGTCCGAGCTGAACACTGGCTACACACTTTGCAAACTGCAGAATTATTTCTGTCCGAGCCTTCTTTTAAGCCAGAAAAGGGCAGAGCAGTACAGCACGTACACTTGTTTGCTTTTCCATTAACAGGATTCCTTGTGTCACTACAGCTGGCTGTGTCCATACTGGTGGCTGGCAAAAGCCTTAAAACTTTTAATCCTTGCACAGAAAGGAGACTGCACAAAGGCTATTTTAAGACCTGAATACTTAGATCTCAAAATATGGTTAATTTGACCATTGAAGAACTAAGACTATCCTAGGGTGCCAGCACTCTCCAAGCAGGATACCTTCCCCAGAAAATTTGGAAGGACCTTAAGAGATACCAGGACTTTACGGTACAATAGCTTACATTTTGGGTTTGTTCCAAACTATGTTCGATGGTTACATGACCCAAGTGCTCCTGTGTTGTAATTTTAGGAATTTGCCTTTCTTCAACCTTCTCTTTGAAACAAATGCAGGTCTGAGTATATATAAAACCCAAAAAAGCATCCACAGAGAGTTTTTTCACACACATAAGACCTGTGGCTTCTCTGGCTATTCCCTGTAGAACTAGTCTTCTGACATATTGCAGTCTTAGGCATCTAGAACACTTACCAAAAGTGATTTAATTAATAAAAATCCAGTTTTTTTCATCAGTCACTCAAAATCCAAAACACACATATTACTAACCACATAAGATTTCACACACACTAAAAATAAAAACTTGACATCATTAAAACATTGCCCAGATTTAAGAAAATTAATAGTTCATTCTGTCATGTGAATCTTTTGACGTACCATTACATTGATTAACAAGAGACCATCTCAGAAGCTGAAATTAGGCTGTCTCAAACTCTGCAGTATGTTGTTGGTAAGTAGACAAGAGATATACAAGGGCTTACTGTAAAGGAAATTCCAAATCAAATTCCCTGGGACAGTCATCATGGACCTTGCCCTGGTTCCTCCTCATCACTTAACACACAATCTGTTCACTACAATAAAGCAACTTACCTGAAGAGATCCCAAACGTCTTCTCCCACATGAAGTCCACTCCTGGCACCTACACGTCCCCAGCTGGATGCTTTAGGGCAACAGTCATCGAGCTGCCCTAGGTGGTGCACTTGGTGTTGTGTCCTCTCTTCCCAGCTCCCCTGCGTCCTCGGCACCTCCCGAGAGACAAGGCGGCCCCTGCATCACCAAAGTGTCCCCCAGTCTCAAAACCACGGTGAGAGAATATGATGTGGGCATTAACAGGAACACGTCAGGAGGGAGAGGGTGGAACATACAGACCGTGAAGGAAGGCCTGAAGGGACACTGTCCTCTGCTGCATCTCGGTGTGTGCCCCAGGCTCCTGAGCTTCAACTACTTCTCTGTAAAGCCCGAACACTCCCTCGTCACAAGAAGGTATTTTTCAAAAAGCTGGTCTTTTAAGACACTGAAAGCCAGACAAACTACTGCTCTTGGCAGGTTCTTCCAACAGTTAATCATCCATGTGTTAAAAATGTATGTTTATCTTCTCGTTTGAGTTTGTCTAGCCTGATACAAATATTTATGCTCTTCTTCCAAACAAGGAGACCTTTAATATGCACAGTTTTTTCTTACTGGTGTACACATTTTTTTTAGAATCAAAGTGGAATTTGGCACACCATCCTCAGGCTGCAGAAGCACCTCCCTTGCCTGTGCTGGTGGGGAAACAAGCCTCCCGAGCAGCCCAGAGGCTGAGAGCAGGCAGGGTGAAGAGGAGACAAGGCAAACACCCACTGCTTCTGCATTCACTGTGGAATAACTCATGACCATGTTTTCCTGATGAGAAAGGCAAAGGCCAAATGAGGAAAAAAGCCCTTGAAATTTATGTCAACAGCACAAAACAGGCTGCATTGTTTTCCTGCCTCTCCCTTACTGGTTTCAAGGATCTTAAGATTTGCTGTTCTTCTCAGGGCTAAAACATCCAGTCTCAGAAAAGATGGAAGCAGTACTAGAGGTGCTTAACAAAAGAAACATCTTGGTGGTTGTCCTAACCCTGAAGGTGAATCTCCCTGAGAGAAAAATCTTCCACCTCTTTGCACTCACACAGGAGTTCAGTCAAAAACTAAGGGCAATAGGTTTTTGAACCCAAATGATGCTTGGAGGCAGCACCAGGTACACCCAAAACAGCTCAAAGTGAATTTCTAGCCCTCTACTGCTCTCCTGGACAGCCAGCTCCCAGTTTGTGCAGAACAGATGAACAATGCCCTTTTGTTACTGAAGTGCAGTATATTTGGTGATAAGGACCTGACTGCATTTCCTGTAAACTCCAGCAGTAAGAAATGTATATGCTGAGATTAGCAGACTAATTCTGGGGGGTGTCTGAGTGACTACTTAACAGGGCATGTCCAAATAACTCAAAGCACCAAAGTGCCTTCTGACAAGAGGCAGTGTTATTACAGAAAGCCTGGCCAAAGTCCTCTGAAGACAAACAGCTCAGTCCTCTGCCTCAGAGAGGTGGCAGGAAAGGCAGAGCCTTGGCCATATGAGTTTTCTCCATTTTCCTCCAGAAATACTTTCCTGGAGAAGTTCAAAGCAACTTTAGTCTAGCTCCTCGAAGAAGAATGACAGAGACTGATACTAAAGGATACGCTCTTTCACAAAAGCAAGGCACAGAACTCTGTTGCTGAGTATGACAAATATCACACCAGGATGACAAATTCAGATGTAGTTTCTGTAAAGAGTAAAAGGCAGCCTCCAAGTACGTGTCAAGGAAAGAGGTTTGCCAGAGGTGGCTGTGGTGACAGTTATGCAAATATGTGATAAATTAGCAAGTTAATCTTGCTCCATATATCAGTTACAAAGATTAACACAGATATGACACATATTTCTGGAGGGAAACTGAAAGACTGATGGGGCTGCCCAGCTTCTCTACCAGATGTCTCAAAGCCTCTGCAGCCTTATGATTCCTTTTTTTATACCAGGAGGAAAACTCCCCTCCCAGACCACAATTCAATCAAGCTTGTGACTGCAACCAAGACAGAAGATTCCAGAGCTACTGCTTTGCATCTTCAACTGGTTTAGTAACACCTTCAAGCAACTCCATTACAGACACAGGCAAAATGATTCTCTCTTCTGGCCATCAGGAATGTACGTTCCACAAAGTGAATTCTATGGCCAGTCACCCAGGATGGATTCTTCTCCCATACTAGTAATTCAAACTTACAAACAAGAAACAATGCAGAAGATTTCATAGTTGACTTTTAACAGTCAAGAAAAGGAGGAACTGAAGCCTTCCCGATGAACTGCCATTAGTCATATCACATAACACACCAGCATCCTTATTTGAATTTTTACAAACCAGGTGTATTTAATCTCTCTCAGAATTAACATTCAGGTGCATGAAAGGATTCAGGTTTATTTTTGCTGCTGGTAAACTTATCAGCTACAGGGGTTTGGTTTTCTTCTTATTTTTATGAAATTCACTTGAAGTTGGCTGCATTGAAAAGAACAGCTGAAAGAGGTCCCTTCTGTGATTCAGCAGTAAGGATAAATTATAGGGAAAAGCAAAGTTTTAAGAGTTATTCCTGGAAGTTTCTAAAAATCTATTTTCTTGACTGTCAATTTTAAGTCAAGCTCAAAAATGATCTATTTTTAGTGAGTTTAAAATTAACCCAATATGCTGCACAAGCTGACATTATTATAAAAGCCAGAGAACTAAAGACACAATTCTACTTAATAGCATCCTTCTAATAAAACGTTTTACTTCTCAGTTAAATATACTTTAATCCCCACCCTGACATTTCAAAGCCAACATCTCAGGCAGAAGTTTTCCACTTCTGTTATTTAGAAGGTAATTAGCACTCGGGCCACCAGTGCAATGTGTGTCTCCCGAGGACATCCCAGCTTCCAGACCTGGGCACTATCACACCCTGCCTATCTTTTGGCCAAGGTAAGCATGACAGGGCATAGGGTACTCGTGTGAGTTTTTGATTAACTTTCTACTGGCTGTTATAAGTAAGATAACACCTAATGCAGCAATGAGTCTGCCAGAACATAGTCTGCAGAGAAGTTTCAGTGACTGTGAATCAGCCAGCAGCTTGTACAGGTTCAGGGTTACAGCTCCAATCATCACAGAATTTATTTTTTTTTTAATCTGACAGCAGCATCTCAAACATGAGGTTTACTGTTTTGTGAATGTATGACCTATGTAGCACACCATAAACCAACGACTTTCATCTCTAACCTTTAGGAGTGCACTTCACTCAACAACCAACTCTACCAGAGGCATTCTTTCCAAAACCAAAGCAGACCAAGCAGTACATCCATTAGAACTATGAATTCAAAAGGTATAGTTTGCAATGCTTACAAAAGAAACATGCTTCATTCCAACACTATTGCAACAAAAGGACCATTTCATTTGGGGTGGAAGATAAAAAGTTTCGTACCTCAGACAACCACTTGAAGATAAGCAATAACAAGAAAACCCAATCTGTTTATGTTGAGCACTATGTAAAGCAACGCTGTGGTCACAATTCAATCCTAAAGTAAACAAGACCAGAGGGAGCAGACAGCACAAACAAATTTCTTTTCTTATGTTAAAAAAGCCAAAGTCTAAAGTTTGGTTACTGCTGACTGGCAGATTACTGATGTCCATATCGCCACTATCCTGTGAGAACACCATGACTTAAAAATAAGACTAAATACCAAGACATCCAAAAATCACAACCAGAGAGGCAGGTTTTCCAAAAGAACTAAGCAATGCTTCCACAAAAATATTCTAAGTTAATGCACTGCACAAACATTGAGTGCTTCTCAAAGGGTCTCTGACCACAAGCACCAAAGAGTCATAGCATTCACTTTGCAACACAACCACCTTCAGAAACACTACCCTGTGACAACCACAGATTAAACTCAGGCAAAACAGGTAATAAGCTCACTTCTCAAACAGAACAGAAGCAGATTCAGAAACCGAACTCATATTTCCGAAAATACAAAATATAACTTTATCACTGGACCATCCCAGAGATGGTCTGAAACACAGCACAGTTAAATACAAAAGACAAACCTGCAGTTACACCTGACACCAAAACACTGGAGGCAAGGAAACAAGATAACCAAACACAAACACTGACAAGAGAGATACAAAACCCTCGGGCTTGGAGATTATGGGGTTTAAGTCTTTTACAATCTTATTTTCAGCATTCTAACTCAGCTCATCAATTATTCACAAGTTGATACAGCATCCATCTTACAAATGCAATGTACACTTGCTCTGCAGAGCAGCTTTGTCCACTATACCACAGAACAATGCCCCTGATTCCCAACAGAGAAGGTATTGTGAGAACTGAGAACATCAAGAGCTGCAGCCCTTTTAAAATGTGAAGCATTCTAAGGCAAAATCCCAGAGTTGTTCAGTAAAGCCGAGTAGAAGGGGTGGGTGCCATGCAGTTTAAAGAGAAACTTGAGTTAGTGTAGTGCACTGAAATTACTGCCATGCACATGGGACCAAAAGAGGTTGCACCAGGAGAAAGCATTACAAAGTTATTGTATCCACCAATGAACTTTGAAGCAGAGCATGAAAGAGTAAATGGCTTAGCAGGTTCAGAAACTCCATCTTAGTTTTTCCAAACCACTGGAGGAAGTTTAATTTAAATGGCATAGTGTCCCTAAACATTCAAAATTAATCCCTCATTTATTAAGAAATGGCACTTTTAATCCAACAGCACCTGGTTTTGAAAGCTGCCTCATCCCACCGCACATTTAATGCTTAGCATTTGCTAGAATTAGGAACCTTTTCTTTTATAAAGTATTTTGTATTATTTTGGCCAAAATTGAAGTTTAAGGAAATTTGCTGCCCTTGATGAGCCATCTCTTCTAGTGAATAGGTCTTGTGCCATCCACGCAAATTACATATTAGAAAGGAATAACAAAAATTTTTTTTCAAAGCAACCTAGTAAGTAGGTTTTCAACAGAAAATAATTAAATTCAGCAGAAGGAATTCTGAATAGATAATACATAACAGGAATCAATTTAAATGACTTGACAGTAAACACAGAATGCAGATTTATTTTGTGTTTTAAAAATGAAGCTGGATGCAAACAGTTGCATCAAAAAAAGAAGCTGGGCGTGGTGTTATTTCAAGAAACCAACCTGTCTTCTACATACTGAGAGATGGAGACTATCAGGTTTAAGTCAAGTGTAAGGTGACAGTCTTTTACATCTGTAACTGGAAGTGCCAGTCCAATGATATACTCGGATCAAGACCACATATCCACCCAGTTCAACCCCCAGCCTACGCAAAGGCTGGTGCGTGGGTATCTCACTACTGCAGGAATTTCTACTGCCTCATTCTGCCTTCTGCTGACTCATTCCTTGTGTTTTGACAGTTTCTCTTTCTACCAGGAAAGTGCAGCACTGCCATTTTAATGCTGCATTTTGTCCAGCTCTTGTCTGACAACCAGCTTCAGGATCTGAAGGCAGAACAGAGACTGTCCAAAACACCGCATGTTGAGCACATTTAGTGCTAAAAGATTTCATTCTAGAACCCTGAAGTGACATGTTTGTGTATAACATGGTGAGAAGGACCACAGTTTTCTAGGCAAGAAGATTAAGAGAAGCACATGGGTACAGATTTAAGACTAGCAGCTGTGCCACCCCAGTTGTGTTCTTAACATGAGCAAGTTAATTTAAATGTTAAAGATGACCTGGGATTAAACTAGAAGGTGAAGGTTGGCAGTTTAATGTAAAACCTCTGGGTATCCACAAGAAGGCATTCAAACTCAACTCCAGATTGTCCTAATTTTATTTGACTTGGTTAATCAATTTCGAAGCACTTTTTACAGTTTACATAATTTAAAGGAGCCCACTGTGTCCTATAAATATAAATGAACATTTTTAATAACTCAAGACATTACAACAAAGCCAGATTTTTAAATAAATTGCCTGTTTAGTTATCTGGATCAAGAAATAACATACATGGGGAAGGAAAAAACAGCATTAACAAGAAAACACTGTTTAGTTCTGAGTTTGTGCTTCTACACCAAAAACACAACACTGAAGTAACAAGAACTCTGCAAAGAACTTGAAAAGGTACGTAACTTCTTTAGTCCCAAAGCCAAATAAACCAAATCACATTTATTTCTTCTTCTACATATTATTTTGTTCGGCTCTATCAAATTAGCATTACTAGTAGAGGGACAGAAGTACAATATACTAGGTTTGCTGCAAATTTCTTTCTGTTGTAGCAGTTCGTTAGCTTGTTGGTTTGGCTTAAGTTGAAATGGTTTTCCTTCATAAAAAAACAAGAGCACATCTTTTCGATGTGTTTAATAATCAACACACATTTGTTAGTACAAAGCAGATGGTGTTCAGCATGAAGGCATTAGGTGATCATTTGAAAACACCATGCTTTTTTTTTTTTTGCTTTTTTTTAAAACACTAAAGCCACCCTGAAGAGTTTTGTGAAAGCCAGATGTTCAAAGCTGGTGCACAGATGAAAACTGCACATCCATGATTTACGCCTGGAACTACCCCGAGCCTGGCAGCTGTTAACAAGTGCCATTAGTTACTCGCATGCTTTCTCGGTGACACACCGAAACCAAGCCATCTTTCACTAAACTTTGAAAATCTGGTCTTAGCTACAGATGAACACTTTGCTTCACTCCATTAACTGAACAAAGGGCATTAATCCACCTTTTGATTTTTGGTCGAGGACTAAAAAACAAGAATGAGATACTACAATGCTAATAATTTAGTACAAATCTTCAAAGCAATTATTATTTGATCACAAAATGACAAAAAATTTCATAATTCAAAAAGCCTTTTTATAATGTTTTCCTGTGTATTTATTTTCATTGCAGATTATTTTTGAAGCAATCTCAGATCTTAAAACTTAAGTTTCTAAAACTTTTTTAAGCCAAGACTTAAATTATTACATATTAGGATAAAAGATGGAGTTAGAGTCAGCTTCTGAATGCTTCTTAAAAATAGGTGCTTTGAATACAGCTTCAGAAAAGAAATTAAAAATCATGTTTTCAGTCATACTGAAGAAAACATCTGCCAAGAAAAAAAGGCCCTCATCCTTAAGACTGAAGAAAAAGACAGTAAGGGGAAAAAAAAAAAGCACCGTTTTCCCAAGTTGCCCAAATCACACACAGACACAAGAAGGTTACAAATGCCATTCATGAAAGAATGCACCACAAACATCAGCATTTATTCATTTTGAATTTTTTTTAGCAAATGACAAAAGACTCAGCTCACTGGCTTCACTTTTGTTTACCTTTTGCTTACATTACACATTTAAACATTTGTCAAAACTTACTAAGTTGTCTGCAGTCATGCACAACTAGAAAACATCCTTAATTTATTTAAACCAGAAATGCATTACCAGAAATGTATTAACATTGTTCACTACTAAACATTAAAAAAAAAAAAAAAAGTTGAAATTATTAAAAAGGTTATCCTGGAACTGTTAACTTCACAGCAGACTTAAACTACTAATTGGCTCACATTTCAAATCGGAAAAAGCAAGATTCATGCTAGTGTTAGTGTACATCTCGCCCTAGCACTACTGAAGGATCATGGTTCACCTTGATCACAGATAAGAAAAGAAAAGTGCATACAGAAGTTTACAACAATTTTAAGGACAAAAAATGGTCCAAATGATGTGGTCCCAACAATTAACTCAAAAGTCTATGACAAATACGAGCTTCCGTGAGCTACTTATACTACTTAAGATTGAGTACGGATATAGAGAAAGTTGAATTCATTTGAAATCTTCAAAAAATGTTCCTGTCAATCCTCAAATGGTGGCTGTTATAGCTTAAAATTTCTGTTAAATGCGTGCGTTGAATTACTTGTTATCCAAGCGTAGCAGCTGCTCCTTACCATTTATTGTTAGCGACCTTAACTGGCCATCTTCTTCAACTTCTACTCTCTCTTGTCCATTCTCAAAAATCCTGTAGGACAAAAACACCATTAGCCACTTTAAAGCACTGTAAGCAGTTTCAAATACACACCAGACCTCGGTTTTACGTAACAACTATAACAGAGCATGGCCTGCTTAATGCAACTGCAGTTGTCAAGCTTTCGTATTTACCAGTGCAGGAGCTGCAACCAGTAACCATCTGCATTTCCCCACCAATATAAATAAATTGCTTATTTATAGCAGGAAAGTTGCTTTCTGGAATTGGAATCCTCCAGTTGGTAGAGTTCACAGTTACAGTTGCCACCTCATACACTGTCACAATTGTGCTGACACTAGACTTTATTATCTAGAACTAAGTATCTTGACATTGCATTTAGGTCCTACCCATTTGTTAAATGCGTAATATTCTAGATACAATCACAATTTTGCATGATGCAAGGCACACCAGACAGCCCTCAGCCCACTTTTAATTTGATCAGAGCAAGTAATTTGTAGACCTGCTATACACCGAGATTATGATCATCATGTGTAGTGCAAAATTCAAGTATCCTGACTGGAAAGAGATTATTAAAGAGCTTTGTGGGTTCGGGCTTTTTATGTTTGTTTCTTTTAGAAATGGGAAGATAAGGAATGTTTAAATTAGTTTTAGCACTCTAATTTATGCCTAAATTTTAGCCATCTGGGAATTCTCCCAATTCAAATGTGGAAACCACATGGATGAATACAAAATTTTCCGGAGATCAGACTTGTTGAAGAGAATACATCCATATTAAAAGCAGAGGGAACAGCTTCTTGCCCAAAGCAAAATATTACTCAGAGAAGATTTGCACTGGGTATGCTGGGATATGAATCTTCTTTAGACTCAGCTGCTTTGTAGGCAGACATTCTACAAAACAACAGAACTTCTCAGAGACAGCCAGTGTGTCTTCCTAGATGTGGCTAACCACATTTCTAGCTTCTCCCCTCACTTCCTAGACACGGTAACAAACATACGACAGCAGCATACCTGATACTGCCTGTTTTTTAATATTAAAACAAACTTTTGCATAAACAATTTGGTCTCTCTCACCTGGCACAATTGCCTCAAAACTTTTGAGGCAGTTTTCAGATTTTTCTGTAATACACTCACAGAAAAACAGCATGACCACACCAGCATGTGACAAAGGCTGCTTTCAAGGGGTCAAGATGACAGGATTTCTCCAGTCTAAGACACCGAAGAGCCTTGCACTTTGAAATATAGGACACAAATTACCAGACAAAAAATTTTGTCCTCCCTTGCTTCTCCATGAATTTTTATTTAAGTACTAAAACTACATTTAACTGCTTGTTCAGTACTACTGTACTTTACTGATAATGATGTTCCATGTAGATTATTCTATAGCTAACTAAGATTTGGGTTTGCCAGATGCAACGATTTCTCCATCACAAGCATGAAATGGCAAGAAGGTACATTATGTTATAATACTTGAAAATTAACTTTCCAACAAACAGCAACATTCTTCTCCACAGCAGGCTTCAACTGCTTATTTCACTTAACAGACAGAAGAAAATTACTACAAAGACTTCACTCAAACACTGCCTAGGAAAGCAAACTAGAGAAGATGTTAGGGAAAACTCTTTCATAACATCTGCAAAATTAAAAGCCTTCCCAAACTCCAGTTGAAAGCTTCATAATCAACAGAAACCAAGCACATGTTTCCCTTCCAGAAGTTCAAGCTGACTGGGCAGACAGTAGTCAGGGACCATAATTAAACATGCAGCACTACTACAGCCTGTAAGAGCTCCAGCTACAGCATTAAGCAACTCAACAATGCCAAGCAGTCAGAGAACCCAATAAAACCTTTCAAAATGTTATTAAGCATTCAGAGAAATCCAACTAAGATAACAAACAGAACAACAAAAGTAAAAAAAAATAACATACATGTATCGCTATATGTATGTGTGCAAAGATATACTATATGTGCATGAAGTTATAGCTATGTAAGTCTCTACGTAGAGTTTCACAGAAATATATTTATCACTTACCTCTTTGTAGTAATTTTTCTGCCATTAATTATTTTAGTTGAGGTTGATACTGATTTAAAGTTGCCCATTCCACTGCCACCAAAAGACGTAGAGGAGAACGACGAAGTAAGGCCTCCATGTCCCAGAGAACCAAACGAAGTAAAACCTATTGGAAAAGAAGCCATTTGACTAAAAATGTATTTTTCCATGACTGTGGGATTCAAATTATCATCCCCTCAGACTACATCCTACTTTGAGGATGCCCTTGATTGCATCAACACAGCATCAGTAACTAGATGTTACTGAACACTAGTGTGAGTACAAAAGCCTGGCTCGAGCCCCATCTATTTCTCTCACATGGACCCACAGGTCAAGTTCCAAAGGCACAGCACTGACCAAAATCCATTTGTGGGCTCCTCCCCTAAAAAGATGCTCAAGTTTGCTGAACTCAACCGTTCCCCTTTCTCTCCACTCAGGGTAAAGCCACTATCTCCAATGAGTCTGATCACTGGCTTTAGTGCAGATGTTTGGGCTCCCTGAGCTGGCAGAGAGAACAAGTCCTGCCTCAGGAACACCCCACCAACACCCAAAACCCTAACACTCTAAAGGATGCTGACTGCCAGGAGCTCTCAGCAACCTCCAACACATACGGCATCCAAACTGACAACCCCAGGCTAAGCAGTACCATGGGGTTTAGGAACACATTCTTTCAGTGTATTTTCAGAACCTAAAAAGCAAACAGAACAAAACAATCCTAAAGCTATAAAGATACTGTAGCCCGAAAATCAAGAACACAGAAGGTTCTACTTCTGAGAGGTCTGTTCACTTTACATGAACTTTCAGGTAGCTCAAACGCTGTAACTATAGTTTTATTTATATTCACACCTTACAAAGAGAGCTTAATTTAAAAAAGAGACAGCCCCAGAATCTCCTGAATGAAGAAGACAGCGTAGTATACTGTGATTCTCTGTGAACCAAAAAACACATTCCTTCTTAAATGTTGTGATATTTACCTGCGTCAAATGGAGTAAAACCACTTCCAAAAGTAGGGAATCCACCAAAGGCTGAGAAAAATGATCCACCACCTCTGCTTCTGCTTCCCCTTGGACCCCGTCTACCCCCGAAGAAGTCCTCAAAAGGGTCTTCTACAAAGCAGAGACAACATTTAAGAGGTCAGTATTACTGAGTGATTCTGTATTTAATCATTAGGGATTATTTGTTTAAAAAAAAAAAAAAGACATTTCTTGTTACAGATAAAATTCTTTCTTGGAAATATTTGATGCTACTGAACTAACAGTCCCCCAAAAGTAATGTCCATGATTCTTCTGGACTAAATTCTGCTTCACTTTTGGACCTAAAAATAATTTTATATATATAAAAAGTAGTTGATTCCCTTATTTTAGCTGTTTAGCACTAAAAATCATTAAACCTAATGTAAAAGACTGCACACAGGTACCTGAACTTTCTCACTTATTTCAAGATTTATTGTGGATCACCATGATAGGTCTCTGAAAAGTAACTTTCAGATAGGTTATATTAATTATTGAAATATAAAAACAGCAGCCAGGGATTGATGACTCATAATCCTGAAGTGTTCCAAGTGTTAATTTTAGCATTTGCCACATTAGATACTTCAAACACATATTCTGATGCACATTTAGGCAGCAAAGCACAGAGCTTTACACAAGGTGTCCCAAAGAGGCATTCAGTCCCTACCAAGCAGGAGGAAGAGGGGAAAAATAGAGAAGGGAGGTCATGGATAAAATGCTATTTCAAATTCAAGTTCCACTGTTATGTCATTCAGAACAGCTGTTGTTCCATCCCCATCAGGAAGACAATAGCCTCTTTGAAAAAAAGACAAAAAAAGGAGGGGTGTGCTACAGGACACACCAGCAGACACCTGCACAAGCAATCTTTATTTACTTTATCACATTTTCCTAAAAACTGCTTTTTTCCAGTTCTCTTGAGACAAAGAACAACATAAAACACTGCAATCCTAAAACAGATACTGAATAAACATAATACTTGCATTAAAACCAGAAAAGTTGAGGAACTACAACTACTCTCTCCATCAGTCACAGCTCTCCCAGAATCAGTGTTGTACAGCACCTGTGATTTTGCTCAGTTCTGCAAGTAGGGACTCAATATTGAAAAGTAACAGTCTGAAACACTGCTCAGAATAAGCTTTAGTGAAAAATGCAGAACTTGGTGATGGCAGCAATAGAAGTATGAAAGCAAGGGAAGACTTGCCATGTTCAGGACCACAACTGACAAAGCAAAGGTCAGAAATGCAGTACTTATTCCACCTCTGGTATCCCCACAAAAATCCAAGCTGACTTATGACAAATCACCAAGTTAATGCAATATGCATTATGCATCATTAAGTAATCAGTATGATAATAAAAATATGTAAGTTATCATCTGGTTTACGTGCAATTACTTAAATGTGAAACATCACTCTTTATTTATGCTGAACAACAGCAGCCGCTGAGAATCAGACACTCCCATCAGCAAAGACATAAAATGCCAAAACCAACTAGAAAATAACCCTATCCCTACCCCAACTTCCACATTTATTAAATAAAACAACACAGGACCAAACTTTTATCTTACACTAGTCTAATGTAGCATATGTAAGATTTTTTTTCTACCTCAGACGCTTTTTGTTTTGTAGTTTCTTTTTCTTCCCATGTAAAACAAGTTTTCTTCAATATAAAGCTGACCTATTAGTACCTTTACAGAAATCAAACCAGCAGTTGGGCATGGAAATATAGGGATTATTATAATTTCCAAAAAAAGCACTACGCCAGTTTTAAAAAAAGGCTGTTTTTGTCAGCCTAGCATATCAACTAGCAAGTAAGACCACTGCAGTTAATTGTTTTGTAGTCCAATTTATTCTCACTGGAATGACTCATAAGATCGCTATGAAGGTCATTCACTCACGTGTGCAAATCTTCTATATTATATTACTCCCGCTGTTAAGCTTTCTATTTATAATGCAAATTTTCCTGTTACCTGGAGTTTGAATAAAAACAAAACAAACCATCACGTAGGCTTCAAATTTTTAATCCCCCCGAGTATATTGGCCTATTCTGCTTGTGAATCTCTCCTCAGCACAACAGCTGCAGAAACACAAAGTTATTTAAGGGAGGATCACAGAATCTCTCAGAGATCCCTGATATCAACTCAGTTTATCAACAGATTATTGCCACACCAAAACCTAACTGAGACTTGGACATGCCTTATTAGCCTCTGGCAACCTTGCACAGCAAAGAAAGAGGTCAGCACTTGGTATCAGCACGTGTTGCAGCCTCAGGTGATCGCTGTCAGCAGCCCTTGTAATAATCCTCCAAGGCTCTTCCGGTAATTCTCTCGAGTGAGGTACTCAAAGCACTCTTCCGCAGTGGACTGCGGAATGCTCAGCAAGATGGATTAGGCAGAGACAGCAAAAGGGGTAGGACTTTTCAGAGAAAATGTTTCTTTACTATTTGGACAGCCAGACAGGTACAGCAGGCAGAAGAAAAAAAATGCCAAAAATACTGAGGAGAGAAGGCAGCAGTTAGCTGCTGCACTGTTGTTTGTTGTATGTACCACCAAACACACGTTAATAGAGCAACCTCTCAGCTACTCAGACCCTGCTCATGCTTTTAGTCCCTAAATCAGCATGATTAATAGCATCACTCAGCAAAAAAAATAACATTTCGGCCTTGTAGGTCTATTTTTGTGATTTAGCAGAACCTTTCCACCACTGACAACCATTTCACAAGGAAGATTTTTTCCAAACAGTTTTTAAAGGGAGGGGTTTGGGTTTTTTTTAACAACTCGCCTTATTATAGTCATTTTGGTGCTTACAATCCATTTTTATTGACTATTAGAAGCATATCAGATTAACAAAACTAAGCAGTAAAAAGAAAAGCAACCACACACACAAAAAAAAGTCAAGGCCTTTCTAAAAAGTGAAAATAGTATATAGATACAACTTAAAAGCTTCAGAAAACCAAAATATTAAACTACTGTTACTTCGGAGTGTTACTAAACACTGTTTAGAGATAAATTCAGTTTATTCTAATTTAGATATTATCAGAAGCTTATGGGAGGACGAAAATGTTGGTCTACATTTCTGATGCAAAACTTGTGCTGTCAAAACAGCAAAGATTGAGAGAGAATAAAAGGTAAAATTTCAAAAACGCCTGTGAGACAGACTGCTGATATTTTAACAGCAGATGACATGAAACTTTTTGAGAAAGAGGCAAAAGCTTAAGCAAAGAATTCATGGTAGCTTGTTACCAAAAAGCCAGACAAAATGAAGGACTTCAGGACTCTGGCTGTTTGTTAGTGGGTAGGAAGACTGCAGTTACAGAAGCCAGAAAGTTAATCCAAAGGCTGGAACACAGCTGGAACACAAAACCCCCAGCAACATGAAAGACCATACACTAACAAACCCCTCTGAAAATAATTACATTAGTAGTAATGTTTTCAAAAGAATTTACTTTCTTTAGAGAAATCTTTGCTAATTCAAATGCAACAACTGCCTTGTTCCTCTGGGTAAAACACTAAACCTGCTCCCTGCAAACCATGGAATCTTACCTTGCTTTTCTGTAGTCAGAGGGAAAGAATTTCACCTCTAAACAGGTCAAATAACAACAACAACTACTGTAATAAATATCTCACTGCAGTTCAAAATGAGGCAGGTCATGATCTCCCCACTCTCAGGAGTCCTCAGCTCTGACAGAAACAGGATTTTCTCTCTTACAGCTAATTGCAGAATACTACTTAAAAGACGTGATTACTCTCCTTTCCTGCCTTGTGATCAGTGAACCACATAACAAGCTGCATTAACTCGCTGATCCAAAAAAAAAAAAAAAGAAAAAAAAGAAAAACACTGAGTTGCTACTTTCTATTGCGGCCATGAGCTAATCTGATTCAGTACTGGCAAGACTGCTGTCTGAAAGTGAATGGGTAGGAAAGCACCATACAATAGGGGAATAGAGCAAAGGAGGCAAATCCCAGAATACCCACATTTGAAGTAGTCCACAACACAGTTAAAACTCAAAATTCATTACAGAAATATAAGGCATTAAATGAAATCACAATACATGATAAACTGCAAGTGTCACATTTCCTATGGCAGTCACTTGTATCATGACACTGGCATGCTGGCCATTGCTTGGGGAACTAGATTAGGAATTGATACGCTGAAAAGAACATCTCCAGATGAATGGAAGTTCAGCCACATCAGTTTGTTGCTAGTACAGTGTGGCTGTAAAAGCAACTGTGCTGGTTACAAGGCAGGGAGAAGCAGAAGTGCCCAAGGGCCAAAAGCAGCATGGGAAGATGCTTTCGGTCACAGAACAACGCTATCCCTGACCAGAGTCGAGCACATTCCACTGCAATGCCATCATTCACCTCCAGAAAATGAAAAGTGTTGAGATAAAGTGTGCTGTCAGCAAATGTTCTCACATGCACATACTGCTGCAGCAGGAGATGTCGATAATCTTAGAGGGACAGTATGCAAAGGAACTTTAGCCTGTGAGAACAGGCTCGCTGCTCAGGCACCGCTCACCGCACCACCTCCCCAGCCAGGGAATGTTCTTTCCTCTATTCTTTGCCACCAGAGCCATACTGCCGCCTCTGCCAGAGCACGGCACATGAGCTGGGTGCCCCTACTGCAGATGCAGGAGGGTGGCACTTGCTGCAACACAGAATAACGTCAAAAGGCTGTTCAGCCACTACATAAGGGCACAGTCAAACTCAACAGAACTGAGCAATGCCGCCGTGTTTGAGTGAGCAAAGGCTGTCTACTCAACATCCTTTTTTTATAGCAAAAACAGACTGTAATGACTTTACAGATCCTGCTGATAATGCATGAAATAAAGTCTGAAATGCATGTCTGAACAATGTGTTTACGCAGAAGGCTACAGATATGAGACCTAGAATACAATAAAATTCTTGGAGTAGGTGTTTTCCATCTTGTCTCCTATTTGAAAAAAGTTTCAAAGATGCAGATTTGCAGTAAATACACACAGTACTTCATGCTACAGCTGTGGAGTGTACCCAGGCACTAAAAAACTTACCATCAGAATTGGATGTGCCACAGAAACCTGTAAGCACTTTTGCATGGAAATGTTTTCTTCCTTAACTACAAAATAAGCATATTGTTGATGTCACTTAATCAGGAGACACTAAGATGCTGCTGTAAGCACTGTTGATTCACCTGCCCAATGTTCCAGCATGGTCTTTGTAATTGCTCATTTTCATAAATTACATGTCAAACATGTTTGCCCCACTTATTAAATAAATTACCAGCAGAAGCATTTGAAAATCTTTCTAATGATATATAGCAAAGATCTTGGGATTAGTTATTTTCTAGAAAAAAAGATACTTAAAACATTACCTTTGAATGCCATTAACACAGTAATTACAAAGACGCTGGAGTACAGTAATCAGCATTTCATATTTATCAAACGAATGCTCAAATGTTCAGGCATACCTTAAAAATGGAGCAACCTTCCATTACCACTGTACGACCTGCTCTCCTTGTGCTACATTCAGCATTTGTCCTCTGACCACTTTTATCAGCTAACTGTTCAAGAAAACCAAATCAAACCATTTTCTTGGGGACTAACAACCTGAATTGGCTTGGGATGCCCAAGATAAACTTTGGCCAGTGTGCTATCAAACAGCTTCTCAATCTGTCTAATAGGACATTGGATGCAGATTAAAGTTTTAAGACAGACATGAAAATTTGGAGCAGGAGAAACTATGTATTCGTTTGGCCATGGAGCCAGCATTACCTACTCCTGTTTGATAATGCTGTCTGAGTAAGATCAAGTTATTTCTGAAAAATTCATAGTGAGACTGGGACCATTTAGGGGTAATTATGATCTAAGACTGGTGGTTATGAAACAAAATTGTACATTCATACCAAAGCAATGAATGCACATGCAAATCTCTGAGCACTTCATAAATTACACCAAAAGCTGCAAATTTATGACAACAAAAAGATTAATTACCAAGAAGACACTGCTGTACAAGACAGCTTTAATTGAAACCCACCTCCATTTTCAGTTTTAATAATAAATGCATTTTGCATTAGAACACCTAAACAATCAATTATCAGAAATGGGATTACAAATTAATTAAAACCATGATCTGATTCTTATGCAAATCTTCTGCCACAGCAAGAAAACTTTCTGTCCATGCGACGAACAGGTTGATGAAGTTATCCCATTCCTGAAAAACATCCTAAAACACAGACCATGTAGAGATTGCAATGATTACTGCACACAGAATTTCCTCTTTCTTGTCACATGAAGATTCTGCAGCCTGGATACTCAAAGTAACTCACTGTACTTTTCCAGAACACTCCTGCTTCTTTTTATGCAATCAGTCTTACAGCAGTCAATCTGCAGTAATTCTGTCCTTTGATGAAACCAAACTACATACCAGATAACTAGTTAACTGACATTCTCTGGGATAAACCTTTAAAACTAGCTGGCTGTATAAAGGCGTTAAGTTTACCTTTTGTTTCCAAGAGAAGAGATTTTTAAATACCACATAAACTGGGTAACCAGAATTCTCAAGGGAATACTCCACAGAATGCACAGGGGTTTATATGTATTATCTGGTGTTAGATTAAAATACGTCATGAATTCTACTTAACAATCTAAGAAAAACATTTAAGACTTTTATAAATTACTATCTCCAAATGTACATTGAGAATAATAAAATGTTTAGGAACCATAGCAAAGCTCTCAAGACTACAGTGTTGAAAGAGACTCCACAAACAGAGTTCTCTTGGACATCAAAGTCTAGAGAGGGCATCCACTGGGAGCAATTTATCCCATCACATGAGTAACAGATTCTACCAGGGAGAAAAGCACAGTTCATTGTGGGATTTATTTAACTAGATATACAGGTACCTAAAGCAGTTTGAAATGCCCCAAAACACCCTGTTGAACTTCTAGATGCTGCTGCTGGAGGAAAGTGGTCAGATGTAGGTCCTGAGTTGTATTTTGGAGCTCATATAGATGTTATTTGGGCATCACTGGTGACAGTTGAGATGGTTTAGGGTGTATGTGAAGCTTAAAAGTCTAGAATAGATAAATTGACTCCTTAAGGAGTTGTCTGAAGTACTAAATGGCCTGTTGGGTACTGTTATGATCCTGTTATACCAACTCCATCTTTCAACATAATTCCTCACCGATAATATCTTCCAACATAGAACCCATTACTGAAGTGAGAATCCTGAGGAGCCTCTAAACCAAAACCAAGTCAATTCTTTAACAGTCAGGCATTTGTGCCTATACCAAATCACATCAATTTCTGCTCCTCACAATCTCTGACACAGCAGTCTTTAATCAATACACCTCCATTACCAGTGGAGACAATGGGACCCTTTCCTCCCATGAACTGTTAGAGTAAAGCAGAAGAACGTCCTTGAAAAGTTTACAAGTAAAATACACACAAAACACTAAACAGAACATATATAAAGCAAAGCAAGGCAAGCACCGTATATAAATCAAGTAGGATATAGTTTAACTATAACGCAAACTTACTGAAATGAGAAATCAATCCCTACATTAAGAGTAAACAGACAGCTCTAATGTCAAAGACCAGTCAGAGGACAGGAGGTGTAGACAGACTGCTGAATACCAGCTAACCAGGCACTGGTCTACCAAGGCAGTACTTTGCAATACAGAAGTAGTACTGCATAGGAAGCATCAGCTTTTCTTTCCTTCCTGTCATAAGGATTACCATTCATCCCTATGATGGAGAGACTAAAAACTATCACCAGAATAGCTCACCCGGAATACAGACTCTGCTGTAACCAGGAGTAACAAAAACGTCCCACAGTGTCTCAAAAGTTAGGAGATAACCATCTGTCACAGTACCAGATCAAGTTTTAAAAAGTACTTGCCCTCATGCACCCTTATTTTTACAAAGAATTTGCCTGAAAAAGAGTGAAGAGAAACTGTCTCCAGTGTGACACACAGCACATAACACTAACTTTCCTCCGTTTAGAGGAAGTGTTTAGAGCTGTCTTTAACAGTATTATGAATTTTCATTTGAAAAGTCTGAAGGAACTCATCAATTAAAAATCACCACAGAAGTCTTTATACATTCTCCTCTTTTCTACAGATGAATAAAGATGCCTCTGTTTATAAAGAAAACTTTCTGTAACTGCAGTATCAGTGCAATACAGCTCGCTGGAGTTTAAGAGACTCAATTCATAGCACAATTTTAGAAATTCTTCACATCCATAAATTTACAGGAATTATGCATATGAATGCTGCTCTTTACATACTCAATGGCAATCAGGATATAGAGTCCCACCTGCATTCTGTGGGCTTCACTATGTGCCACTTCAAACTGCATAAAAAGTACAAATGTTTCAAAGTATTTATTCAATTTCATCTTTGATTCTACCAGTGTACGTTTTAAGAAAACACAACCCCAGTCCTTATTCAGTTGCTTAGAGTATCAATTATAACCTGACTAGGTCCTTAAGAAGTCACTACTTCCACAGAAAATTCATCAACAAGTTGAAAACTCCTAATTTTTAGAAGACAAATTTCTTCATTCTTTGGGACAGAACTGTTCCACCAGTGTTTCAACACATCAGAATCTACAAGGGCCCTAGTTCACCAATATAAGTATTCATGCTACACGCACAATTCTGCTTAAGGCTTATAAAATGCACTACATTGAGCTGAAAGCACCCAGTGTTGCACTACCTTAAACATTTGTGTAGGTGCAAAGACAGTTGAAAATACTTTTTACAGAAATCTCTGAAAAAAAATTGGAGTTACAATTTCCCATGTTTGAGAATGTCTTCAGCACGTTAAAGCCAAAAAAAAAAAAAAAAAAAAAAAAAAAAGAAAAGAAAGAAGTGCCCACTTTGAAGCCTTCTGACTAGAAAAACTTCAAGAGTTTAAGCTCAAAATCCAAAGCACAACAAGGGCTTTTAAGACTCTGGTCACTGACACTGCAACTATCCACATAAAGTAGAGAGACAGCTTAGGAACTATTAGTTTTCACTAACTGGAGTGCACATAACACTGCTGACAGTGCCAGAACCTTACTCTGGTTCTGGTAATGAGCCTGTGCCTCATTACTCGTATCTTAAAGCTGACAATGACAGTGATCAATGCATGAAGTAGATAACCAGCTTTTGAATAAATAAATAAATTTGGGTGTTAAGCAGAGGGGTATGTCATTAAGTCCATTGACGCCACAAGGTAAGATGTATCACTCTACATAGAAGACGTATTCCTCTACAGGAGAGGCTGCAGCAGCTGCAATATCCCAGGAAAACTTTGGCACCAGAGGTACCTCCATTTCACAAGAGGGATAGGTCTATGCACTGTGCTGCACAGCCTTCCCTCTAAGGAATTCACAAGGCAAGTCCTCAGGTTTTCTTAAGCCCATCACTATTGAACAGCACAACCTCACAGCTTTGAGGTTAATCACAAACACTGACATTTTCAGAGACAGCAAGTTAAATCTCCTGCTAGTGCTGACAAAATAAACACAATCAAAATCAAACAGAGCCTATGTCAGTCTCCTACTGGTAGCTAGAACATGCCTCACCTACACAATTTACTACAAAGATATTTGATTGAGAACCAACTATTTTAGTTAAGAGATCTTAAATAAAAATAAAAAAAAACAAAAGAGCTAAACACTCTCTCCCCCAGCTCCTTCTCACTAGCTTCCTACTTAACATCTTGCTCGGATTTTCCTAGGTTTTCTACCACTCAATCACAGAGCAGCTGAGGTTGACAGGGACCTCTGGAGTTCATCTGGTCTAATCCCGTACTCAAACAGGGACACCTAGAGTGGGTTGCCCACGACCACATCCAGGTGCTTTCTGAATATCTCCAAACATGGAGATTCCACCACCTCTCCAGACAACCTGCTCCAACGCTCAGCCACCCTCACAGTACAACCACGCTACCTAAGTTCAGACAGAACCTCCTGTGCTCCCATTTGTGGTCCTTGCCTCTTACCTTACCACTGGGCACCACAGATAACAGCCAAGCTCCACGTTCTTTACACCCTTCCTTCCCAACACACTGAGATTCTCACCCTGAGCTTTCTCTATACTGAACAATTCCAGCAATTCTCTCAATCTTTTCCTCATGTGGGAGAAGATCAGCCCTACAATGACCTTAGTGGCCCTTCACTGGCCTCTATCCAGTAACTGTTTCTTTTACTGCAGAGCCCAGAACTGAACTCAGCACTCCTGGTGTGGCCCAACAAGTGCTGAGATCACTCATCTCATCTAAACTGAAATCCTTCTTTAGTGCTTCTTAAGACTCTTATTCCTTACTGCAGAGAGTAAAGAAATTGCATCTTCCTGGTTCAGAGTCCATTCCACTCATCAGTATTTTCCTAGATGCTTCCTCCAACAGGCCCCTTTGTACTTTTGTTGATTTCACTCAACTGCCCAAGTTCTGCTTATTCTCAACCAGATTCTTCCTCTAGCCACTCATCTAATTCATCACTTAGCATTCTAGTGCATTCAACCCCTTTTCTCATCCTTCATTAGAGTCATTCAACAGCTGATGATCCCTAAATAGCAAATCAGAGAAAGGAAATTAAAATCCAAGCCGAACTAGTCCCTTAATGCTGCCAAAAATAAAAAATTGCTTTTAAAAATATTAGAACATTTACATACATTATTATAGAGATTAATCAATATCAGAAAGAACAGGAGGAAAGCTTTTCAAGCACACTTCTTGCAGTTTCCAGGACAGAACTTTCTCACAGTAAATACTGAACACAGGATCTGTTCTGCTTTATAGATCAGCATTTTGCTGAGTAGAACATACACAGAGGGACTGCGTAAGAACTCTAGCACCTCTGAAAATACCTTCACTAGAGCAAGCAACACCACAAGTCAAAAGACCCTCAGCACTAGGGTAAAAAGATTGCTTTGACAGTGTTAGCACATACTGCTTCCTTTAATGAATGCTTCCTAAATGAGGCATCCAGGACTCAAGAACTATTTAATCTGAGTCTTAAGGGGCTCTACAGCCCAAGCAAAAAAGTGACATGAATTTGGGAGAGTGTCTAGATTATGTATATGCCTGTTCTTATTCTGACACAAGAAAATCATTCCTGCTCTCACACAAGTCCACACTGAGAGCTGTGCTGTAACAGTTATAGGCAACCTGTCCAGTTCAGAAGTTCTCAAAGCTTTATTTTTTAATTTATTTAGAGATCAAAGGAGATGAAATTCAACAGACCAGGTCTGCCATCTCAAATTATCAAGAGGAAATTCCAGTATATATTAGCCCCTTCCAGCCTACACAGACCTAGCAGTCATGATTTTATGGTTTTGCAAACTAGGCCTTCCAACAAAACATGAACTGGCAAGCCATATATGTTCTGTATTATAAAATCAACCAAGAAACAGATATGAAACAAATCAAATATAATACAAAAAATCAGTTTCAGAGCTATTTCTAATAAAACTGCCATTAGCTCTGTTGCTACTGTAAGAGTAAAGTTTTAGACGCACTTTAGATACATGTAACTGAAACCAGGGGATTACTTACCAAAGAAGTCAAATGAAAAGGGGTCCCTTCCACCAAAAAACTCCCTGAAGACATCATCTGGGTTACGGAATGTAAATCCAAAATCAAATGCATTATCATGATGATTTCCACCTGAAAACAAACAAAAAACCAAGTTAAATTTCAACTACCTTTACATATTCTCACTAACAAGAAAGTTCAGTTCTATATGGTATTTGAATCATTTAAAAGTATAAACAATTTCTAGTATTTCCCTTTCACATATCATTCAAGTACAGTACACACAGTACTTTTTTGACTGTTTCTGTTTCTAGGTAACAGTAATACCTTTCACAAGAACTAGAAAAAATGTAAAACAGTTGTAATCTCAATTTTCAGAATACTGGAAGATTCCACCAGAATAGAGAAAGCAAAGAACTGCTGGTTGTCCACATACCTCCACCTCCATTTATTAGGCCTTCTTTTCCAAATCTGTCATAGATGTCACGTTTTTTAGCTAAAAGGAGAAGTTGTACATCATGTCAGTAAATGGGTACATTGATTTTGCAGAGAAAGAAATAAGGACTTAGCTGGTATTCTCAGTTAAACATCTTCTCAAAGCTGGTTTACTTAAAGTTCTGGCACATAACTGCTGAATGTTTTTAATGAGGATTGCCAAAGCAAGTTAGGATCAGAAAGACCAGGTACTAAAGTTCAGACTTACTACCATGTAGTTCTAGAAGCTCCAGTACTGTTGTATCAGAAAGAGTTTGGTATTAGGACAAACTTCACAGGAAGTTTCCCTTCAAAGAGAATACTGCAGTCTTCTTTACACAGGTACAATTAAGGCTGCAAAGGACCTCTGGAATTCAACCTGCTCCTCCACACAAGTCTAATCACAAAGTTGGTCAGATCTTGCCTGAATAAAGCCCTGATCTCATCGTTCTACAAGATTCTACAATCTCTCTGAAAAACAGTTCCAGTGCTCAAGCACTCCCAGTGTAAGCAATCTCTTCCTTCTATCCAACATACAAACCTCGGCCACTGCCTCTTTTTATTGCACAACAAGCCCACTGTGAGAAAGTTATGAGAAGGGAAGAACAGTGTTTATATGAGTGACTGCAAAACCCCTGAAGTGAATTATAACCACTTCTTCTAGCTTAATAATGGAGAATGAAGTAATGTTACGAAATCCCATGGAAGGATGTGACTCAAACTGCTTGCTCTCTATTATTTTAGAAGGCCTGAAATGACTATTAATTTCACTGCAGACCAGACTTACAATATTCATGAGAAAGGGGAGAAAAATTAGCTCTACATTACTGCATAGGATCACATGGCACTGTTGGTACTGGAAGGGAACCTGAAGAGCTTAAAGAGGCAGATAGTTGGCTTACTTTGCTTTCACTGGTGTGGAAATATCAGCCAAAAACCAGTCCGGGCATCTGATTTTAGACTCTCAATTTTATCATGCTTTTCCCACTGGAATCTCTTCAATGAAGGATGTTTTAAAATTTAAATAGCATCACTGAAGGAACATGCAGTTACCTCAAACAGATGCTGGAAAGTACAACACTTCTGACTAACAGGAATTGAAATTTTATATAATGGTCATGATCTCCAAATAACAGAAACTTTCGATAGGTTCACATGTACACAAATCCCCAAAGCCGCTACATTATCCATACTACCTCTCTAGAAAGCAGTTTTTAAAGAAATGAGGTTAACCTACCCATGATGTTAAAAGACCAAAGCAGGAAGGTAGGTAGGTAACTGTCAGGAGCAGGAAACAGCAACCTGAGGGCTCACAAAGGCCAAAGTTCATCTTGAAAAATGTTACATTTTTGATACCACAAGGGAAGTGTGGTCAATGATCACCCAATTTCAGTATTCTTTGCTTATGTAACCTCTTACAAAACTATTCTTCTGCCAAAAACCTGTCTTCATTCAAGCCTGTAATAGTGTCAGAAAATTTCATTAGGTCTGCAGAAGAGCTGACTGCCTCTCAACCACTGGGCTCGGGATTATGGTATCCCTGCCGCACAAACGATTGTTAAGACATCAGTAAATTAGGATTTGGTCTAGATTCAAAAACTGGCAGCACTTTTAGATGTTCTAAAATTCTAACAGTGTACTGTTTCCAAAGAACTTAAAGATCTGTGTAACAACCAGACCAGTATCCTACTTTCATCTTGCTCAAAAGATCAGCTTAATAAGGTTAAACTACTCTAGAAGACAAGTATACAATGAATTAACAATAAATTCTGTTTCTCCCACGTCAATTAAGTATCAAAACCAAGCAAAAAAAAAACCAAAAACATGTGTACTAGACTGCAGCTCCATAAATCAGGCTGAACTCGGAGAGGTAATCTAGATGCCACTAGTGCTTTAAATATAGCTTTCCCATGCTCACTGTCTCAGGTGAAATCAAGGACACTTCAGAAATAGCATACAGACAGCTGCAGTCAATTACAGAGGAAAATAATCAAAGTAGCTTAAATCACTTTGTTATGATTCAGACTGCTCTACCAGAACACTGGCAAAAGTTAATGATACTCTTCAAGCAAAGACATGGGTGAACTGTAAACTGCATTCCAGCACTACATGGGTCAGGCTAAGCACCTCTTTCAGAACAATTCAAAATAAACACTATCTTTATCACTAACAGTTGAATGAATTTATGGAACTCACACAAACGCAATCCAAATTTTCAGCAAGGTTTACAGTACGCTTGGGTTTTGTCAAGACTAGCTTACTAGTTACAAGAACTAGAAGCAGTAGGCCCAACAGCACATACTTCAGAGTTGGTCTAGCCCAACTTATTGGATAAACACAGTAATACCCCTATACTGATGGTAACACTGGCTTTCCCTGCTAAGATTAATTTTATCTTGGTATTCACAGACATCTCTTCAGAAATTTCTGAGGAGGGCCTGGCAGACACAAAAGTTCAATTTCTAGAATAAAACTAGCTTGGTTACTCATCTAGGGAGATCCTGAGATTTTTGTTTCAAAATTTCTGCTTCTTCTGTCATATCTGCAAGCTTCTTTCTCCTTTTGAAAAGCAAGTGGTCAAGTTGGATGGTAAACCAAAGTTACAATATCCCTTCAAAGCATCATACATCAACATTTTCAGTCTGTTACCCAGAACAGAGAAAGACAATTCAAGAGCCCTTTTAAATTACTTACCATCTGATAAAACTTCATAGGCCTCAGCTACTTGTTTAAATTGCCGTTCTGCCTCATCTTTATTGTCTGGATTTTTATCAGGGTGCCACTTTAATGCCAACTTACGGTACCTAAGTAGAAGGAAAACAAAGGATATTTTACTCTGAAATGATGGAATATGCTGTACAGATAAACACAAAATGTTTCAAACAAGTTGCCAGGGATTAAAGGTTTATTAAAGGTTTCCTGGTGCTTTGTATCTTGCATCTAGACTGGTATCAAGACATTCTGCAGCTACACAAAGAACCACCTACTCAGATATGCTTTTAAGAAAAAAGTGGTCTGAAGTTCTTTAGTTATTTTGAAATTATTCCCGTGCATTTCTGATGATCAATATCTGACAGATCTAAGCATGACATTCCAAAACATCTCTGCTAAGGGCTTCTTCTTAGAGCTCTGTGATCATTGATTGCTACAGCCAACCATGGGAAGCATCAAGAAGGATCCAGTGCATCTGAAGCACCTGGCACAGTCCAGGTTGACAAAGCTCCAAGAACACACCAATACCAGGCACAGCAGCATCCAAACATCAATGCCTTTTTGACTGCTACACCTGCACACAATTCCTATCCTCAAAGGAAACATTTAGGCAAAGTGTTGATAACTCTTAGAAGTGTAAAACTAAGCCTGCACTTGGACTGGTGTGGAGTGTTTTACACAGACTCATACAATATCACAGTTCAAACATTTGAGTTGACAAAGCAGTATGTGCAGGAATTTGCAAAAGAACAAGGGAGGACAACAAAGTGCAAATCCAGAAATCACGTGATTATATTTGTTCCTTAAAATACATAACACACAAGCCAGTGACACGTACGCTTTTTTAATATCTTCTGCTGAGGCATGCTTTTGCACTCCCAGAACTTCATAGTAATCCACCATGTTTCAGCAGGTGTCTTGTTAACAACAGCTGAGTTTTTCAAGTCCTGTAACAACAACAACTTGTAAATGAAACTTGTCCGGTACAGTTACTTCACAGAAGTCAGGTAGGAGTCTGGTACCTCCTAGTACCAAATCCTATCTGAGTAAGACAAAATTCAAATGTGCCAAACCCCCCAAAATAAAAACACTTTATTTTAGATCAACAAATCGATCAATTACTTTAATTCTGATTTTTATGTTCTTCAATCCCACTGAAGCACAGTACATAGACACATAGGTAAACAGCGGTTCCTGGAACAAATTAAACTGAAAAGCCAGATTTGATCAATATATTAAGGAGAACATGTGGATCATGGTTTTGATGTATATATTAATAACTCTGAATGCAAAAGAAACCACATATCATGTTCACCTAATGTCATTCATGACACCTATGTCACATCTTAAGCACATATGAGCAGAAACAAAGGGACCCCTCTTCCACATCAACTCTTCCGAACATTACTTCCACTGTGATACTCCCTTCAGAAAAGCAATGTATGTGCAGGTCTTGGAAATGTAAAACTCCACCTATTGATCCCAATAAGCCTTTCTTGTACTCAGACCTTGACAAAAAATTTGCACGTTGCCAAAGCTACTGAACACGCTTTACTTCCTTTTTGTTTACCAGGGCAGCACAGTGCCAGGCAAGACTGCTCCAACTGCAAAGTTAACCAACCAACTCAAGGACAAAGTCACCTTGTGTTTCTAAGTATAAAAGAATAAAGTTTTCACAAGAGTCCAAAGAAACCTACAAGTTATAAGAAAAAGCAATTTAAATACAGACAATTTCTTCATTAGAGAATAATTACAAGGAGCACTCCAATTAAAAGACCACTAAGATGAAAGAATCTTTCTAGAAGTTTCAAGACTGCTTCATATATTTCTACAAAGATTTTTTCTCTCCTACAGTGTAACAAGTCTCCATCTATTCCAGCAAAACTTCCAAGCACCCTTCCATCCTACCACTCCTGCTAGTTTGATCCAAGTTTCATGAACAAGGAAGCACTGACATTTTCCATGAGTTATCAACTTGTTGCAGGAGAAGTCACCCAAATACACTCAGAATATAACAATACAGCAATGTATTAGTCACACTTTCTTATCTCGTGCATCAAGAACAAAAATTCAATGAAATAACTTTTCCCCTCCCTCAAGTCATTCAGTGTTTTTCATTTTAGCCCAGGCAAGGTCTCATTTTCCTGTTTTTCACGTAATTGCTGAAAGAACCAAGCATGATGCAGCCCAGTTAAGTATTCTGAAATTAATTTATTGTACTAGTTTTACACATATCTTTCAACATCTTGGGATATGAACATTAATGAGAGACTTCCTTTTAAAATAAATTGGTACATCTTCAAAATATGTTGCTGCTGTAGGTTAAAGCTTAATTAACTTTAATTAGGGATGTGGTTACACACACATTTTCTCAAATGACAGTTAAGAGATACCCTGCCATGCTGCCTCCCCACTCCAAACTACTCACAGAAGCAAATGTACTTGAGGAGCTGTGTGTGTTTAAAACTTGGGTGGTTTTAGCAATCTACTTAACCATACAGTCCCACAAACACAAAATTAAAGCGTAGCAGGTAAACAGACCTCTAATTGACTTCGCCCTTTGAAGAAATCCCCATACAAAACAAAATAGTAAGGGTATAGTTAATACTGTGACCAGCACCAAAGGAAGTTGGGAGACATGCATTAAAATGAACATTAAGAACGCCAATAATAATATACTAATGGCAGAGTTCAATATGTAAACATACACATTACCAAAAATATCCCAGAATATTTGCTATCAACTGGCCTTGCTAGTTTTGCTGTTTCCCACACAAGGATTAGAACAGCTCATGACACAGAGGGGAGGAACAATGTCTGTTATCAAATGCCATAGTCAATCCTTATGAGCAATAGCATATATGGAACATATAGTTACACAAAGAAATCAGAGGGGTGAATTCAGTATGAGTCAAGCTTAAGGCTAAAGGTCAGAGTCCCTCCTTACAGGAGATACCAGCCTAAAACCAGTAAGAAAACAACAGAAAGCCACAAGTACAGGCCATACCACTAATTGTTTTCTCCATATTCTCCTTTTCTTAAATATAAGACTTGCATTAGCTTTCCTCTCAATTCAGGCACCTATCCAAGAGGGAAAATTTAAAACTCAAGCTTCTACTTAGAATAAACATGTAGAAAAATCAACTTAGGTGTAAAAAATAAATGACATCTTTTCCCAGAGAATTCTGTGCACACTGGTAGTCATAATGATTTCAACATATATGTCTATAAACACTTTGCTGTTTGTTTAAAAACAATGCTGCAGTGTTGTTAATTTCAGACTCAATACAGACACCGATATATCCTAAACAGAAGCCTGAAGCTGGAACCAAAAACCAGTGCTGAAGCCCCTCAACCAATGACTGACCCTAAAAAGCAACCCCTTCAAGAATGTGTTCCAAAGATATGTTTGAGGCTTGGATATTCTGTCTTTAGTAAGCATTTTATTGTTCAGTTTTTACTTGCTACTAACACAGAGTCTGGAATTAAGACAAGCCAGCAGCTCTCGAAAGGAAACAAATTGCTAATATTCTGCTTCTCCTAATCACACAGTCAGATGACAGTAGGAGTTCATCTCTGATTTCCTCTTATTTCTATCTGCTAGTTACCAGAAGGCAGAAACCATCCTGTTGAAATTTGAGTTATCACAGGAACATTTTTCTTGTATGTAAAAAGGTTTTAACAATATTTACACAAAGAAAATTCATCTGCAGCTTTTTTTTGTTCGGCTAAATTAAAAAAAAAAAAAGTCTCAGCTAATATTTCACCCCTTGAAAAAAAGGTGGATGTTTGCTCAAGAGCTAATAAGACTGAAAAAAAAAAAACCCACTACCAAACCAACCACACCCACAAACCCCCTCTGCCCCCCAAAACCCCAACAATACTCACAAACTAGAAAAGACCTCTGTCCACAATCTTTTCAGGACAAAAATATTTAAAATATTTCCTCAAGGAAACAGCCACCACCAGCTTATAATAAAATAGAATATGGATGACCATCAACTTAGACAACGGAAGATAGCCAATTAACACAAAAAAAAATTAAAAAAAATAAAAAAATCTGTATTTTTAAGGCTAGTCAAAGATGCAAACCATATACCTCCCTGGAAAAAACCACTCAACTACCCCAACCAAAATGACATGACAAAAATCTTCCAACAGCAAATCTGTCAAACAATTTGTCTCCAAATATACAAGCAAGGCTCAATAATTAGGCACTCCGGAGTTTTTTGCAAAGCCAGGAGGAAACCAGCCCACATTTGCTAATTTCCCGCCTCCACCCCCAGAAAATCTTCAAAGTCTCAGAAGAAAAGACAAGCAAAAAATCTCCAGCTGAAAGAAGTTGTTTCATGGCCTTCCTGTTTGCTTGCAAAAACCTGTAGTTACTTGTGTTGGTAACTGCACTACGTTTACAGTGTGCTATCAGCTACTCCATCTCCTTCTTTGGAGCCTGAAAATCAAACAGGCAAGTGTTTATGTGAACCAAAAGTTTCCATAGTTTAGAGATTTCTCAGTCCCCATAGGAGAAGTCAGCTTTGCTCTGGCCTGAGCACTTGTACTGACTCAAGGCAACTGATAGGAGCACAGGACCAGCAGAGCCCAGAGCTTCATCAGAGTCACCCTGAAACCCAGCTCATAAACTCTCTTTACAGCACAGTCCTCAGCTACATAAAAGGCATGAGAGGCATTGCAGAAGATAGATATGAAGAGAGCTGTAAACTTTTATAAGATCAGATAACAAAGAAAACCAAGTAATCAGATGCACAACCAGAAGGGATGACAAAGCAGCACCCCTAACTAAATACGGAAAGGAGGAAAGTATCCAAACAAGAAATTCTTAGAGCAGCCAGGAGGGAATTCAGACAGCAAGGGGCATGCGACCTTTGCAGTCAGCTTAGTCAGAAAAAGTTATCTATTTCTGGCCATGAAGCAACGGGCAGCACAGAGAGTCCTGAAAGATGCCAGAATAGCTCAAGCTTTGTGACTAGTGCAGTCACCTGGAGAGCCAGATGGAGTTCCAAACTCCTGATTCATGCAGTTCACAGAAGCAGCCAGTCATCAACATCCTGTGCAAGTCCCACAGCCATCCAATTCCTAGTACCTGCCTGCTTTCGATGAACATATGTAAAGGGTTGCATCCTGCTGGCAACACAGAAGGAATAAATACTCTGTTCTGACTGCCAGTTCAGCTTGAGCTTGCGTCTGATCTACTCAACAGCAACTGAGCAACTCAGAGATGTCTCTGAGATGTTAACAGATGATGCACACACACTTGAGGATTTTTGGGGAATTGTAATCTGCAAAAATTCCAAGCATTTTATTAGAAAGCAGTATGTGAGCTGGATCTCATGAAATTTTACACTCCTTAGTGTACACTAACACTTACAGTCATGTTAGTGCTGTTGTGGATCCAGGGCCATACAAAGAATTCCAACACCACACACTTTCAGAGTTTTCTAGTATTTCTTCATTTGATTTTTACACAGTTAAGATATCTTTGCTAATCTTTTTATTATTTACAGTCCAGTAACTTCAGAGACATATATAAATATTCCCAGTCTTAAAGTAATAAACTTAGATGAAGTTCAGTCACTTCATTTGCTCACAAGCTACAGATTTCAAATGCAATCCATGAATTTTTATTACTTGCCTTATCTCTCCAAGTTACTCATCTCAAAGAAGGTAAATAAACATGAACCATAACACTATTTGCCAAGGCCTCTACGACACACTGGTACCAGTTTCTCAAGCAGCTCTTACTGGCTTAAACAGATACTGGTTACAGACCCTGACTTCTGGTGCTTCCTATGCTCTAACCAAAGGCAAATCTCACACCATGACTCCCCAAAGCGGAACACCACTCAGGCGACAGAGACATTCCCTAGCACAACTCAGCAACACAGGAAACCACACAAGTCCCAAAACCTTGGCCAAATTCCAAATAAAATCAAAATATCTGTGTCAGTTCTAGCAGCAGTATCTGGGATGTGCCATATGGGACTGAGCTGAGACTACCAGCCGTCTCTTGACTGAACTCGCAAAGACCCATTCTGCCAGCGCTGTACCAGAGCTAACACAGAAATGCCCACTCTTCACCAGAAAATCTTTCTAAGAAGTTTAATAATGCCAAGGAACAAAAAGAAAGTTACTTTAATTCTGATGAGTGCAATAACAGAGCAAGAAAACCTGTATAAGTTTTGTGTTTAATTAATCTGACAAAGACATTTAAACAAGACACCAACATTAAATTTTTCCTCCCACTGATACATGCACAGTGCAGTGCAGACTAAGGCACATTAAAATCCTCAATATTTTTAACTTATACTTACCTGAGCTTAGAAAAGATGTTGCAGTTTAACTTCACAAGTTCCTGAAATTTATTGCTTCACAGAAAAATGTAAATTTACCATACAATTAAAATTAGTAAAATGAACTTAAATAGCCATGTTTATACTCATCATTTTAATACTACCCCAGCATCCCCAGGAGATGAATCCAATAAAATGAACATTCCAAAAAGCTTAGTTTAATCTCATGCTCAGAAAAAACATCCTGCTTCTATGTCAGAAACCAGAGGGGATTTGGATACAGTTATTATTACACAAAAGGATGCAGTTCATACAGGGAAAAGATAGCTAGGCTGACTGCTTTTTTACCTTGCAGTTCATGTTCCATTGTAAAAAAGCCAACTAAAAGCCCCACCACAACCAAAAAGGAGCCACCTATACAAGGCTCCCTCACTCTTTAAGGCAAGAAGTTACAAAGAACCCTGTCCACTCCTCTCCTCCCTAAGGGCAGCCAAGACAGGACTCTGACAGAACTACAGGATTTGCTGTGTTTAACTGCCTGGCACATGGAAAGCCTGTAGAGGGCAACAAATGAGAAACCATTAAAAAAAAGTGAAGCAACAAAAATGGAAAACAGAAGAAATCCAAAATCTTCATCTGTGAAAGAAATGTAAACCGGCTAACAAAAAACAGAGCAAGGAAGCTGCTCAGTGAATAGGCCACCCTCACTCCTTTGCTGATACTCTCCTGCTTATCCATTTGATCTCTCAGCAGGCTCTGAATCAAGGGGGACTTACGTGGGAGCTTCCTTAAAGCAAAGGAGCATTTTTCCAAAACACAACAACTCAGGTGTCCAAATTTGGAATTGTGTCACAAATATCTGCAACACTGGCACCCTCCTAAAACTAACCATAAAAGGCTACTTTATACAAAGTAAAAATATTCCTATCTTATTTTTAAAAATATATGATCTGGGTTTGATTAAGCAATTAAAAACAGCGAAAGACTCAATCAAAAGATCAGGCCCACAAAGTTTCAGCCAAATAATCACATGCAATCAGATGATCCTTTAGGGAAAAGAAAATAGTTTAAAGTTTCTATACACTTCCCCTGAAGTATTTTTGGAGTCATGATAATTTTATTTAAGACAAACAAAAAACAGCAACAAGTTTCATTAAAGCAAAGAGCAACTTCTTCAGAGCACTGACAGACTGCCACAGATTCAGACTACATTTTAAGAGAGAAGAAAATTTCTAATCAAAAGAGTTAAAGTTTTAATAAAAACTGTCTGCAACGTAGCTAGGAATTACTTCATACTTAAGAGCTTTAAGATCCTTGTTAGGTACTGAGTCCTCGCTAATATCAGTGGGATTTCAGTATTTATTCAGAACAACTACTAAACATCAATGGAACCTGCAACTAGTAACTGCAGGAGTGAAATCATGTGCATGAATTATTTATTCCCTAGCAGTTAAATAAACAGAAGAACAATAATGTTTTCATTTAGTCTAAATGTAAGAAAAATCTAACATCCATTCAAATGTATTTTATTCAAAAGAAAAAAAATAATTTAAACCTACTAAAACCCTCAACTACAGTTTTATTATAAATCTGTCTTGAAATAAACAATCATCATATGCAAGATCCAACAAGTTTTGACAAAGCTAAGTAATTTCTCACTAATCCTTCCATTCCTTGAATAAGACAAAGGAAAAGCTGTTGACCGAAAACGCTTTCAGGACACAGCTGACGAGGTTCTTTACAAATGCTATTAGAGAAATGGAGCAATTCCTACTTAAGGAGCACAACGTTAGAATATTAAACCTCACACAACAAAGCTGAAAATTACGGCAGTGCGCTGCCTTCCAAACAGCGCTGTTTGTGTGGTACGGAGCAGGAGGTGCTCCAGCCTGGAGGCGCCAGCAGGGCAGAGCTGCACCCCCAAAGCCAGCGGCACAGGAGCCGTTCCAGCTCTCACGGGTGGCTGCGCTCCGAGCCCAACCCGGGGTGACAGGTCAGTCGATTCCAGGCCGGAATTGCGACGCCTCTGGACTCGGGTACAACACAATCACCGCCCTCATCCCTCGCAGACCTCACTGCACCAGGGTGTTAAGCAGAGACGCAAAACAAACCAAAAACCAAGCACTGCTTTCCTCAGGACAGTCCACGTACTGTTAAGGAATTCACACATCCTCGATATTACGATGATGATTTACCATAAGGTGTTCCCTCTCTTCATATAAATTCCAAAACTTCTAGTGGATGAAAGAAAGAACACAGTAGTAAAGAAATGTATCTATTAAAAAAATAAAATCAGTAGCAAAACACATTAGCCCTCTAACTAAAATGTCAGTGCTACACAGAGGTGATGCCCTGCATGCTTCCTTCCCCAGTCCAGCCACGATAAATTAGCAAACTACATCAATCTAGGAAAGACAAGAGAAAACACCAGAGAGAGAAGCTATTTGGATAAGAACATGCTGTAGTCTGAAAGCACAAGTGCTAAAAACACAAGTCTGATGGAGAACAAGGAGAACCTTGAAGTTTACAGATAGAGAAATTATTATTACTACTGCAGTCTAAACAGAGCTGCCAGTAAAAGCAGCAATTTGGACTTCTCCTCCACTATCAGAGATTATTTAAGAAAATTTAGTACTGATTTAACTTCCATTCCCAACACTCTCTTATTGTCCACTGAGAAAGCAGCACGGGAGCCAAGAGGACAAAACAAGGTTAGACCAGCGTTGTGCTATAGTTAAAATTCTAGTTGTTTAAAATTAAAAAAAAAAAAAAAACCAAAATAAAACAAAGCAGCAATCACAGAGACAAGATCTGTAAATACATTTACTCACTGGTCCAAACAAATCTTCTTTGACAACATAATCCATCAAACTAAATGGTTCTTTAACTACCAGGCTCTTGATCATCAGCTGAACACAAAATCCCTGACTGGAGTATAAGGATCTCCAAAGAGTAAACAAAAATTAAGGTCATCAGGCAGCAGCGACTGCAACCTCTGCTGCGGCACGGGAGAGGCAGAGCCCTGCTTCATTCCAGCTGTTCCCTCTGTATCCACACCTTGTTCTTACTGCTTTTTGACACTTTATACCCTGAAAACCTCTGTGTTTGATCACTGACTGACTATGCAATGCCATAAGCCTGGCCATGTGCACATTAGCACTGCTATAAACTTAGCTTTTATGACGTGCCTCAGTAACAGTTTCTTTTTATCAGAATTCAAACCAAATTTGTTCAGTATTCCCAACAACCTTTTCCAACACCTTTGCTAGAGTGGCTCAGCCCTACAGCACAGGTTTGTAGCAGCCTCGGAGAGCTCAGACAGTAACACGAAGTTACTGTCCCCCCCGAAGTCCAGCGAATACTGACCACAAACTGTGTTCCTTTACCTGCCAGTGTCAACTTTCAACTCCGCTTGGCAACAGCGCGTTCAAAACACCCGGCCCGCTCCCGACCTCCCCCTCCACAAATCCTGCCCTGAGTAATAATGGCCACTGCCAGAACCCCACCGCAAAACACTGCTCCCGGCTCGGCCTCCCCGGGGCTCGGACAGCACCGCCCGCCCAGCCGTGTCCCCCAAACCACCGCAGCGCCACGGGCAGAGCCCTGCGAGCACCCCCGGGACGGCGGCTCCAACGCGTCCCCATCCGAACGCCCGGCCGCCCCAGGAGGGGGACAGCGCTCCCGATCCCTGCCCTGCCCCAGCCAAGGGCACTCGCTCCCCGTGTCCTCCCCGTGCAGGGGCGGCTCGGCCCCGCTGGCTGCGGCGGCCGGGACAGCCGGGGCCGGGACAGCCGGGCAGCCCCCGCGGGGTCTGTCGAACGAGCCGGGGCTCGCCCGCCCCTTCCCCGCGCCGAGCGGCCCCGCGGGTGGGAC
>VWZF01006304.1:705744-817980 GCA_013396755.1 Sclerurus mexicanus | reverse complement strand
AGGGGCGTGGTTTACACCACGTGGGGCGTGGCTTGTGTCCATGTGGGCGGGGTTATGCTCATGTGGGCGTGGTTTGAGCCCTGGGGGCGGGGCTGCGGGCGAGTCCCGCCTCCTGTGTGCCCAGGGAATGGGGAGCGCATCCCGGGGAGCTGTTCTGCACAATCCCAGGGTCAGGACTGGAAGGGACCCACAGGGATCATGGGAATGCTGGAGCATAATGAAAATTCAGTTCTCTGTAAAAGTGATGAGAAGCTGACCCACAAAGTGCCAGCTCCAGGGAAGATTGGAACTGAGCACCGAGAAAACACAAAGCTTTCGTTTTTTCAGGTGTTTAGTGTATGGCAAATGACCTTATCAACCCAAATAAATGTGATCTGCAATACTGGCTTGAGCTGTTGAAATGCCACAGAAATGGAACTGGCAGAAGAATCCTCAGCCCCAGGCTGGGAATGGCTCCCCCCTCCCCGCAGCACCACTGTGCCTCAGCCCCCAGGGCTGGAAACACAGAAAGCAGTGCCCAGGTGTGCTGCTGGGGGAAAAGGAGAAGAAGCAACTGATAATTTTAAGAGACACTCTCTGACGAGATGAGTTTGGCTACTGGAAGTAAGATGACAAAATTTCTTCCCCCTGTGCATCTTATTTTAGTGTCAAAAATTGGGGGCGTCAAAAGGATGGATCAGTCTCTTCTCAGTGGTTCCAACCACTAGGACAAGAGGCCGCGGGCAGGAACAGACTGGGACAGACTGCCCAGAGAGCTTGTGCGGATATGCAAGAACTGCCATGGCACAAACCTGTGCCATGTGCCCTGGAATGACCCTGCTTGAGCAGGGAGGTTGGAACAGATGACCCACTATGGTCCCTTCCACCCTCCCATGAGGGGAAGTGCAAAAAGCAATGCCCGGGTGTGGTGCTGAGGGAAAAGGTGAAGAAACAATTAGTAATTTAAAGAAACATTCTTTGAATGGGTGAGTTTAGCTGCTAAATGTGAGATGGCAAAACTTCTTCCCCCTTGTGTGTTTAATTGTGGTCTCAAGAATTGTAGCTGTGGCACAGAATTCCTCTGAGGGCAGATTCCTCCCTCTCCAGCTGGCACCTGCACAGAGTCCTGCACTGGGTGAATGTATTGGAGCATCCTTTGGCTTATGTTTGAGCATGTGGTTTTCTGAGTGTCACGTATAAGTAGCCAAGTTATTCTATTTTTAAAATGTGGACTTTGTCCATGCTTTAAATTGCTGTGAAATTATAATTCTTGCCCTTTATTTAAAAAGGGGAGGAGGCATTAATTTATAGATCACCAAAGCGAAGTTAGAGAGTTTCCACACATAAATTATGTGCTTCCCAAATACAGCCAATTAAAAGGCTACTCATTATTTAGGGGGTGTTTGTGTGGGAGTGCAGTCAGTTCAAAAACACAAAAGCCAGCTTGGAGTAAGGCAGAGGAAAACCTAAAACAAATCAACAAGGCAAGCAGTAGGACAACCCTAAGTACAGGCTTGGTGCTTTGGGGAAATACAAGCTTCAAAAGAAATACTGGTCCGTGAGACTGGATGCTAAATTGTGGTCATGGAAACAAGTCTTCAAAATCAGATGAAAGAGACACCTCGCTCCATTATTAGTTTCTCATCAGCTGTGAGGTCCAAGCTGTTGATCCATTTGGAAAGAAAAAAAAAATAACCCAAATTACTTGTAGGTTTAGACAGGCTCTTCGTAACAGGTAAAGTTCAAACCTCAGAGGATTCCCAGCCTAGCAAGTGTAAAGGCAAGCAGCAGCTCAGTACTGTGCGGTGTGGGAGCAGGTCGTATAAAATTTTGATGCAATGCCTTAAACATTTCTTGATGTGGAAATAAAGAGGTTTTTCCTCAACCTTTCCTAAAAATCTGCCCTGCAGTAAACAAGGTAGAAGTGGTGCATGAGGCAGTTACTTTGCTTTGTTTACAGAGCAGATTTTATATTAAAGTTAAGGTACAATGGATGCCAACCCTAACATTTTCTATTTATCCACACGAGCATAACATGGCAAAGAAGCATGATTCCATGTGGAATTGTGGGGTTGAAATCAAAACTCTGTCTACATCAATGCAACCAGGACCGTGGCTGCTTTAACTCAATTGTTATCATTACATTAACTTGCCCACAGACTTTCTAACCCTGTTCTGACTCTAGACAGCGTAGTTCTCCATTATCACCCTTCAAATGCAGGAATAATATCTGGGAAGGCTCAGAGACCAATTTTGCATTTGGACAAAGTAAGGTATGAGAAGGTAAAGGGCTTGCTCACAGCTGAGGGCAGGGCGAGCTGTATGAGATCCAGTTTGGCATTTTCTACAGCAAAATACAGGATGTAAATAAGTGTTTCCAAAGATATACATAGACTTTAAAAAAACCCAACAAAACCAAAAAAAAACCAATCAGACAAAAAACCCTGTGAGCCAATTGCTCACCCCACTGCACGATGTGTTCATCCAGCTGTGGGCTGGACAGTTTGTCCAGAAAGGATACTGTGAGAGACAGTATCAACTGCTTCACTGAAACCCAAAAGGATTGCATACTGGCTTCATTAACATGTTTAATTAGATCTATTTATAGGGCTAATAAAACTGAAAAGCTTTTAGATTAGGAAACCTTGAAAGGTATTTGCAAAAGTATATAAAGTCAAAGTGTTCTATGTTTTTATGGCTAGCTGCTTGCAGCAGAAGATAAGGAGCATTAAATCTGATGTTGCTGGCAGTGCATCAACATTCCAATCACAAGGCTGATAAGGTCTGGTGGGTCTGTCAAAGCTGGTATCAAAGATCCAGGCAGATCTGGGCTGGTATCCAAGTGCTGAGTCATGAGTCGGAATAAACTCTCTTATCAAAAGATCTTCATGATTCGAGAGCTTCCAACTCTCACCTGGGAACACGAGGGAAAGGTGTGGTTCACTTCTCCTGACTTCGGCTGTCTCAAAGTCAAGCATGTGGTTTAAGGCCACGGACTAGGAAGAGGGAGAGGAGGAGAGGGCACGTCCAGGGCACGATTCCTTCCCCCCACTTTGGAGATGTGTTTTTCTAAAGAAAGAACTGCCCAGCTCTGTCCCTGCCCTGCCTCTCTGCCTCGGAAGTGCCTTGACAGCCACCTTACAGATGGCTGAAGTTAAGTGAGATGAATTCAGGCCTAACTGGTAGCTATAACCTAATGATGGAAATAATGTGGCAGCATTCCAGGAGGTATTAGCAATTCACATAGTTCCCAGATTCTTTTTTTAAATCATCTTTTATGATTTATGGAGGTCAATTATGAAAAGCCCATCAGAACACAAGAAATCCTTAAAAATGCTGCATTAGAGAGACATTAATATTAGCCCTTTTGAGGTGGTAATGGCTGTAGCCTTCCCAGCCTGCTGCCCTGCCCTGTTGCTTAATGCATCCAGTTTTTCTATTTACAGATTTACAGATTCTATCTTTGGTATTAACAAAGAATATGAGCATATGTATCAAAGACTGTTCTCATGTCATTTAATTACAGTATTGCTGGAAAAGTAATTCTGGAAAGTGCCGCTTAATTAAATACAAGCATTAACTTTTTGCTGATAGCTTATCAGAAACAATTAGACTTGAAATATGGGCAATACACCTAGCATTTAAAACTTTCAGTAGAAGCATTAAAAGCACAAAATAACCAATTTTCATTAGCATTCTCCAGTGTTTTTCTGCCGAGCACAACCTCAATTTTTATTGGTACAGTGCTTCTTGGGTGATCTAGAGACTGCAAGTTTATCTGGACTCCTCTTTGTAAGCAAAAGCCTGAGCCAAGGGGATGCTTTTGAAAGGGGTTAAAATATTTCAGCGTAGCTGGTGGTTTTGCCAATTCCTCCTGAAGCACCAGATGTATTCTGCTGATTATTTGGGGTCTGCAGACAACAACCCAGGAACTGTTGTGGGCAGTCAAAAGATCTCACAGCTTATGCCAAGTGCTAATTCCTTGCAAGGACAGCTTGATCAGCATTTATTTCATTACCTTCATCAGGGATATGCTTTCTTATCCATATACCAATGCCAAATACTAGTTAATTCTATGTAAGTTGTCATCAATAGCCAGATAGATCTACTAGATAATTAGACCTAAAATACCTCTGCAGAACCTTGAGCTCTGCTGCTGTTTGCCTGAAAGTGCAGAGGGGAAAAGCAGCAAGCAGAGTAACAAAAAGAATTATTCTTAATTAAAGACACAAGGGCTAGCAGGAAACAATTCCTTCAGAAGGTCTGTTTGACAACATACAGCAAAACTACATAGCAACTGAGGAGAGATGCTTTTCCCAGGTCTAGCATTTGGGCAAGCAGCAGCAGCAAGATGATCTGAAATAACACCATCTGGTGAATGCCTGTTTCCTTCTTCAGCAATCAAGAACTATGTGTAACTATAAACAAAGAATAAAACAGAAATAATGCAAAACTACTTTTCAGTTAAATGTTGCACAGAATGAACAAACAGCTGCTCTGGGAATGCAGAAAAGAATGATGTTAAATATAGTAGGACATTTGAGCAAGCTGCTTCTATAAATACATGAACAAACTCTGCAAAGAGAATGTATGTTTTCTACAGAGCTGTGGACAGGGAAACTTAGTCCCAGACTGGAGAGCAACTACTCTGGCAATAAACATAACAACAATTTAACCATCACGTTAGAGAGTTCATCCCTTGACAGCATGAAATCAAGCTGCAGGACATCTGTGCCTGCCTTTATGTCCCATTTCTGCCAATCAGAATTCCCATGTTTCTCCTGTCTAACTGTGTGATGTGCTTTGCTGAATTCTGGGCCACCCAGGCTCCAGAAAACAGCCAAATTATAGCAGTTTGTCCAAGAAGTTGCTCTTCTAGATGTTTGGTACTGTTGGTGGCAGAAGAAGTAGATACACGTTTAGGTGATTTGACATTTAGCACTAGTCCTGTGTTTTGCATCATTGTATCTACAAAAAAACAAATGTGAAAATAATTCAAAGCTCAGTTTTTATGGAGTCTGCTCTTTCACACTGATAACAGATTTGCAAATCCATGAAAAGTCGGAGCAGCATTGGAACTCAAAAAAGTAAAGCCATCAAATCTTAAATCCACTCCTACCTGGTTAAGTGCCACTGATTAACAACTACAAGCATCTGACAAGAGAGTTAGTGTCTTCTACTTGGTCCCTGGTCACAGCGAAGTCCACAAAGGTATTTTGAAGATGCTGCTGTGTTCACTAACAAGCCAGTCAGAAAGAAAGATGATTAATGTTTTGGAATGTGTGTCATATGAGGAGAGGCTGAGAGAGCTGGGGCTGTTCAGCCTGGAGAAGGCTCAGATTCCTTAATACAGTCCAGTGACAGGACAAGAAGCAATGGTTAAAAACTAGAATACAAGAAATGTGTTTAAACTTGGTTAAAAATGTTTTGTTGCAAAGTTAATTGAACGCTGAAAACAGGTTGTCCAGGGAAACTGTGGATTCTTCATCCACAGAGACATTTAAAACTCCATGGGGCAAGGTCACGGAATCACAGGATATGCCGAGCTGGAAGGGACCCACAAGGATCATCAAATCCAACTCCTGGCCCCGCACAGGACCATCCCCAAGAGTCACACCCTGTGCCTGAGAGTCCAAATGCTTCTTGAATTCTGTCACTTGGTGCTGTGCCCACTGCCCTGGGGAGCCTGTTCAGGGCCCAACCCCCCTCTGGGGGAAAACCTTTTTCTAGTATCCAGCCTAAACTTGCCCTGACACAACTTCAGGCCATTCCCTCAGGTCCTGTCACTGGTCACCACGGAGAAGAGATCAGGTCTTGAGCAACCTCCTGTGGGTGACCCTGCTTTGAGCAGAGGGGTTGGACTAGGTGATCTCCAGACATTCCTGCTGACTTCAACCATTCTATTCTTTCAAATGGATTCAACTGGTTTAACTTCATAATTTTTGCCTCATGTTGTCTCTCTACGCGCTTGAGAAACTTAAGAGCTTTCCAGGCTATCAGATACATACTCCAAAACAGGCAAGACACCTGGGCATTTGTGTTCTATTAATGTTATAAATTATGAAAAGCCCTAAAAGATGAGTTTCCTGTGTTTTTATGTTTATCACATTTTTAGTGGCAGGTAAGTTGAAGCATATATGCTCTATTTTTAAGTATTCAAAAATAAACATGCACAATACTAACTTTATAAATACTACAGTGAAACAAAAAATGTATTTAGCAATGCAAATAAATAAGCAAAGGGAAGCAGATCATTGTAATTATCAAAGGAGATAAAAATTAAACTGCACCTTCAGAAAAGCCCACATTATCTGCTAAAATTCCAAAAGAAGCTGAAAGAGATGTTTTTGTATGTGTTTGCTGACACAGCAGCATTCTTCACTATGAATTATAGCTTCTCAGGTTTTTATCCGTGGAGTTCTGTTCGTTCCAAAGATTCTGAAGAAGTTTTCCAAAGCTTTCCAAGATGTTAGCTACCTTGTTTGAAAGACACTGAAACAAAGCTAAACCTCAAGAGCTGCAGCTCGGCTGAGTGGGAAATTCACAGGGTGCAAACTGAAGGTACAAATCATCCTGAGGCAGTAGAATCATAGGCCAGTTTAGGTTGTAAAAGACCTTTCAGATAACTGAGTCCCACCACTAACCCACGTCCCCCAGTGCCACAGCTACCATCCTTGAAATCCCTCCAGGGACAGGGACTCCCCCACTGCCCTGGGCAGCCAGTTCCAACAGGAGCAACTTCAACGAGCAGTTAATATTAGCTTCTTTTAGAACCTCTTCAGTACTGTCCATCTTTAAAAAGACCATGCCCAATGTACTGCAAAAAATGAGTGTTTCTGCAGAGTTTCAAGAAAACTCAAATTATTTTATTCACAAAAGCAGAAGTCAATAAAAATATAGATATCCTGATCAGTTTTACAGACCATGTTCATTTCTTCTCTCCTTAGTCACTGACAGGCAAAGCATCATGAAAAAAAGGTAACAAGCATTTACATCACAAACCTTTATTAACACAGATTCATGTATATGAGCAAATGTAAAGTTTTTGCATATAAATACAAAAAGAATTACAGGTCCAACAGAATATTCCTCCGTTGTTTGTTCCTTTTTTTTTCTGTGCTGTACTATTTTTCAGTGGTGAAAAGAGTATGTGCTGTCTCACTGGCATTTAACAAATAGGTTTTGGTATAAACTGAAATTTATGAGCTCACTGCACTCAAAAGTGTCTTCTTTGAATTCCAAACCCCCTTATTGGATTGAATCAGGATATTTGTGCTGTATTACACAAGTGGTACCAAAAAAACTGTCCACATTGCCACTAATTGCATGAGAAAGCTTTTTTAATGATGGAGCAGCTCACACAAAAATAACTGGATTTATCCTTGTTGTTCAAATCAAACTTCTGTCAGCTCAGTGTTTACCCATGAAACTGGAGGAAAATCTTTCCTCTTTTGTAGATATACAAATGTTCCCTAGAAATCATGAGAGTTTTGTGAAATCTATGAAATCTATGCAAGTCTAGCTTCCAGGACCATGACGGAAGACAACCAACATTGCGGAACAAGACCTATCATTTCTGTTTGGGTTTGTTATGGTTTATTTTTCTTAATCCAGCTAATAGGACTAAAACCCTATCTGAAAAAATCTCACTGAGATAAACAGACCAAGTGATAATTTTATTTCTTTATTCCATTTTTAATGCTTTTTAATCTTGTAGAGATGAAAAACTTGCAGCCTCTTTCATCATATAGACCTTGACAAAAGTTTTTAGAGCAGGTTACAAAATTATAAACCAAAATTTATTTGAAAACAAAAACCAATCATAAAATGCTGTCATTTTTCAAAAAACAAGTACTGAACTAGGAGGACGAAACACCGTAGTACAGAAATTTAGTTTAAGGGTTTTTTTGTACAGAAACCAACCCCAAACCCGTTAATTACAACTGTTCTAATTCTGATGGCCAAATCTACAAGAGTATTTCAGGTAACTTGCATGCAGAGTGCTTACTGCCTCTGCCTACCTAAACTCTGGGAGCAGCACAACTGGGAGACAGTTCGCTCTTCTTTTAAAAAACAGAAAATCCACTTTCATACAGAAACAATTCTTGCTACATAAGTGCTGTGAGATCATTTTGATCCCCCAACTCCTCAGAACACGACTAACTACGCGCCTATGTTTCTTCTCATACTTTTATCTCCTGCTCCTTAAAATATCCAGCAATAGATCATGGATAAGCAGGAATGCGTGCTCCATCCTGACTCTCTGAAAACAGCTGGCAGAAATGTAAGCACTGATTGCCAAAGGACAGCCCCCCTCCTCTCCCTGCAGTCTGGATCCTGAGGGAGGTGAAGCTGCTGCAGCAGCTGAATACCTGCAGAATGCAATCTGGGCTCCAGGTGTTCCCAGTGACCTGCCACTGCCACCGTTTCACACAATGTACAGAACATACAAACAAGGTCACTGAGTGCTATGTACCGAAGAAATAAAACATCAGAGTATTCTCAGCCAACTCAAGTTCTCTGTGGAAGTTTCGTGCAGCTCTGTGACTCCTGCAATTACACCTCCTGAACTCCCTGCTGAGCCCGCTGCTTCCCTGCTCACAGACAGGAATAGTGTGCACTGTCTCCTTTTCAAAAGCAGAAAGCAAACGTTACCAGTCACCAGCACTTGGCATGACTCCAACACAATCTTCAAAATACAAATATTTAATAGAAAAATTTAATTTTACAAAATACAGATACAACACTACCCAATGTAGCAAAATAATGGAATTGAAAAATAATTTCAAAATATTTAAAGCATTAGGTTCTAAAATAAATAATGCTATCTAAAGGAAGTGTCCAGGTTTTGCAATTAGGAGGAGGCAGTTCCACTATTACTGATCTCTTTTTCAACTTCTTTACAAGTTCCATAATTTATGTAGAAAAATATACAAGAAAAGAATTTGGGATAAAGAATAGGTTGGGTACGTAACACTTAACATAAATAAAAAGCCTAAAGCAAAACCAAAAAGAAAACCAATTGTTTTATTTCTGTACATCACGACTACAAATAGTATTTTAACACTTCATTTATTACCCAAATTAAGAAATTATACATTTTTATATGGTTACTAGTAAACATGTTAAAATCACTCAGTTTTCCCACATTTAACAGGATATTGCTGGTTACTGCTTATTAAATAGGAAATCCAGAGGAGGTTCCAGTAACAGCAAAATATTTTTTTTGCATAAGAGATGAATACAAATTTGATTGTAACTTTTGATGATTTAAAATATAAAACTAAAGTTCAGAGGGATGCTTGTATGAATCTTATAGTCTGAACTATAATTCCTTTTTTACACTTTACACTGACTGCAGTTGCATATGAAACCCTACAATGTGCCTACTACTACAGGGTCAGCTCCTTTCGCAAGAAAGAAATTTTTACCCCAGATATCAAATTGCATTAAGCAGCATATTCCCACTTACTTTTCTCAGCAGAAATACTGCAGGGAAATGGTTATAAAAGCTGTTTAATCACACACAAAAAATTAATTTGATTAGTATCTATGGTACAGATACGATATTTAAGATGGAAAGAAATTATATTGAAAAGGAATGTGAACACTACAGGCTTCAAATATAAAAGATAAAGCCTGATAACTTTGGTTCAAATAATTTTAATAATTGTTACATGTATATTTTTTCAAAGTGATGATTTCTGTATGTACTGTGTACGCAGTAGGAGTCTGATTCATTTAAAAACCTGTATGGGCAAAAAAGACAAAAACAGAACAGAGAAAACCTGGATACTCACATCCATTCAGAACAGCGTCCAAGTGATAATGATGCAGCCAAATGCTGAACTTAAAATGATGTGAATCCTATTTCTTCAAGGTGTTTCAGAAAGCACAAATATAATATTATACCCATTCTATCTCAGTACCTACCATCTTGAGGGAAGGCAGTGTAAAACAAAATCAGTCCTCCAACAACTATCACAGAATCACAGAATATGCTGAGTTAGAAAGGACCCACAAAGATCATAAAGTGAAACTCCTGGCCCTGCACAGGATCATCCTCAAGATCCACACCACACTAAGATGTGCCCAACAGAACTGTTCAAATGCTGCTTGAACTCTGTCAGGCTTGGTGCTGTGACCCTGGGGAATCTGTTCAGTGCCCAACCTTCCTCTGCAGTGAAGAACTTTTTCCTGATATCCTAAACCTCCCCTGACACAACTTCAGGCCATTCCCTCAGATCCTGTCCCTGGTCACCACAGAGCAGAGATCAGTGCCTGCCCCTCCTCTTCCCCTCATGAGGAAGTTGTAACTCCAGTGAGGTCTCCCCTCAGTCTCCTCTTCTCCAGGCTGAACAGACCAAGTGCCCTCAGCTGCTTCCCCCATGCTTCCCCTCAAGGGCCTTCACCATCTTCATTGCCCTCCTTTGGACACTCTAAAATAGTTTTATATCTTTCTTATATTGTGGTGCCCAAAACTGCACACAGTATTCCAGGTGAGGCCACCCCAGTGCAGAGCAGAGCAGGACAATCCCCTCCCTCGACCAGCTGGTGATGCTGTGCCTGATGCCCCCAGGACAGGGTTGGCCCTCCTGGCTGCCAGGGCACTGCTGACTCATGTCCAACTTGCCGATGACCAGGACCCCCAGGTCCCTTTAGCCAGCTGGTCTCCAGCCCTTCATTCCCCATTCTATACACACAAGGATTGCCCTGTCCCAGGTGCAGGATCTGGCACTTGCCCTTGTTAAACTTCATACAGTTGGTGATTGCTCATCTCTCTATGACTTGAAAACAATTCTACAATGTAAGTAAAGACGTTACCAGAAATGAGCATTTTCATCCTCAGTTCTGGGATATCTGCAAACATCTGCTTCCCTTCCATCCAAAAGATTAATTGCAGGATGTTAGCCCTGTCTCATCCCAATGCACTACACGGTACACAACTTTATTGCCAGTTTGTAAAATTATTTATGTTTGAACAGCACAAAGCCAAAGCTTCATCTTTGGTTAATTTCACTGAGATGTCACTGTTCTTTACATGTGCTCCTTCTTCACATAAACACAGAAATCAGCCACACTGCACACGGCATTCATTGTTTCGAATCAAAAAGCAGTGTCAACGTAATATTCAGTAATGAAAGCTAACTAAGAAATCGTGTTTAGAAATGAAACCTATTTGGGGGCATTTGATAAGACACAAGAGCTGCAAAAATCTAGACAGAATTCCCTTAAAACTGCTTGGGTATGGGTGCTGCTTATAGAGTAGGCACTAGTTAGTTCCTCTGCAGATCATCCAAGTAAGCATCAGTTCGACTCAGCTTAATTCAAATCCAGCAGCACATTCAATGGCATAAAGAAGTTTGCTTCTCATCAGGTTCTCATCATAAAACTCAGGAAGCTTCAGCAAGTTCATGCAGGTACTGGCAGTTGGTAGCCTGTCTAAATCAGATCCTCCATTGTGAATGCAAAATGCAGGATATAACTCCTGGAAAATGCAACAACAAAGAAAAAAAACATATCAAAACAAGACATATGAGCCAAAACCTACTCTGTAGCAGCTGGCATGCATTTCTAGGAAATAAATCACCAGATTAACACCTATCACAATGACACACTCAAATGGCATTTTCTTTCATTCCTGATAGCACCAAACCCACTCTTGAATTGCATAATGCCTCCCTCTACCTTGTCCCCACCAAAATCCATTAATTTGCAAAACACAAAGCAATTTATTTGGCTCGAAGGAAAATATAATGATTTGTTATTGTTCATGCAGTCTATCATACAAATTTACAATGCTACAACAACGTTCATGTGTATAGTGAGACTGTAACGATATACCCTTGACAAACCCGGATTATTCTTCTGATGTGATAACTACTGATCTGAAGAACACATTTTAAAGACATTTTGTATGCAATATTTAATTGTTTTAATATCATCCTTCTTTTTTTCTTCTGAAAAAGAGTATAATGAAAATTCTATTTATTTGTTACCTCTAGAGCACTGCTTTTGCTGACAAGATAGTATTCATTTTTATCAAATGCTTGCCTGAGGTAAAAAAGTTCTGATTTTAGAAACTTGAGAAAAATTCCAGCTCCAAAGGCAAAAGGTCAATGAGATTCTAAGCTAAATTATTGTTCAAATGGAGGCCTTAAAAGTATTTCAGAGCTAAAATGCTGCATTTTTAGTGTTCCTTTCAAAATGCTAATTGAATTCCCCTACTTTAGCTTTAAAAATGGAAAAATGGAGTTCTAAATTGAAATGTCATGCCAAGGGCACCATTTGTTGCATAATTAAATACTGTACAGCGGGAAACTGCAATAGTTTGGAAGTGAAAAGTATCATCAATTTATTATGTGACCTGATTGGAACTTAACAATTTTCAACCACACTGTAATGATTTTCTTTTTGTCTGTAACAATGACATTTATGAAACTTATTAAACTTTAATTAGCTTTAGTAAATGTTATTCTGAGCCTGACTCTGGCAGTGAAAGTTTAGAATTTTTAAATGATGCAAAGCTAGACTGTGCTATCTATAAGCTACAAATGTCAAGACATTTCCTTACCTTAAATTAACATGCACTAACTTGAAGAAAATGCACCAGTCCCACAATATAAAGCATACAGAAGATTTCAGAGTGAGAACCAGAAACTCTGTACATTCCAACAGTGCAAACCAATTTTGGAGATCATCTGTGTTAATGTGTAACATCAACATAAATACATTCAGACAGTTCTTTGGCCAGTAATAGTCAGTGCTCCTGTGGGTTCACACTCGTCACCTTCAAAACTCTAAAGAACACACTGCCATGGGCTACCAAGACCTTATCTCTGACAGAAATACCAGTTACCCACTTCCTTTTCTGGCAAACATTTCCCAGCAAGCCCCTGGTTTGGTGGTAAATCCCTACTAACAAGACACTACTGCAGTCACTTCCATTTTATCCTAGCCAAATATGGTAGAAGTCAGTTTGTGGCCTATCTTCCAAGTGCACACACAAACTTCAGCTTTCCACATTCAGCTGCGTCACCATCAGCCTTAATATTTTTAGACTTTTGATTCACTTCCCCCATCCCTTCAAATGTCACACTGGCTACCTCAAAGCTGGGTACCTACATCTGCATTTCCCCCACTCCCCTTGTAATTAAAGAGGATGACAACAAATAGAGACTTCTGTTTACTTGGTTTCCACACAGTCATTTCCCAGTTCTCCTTCCCTCTCACAACTGATGTGCACTGTTCTACCTTGGTCTCATCCCACAGTTTTCTAACTGTCCTTCCTGCTGTCCTCTTCATTGCTAGAGAATTGTACGGTGATATTCACGTGGACTTTGGGAAGTCCAGGAGAAATGCTTGCAGGTTTTTAAATAATCAGTCACATAAATCAACCAACAAAATAAAAAACAACATAATAACACTTCCTTCGGTATTTGAAAACTAATTGTACATGCAAATGCAAACACTGAAGCTGTTTTGGCAGTGACAGAGGAATATTCTTTTCAAACTGCAGATTCCTACAGACAAGAAAAGCTTGCATCAGCATCTGCAGCACTTACAAAAACTTGCCAGGGAGTCAGAGGATACATACCTTGAACCCCAGAAGAGGTGGTCGAGAGCAGCTTGTTACAAATTTGAGTAGTTTGCGTTTCTCTTCATCAGTGAAGCTTTCAACAACTCTCCAGAATATTTTAATTACAGGATGGTCTGCTGTGTAGCCACCTACAATGAGATTTAAATGATTTATAGGTAGAATAGTTGTATATAAGAAATAAATTTTTCAGAAAACCTAGCATCAATCTTGAAAAGTTTGGGGGAAATATTGTAACCAGCAGGTTTATACTGTTGATTTCCAGTATCTACAGATCTCTGATCATTGCATTTTCAGTTTCATTGCTTGCCTATGGCTACTATACCCCTCAGCTTCTTAACTGGAGTTTTCTTCACTGAATCCTATTTTAAATTAATTTTATTTAGTTTAGCTAATAACTCCAGATTACTGCTTTTTACTCCAGGAGTGTGCAAAATCTGCAAGACCCAGGATGTTACTGAATGAATCAACTTACCTTGAGGTAAGCCCAGATGTGAACTGATGATTTAGTAGCTACTTTTTGATTACATTCATGATAAAGGCTGGGAAAAAAATGAAGTAAGATACCTTGCACTTCTCACAAGGGAAAAATATGAGTTCTCTCTTCAGACTGTCTGAGAAATGGTAAATATCTGAAAGTGGTGATAGAAGGAACTATCCCAAAGTCACTTACAAACTTATTTTCCGGTCAACCAGACACAATCATTGACTAACTTTAATTTAGAGAAGGAACATCCTCTCATTATCCAGCTACAAACTTGCATGTAAATGTGTGAATAAAATCAACTGCATATCCCTATTTTCCAGCATTTATAAAACTGGTTGCAATTTTAGCCAATCTTCTGAAAATTCACGCCTGTCCATGGAGTTTGGCCAAAGGTAACAAGAATGACCCTGTAACTTTTTCCTAAAAGCTAGGGTAAAAAGTGAGTTTATTTATTCCCAAGTCAATAATAACATATTTTTTTCATTTAAGCAAAATATGCTTACCTGAATAATTTGTGAAAGACTTCAGATCATCCAAACTAATAGGAACTTGGGCACCAGACGTCAGTACCTAACAGCAAAGGAAATTAGACCATTAGAGGCAAAACCCCCAGGATTCAATTCTGCCTAAAGCAATGGTTTTCTGCAGTTTGAAGCAGAAGTACCTGTATTTCCTGTTGATCAAACATTCGAAGCCACTCAAGATTCACCACGTTGGCCAGTCCCTGACGGAAAGCCAGGCAATGCTGCCGGATTTGTTTGTTTAGCCTGTAGTCTGCCACCAGGTGGATGTAGGCGATGCGGTTCGCGCTGGTAACGGGAATGTCTTTTCCACCTGGCTTCAGCTCAACCACCTATAAACACAGCAATTTTCATCACCTTGATAGCCTTTAATTCTGTGTGCTGTAACCACAAAACTGAACTGCAAAACATTCTAGTAAGGGATGTACATATTTGAGGCAGGTGCCAATGCAGCTGATCACATGGCCCCGTGGTTTATCAGATTTCTACCAGAAAGGAGATTCAGCAGTCAGAGCTCTTTTATAGGAGCAGTGTGTAATACTAAATTGACCAGTGCAAGTCAGACAGAAACTGAGGTGAAAATATGCCCCTTGGCAAGCTCACCCCAGCTCCACTGATGTTAGTAAGTGTCCTGGAAGAAAGTGTACTTCAACAAAAGCAAAAAACAAACAAATCAAGCCTCAACCCTTTGTGGTTTTTTCCTATGGAGAAGCTTAAGTTTTGTCCTTCAAATACGCCAAGGTACCTCAGTATTTTTAAACAGCAGAATTTTTAAAGAAAAACCCCAAAACCAAAGATACTGTAATTGTACTAAGATCAAAGGCAGTTGTTACTAAAATACTACAGGCCCTTATATATTCTACTCTTTACTGTATGAGGTCAATTCTGTGAAGTAGCAGCCCAACCGGAAGGGACTATTAGAGTAACTAAGGAGAATTAAAATACCTGAAAAGCTGAGATACTGTCACCTTCTGAACTCTTCCAGAAACCATTTGTTTTTCTACAGTCTGGAGAATTTTTTTTAAAACTGTGCATTTCAGTATGTGATAATGATCATGTCTTTAGAGCACAGAGAATTAAACACATGAATAACTCCTTTTGTAACATGCTAATAATGTGAGCTGTTCTGGTGCTAAGCAAATGTGCAAAATGGTAAGATTAAAAATTCACAGTGCTTTTGAGCATTCAGATTTTTGAATGATTCATAGCTTTTTAAGGAGAAAGAGACCATTAAGACCTGTGAATTCTGACCTCACAGATAGCACAGGCCAGAGGATTCTGTCTAGAGATTCCTGTATTTAACTCCATAAATCCATAGATGACTTAAAGAACATTTCTAAGAGACAGACAATGCTGTGATGCAGTATCTACCACTTTCTTTGATAAGCTACAATAGGTGTTAAAAATGTATCTTACTTCCCACTTTATTCCTTCAACTGCAAGCTTCTTGTGTTTGTTAATGCCTACAGTAAAAAAATCTCATCACTACTCCACCATCTCTGTATGCAGGCAGTAGACTATGCTTAAACCCCACTCCTGGAAGAATTAAGTAAAAGGAAGGTGTCAGTTTAGCTGACAGTGTTTCATGCCCTGCCCACATGAGCTCGCTCCCTTATGAGTCCCCTTGGACAAGAACCAGGACACAAGAGGGAGGAGGGCTCTCCCTGGGGTTCCACCCCACAGCCCTGCATTGGCCCAAGTAAGAGCACAGCACTCAGTTAACTACATCTCCTGGGCTTTTCCAGTGATCTGACTACCCACTTTCAGAGTTTGTTGATGTGAGGTTCATTTTACCACTGTTTGGTCAAAATATCACCCAAGACTGAAATAAAAGGGATAATGTAGCATGAATACTGAATACATTATGCTGTTATGTCAAGAGGGATGTAAAACAGAAGACATGAAAAAGTAACACTTGGTAGGAGTAAAGCTACAGTAAATGTCAATGCAGTTCACTTGTCAGTCACTCAACTTATTCATGGTGTTTTAAAAGAACTATCGCACGATTCTCACTTAATTATAGAAGTCAGGGATGATTGTTGAACAGTTCCTTTTCAAAAAAGCAACATCACAACTTAATGCATCTTAAAAGCTTTATCAGCTTGAATTATTTTCACTTCTCTCCATCCAGTTTTCCGCCACTAGATGGTGCAAGGCAATTACACAGGTTGGACAGGATAGGCCAGGTTAGAAAACTGCACAGACTCCCGTCACAACCTCTTTCTGTCTTGTAGATCTCAGTTCAAACAAACAATAGCATTTTAACTTGGTTCATGATCGAAATTACACATATGAAAGGCAATCAACCATACACATAATTTATATACAAGCATTCAGATCATTCAGACAATACAAGAGATAACTGAATTAGATACCCTATACACAAAGTATGTCTTCAAAATGAAGGGGAATTATCCAAATGGGATGGAAAGGTCCCATATTTTCAAAAATCTGAAAGCAAAGGTCATTTGCATTTTTTAGTACTGCAGACAGAACTATTGCATCAGGCCTCTGACTGAAGGTTAGATACACTTGGAACCACAGTTGCCTGAACTTCAGGTTTTTTTGGCTATGAATTTAATGTTTCTGCAGGTACATACTAAAAATAAATCAACTTATATTAATATTCTTATTTAGGAAGCCCAGCACAGTTTATATATTAAAAAAAAAGAAAAGGTAAATCCCTACTTTATATATGGTTGCAGTTCAAGTGAACAGTTCAGACAATCATTTTACTAGATCTACTATTTTGAACATTATCATAATAATGAATTAAATACACACCAAAAATCAGCAAAACAGAGAATAACAATGTTTGCCAAGCAGAATTCAGGGGATTTATCTTCTGGCTAATCTGTCACAAAAAGCTGAATTGCAATGTGATGATGGGCAGAAAAAGGCAAGTCTTTAGGAAAAGGGACCTCTCATCTAGATGTTCTTTTTTCGTGCATGAAGACGTAAGACACGCATCTCTTCAAAGAATCACAAGACCTCCAGTGCAGTTTTACAAAGCTCCCTTACAGACAGTCAAAAACTCGTAAAAACTTGTGTTTTGGACAGACAAAAATATTTTATCTTTTTTTCTTGAGCTCTTATCACTTTTATTCACATCACCCCTAAAGTTTTTTCCCCATTCTGAAAGTAAGTCAATAAAGTGGTTTTTCTTTCTTTCTTTCTTTCCCTGTCTTCTTCTTTCCAGATGTTCAGGCAGGGGTTCCAGGTAGGAGATTGCATATGAATGCCTAAGAATGCATTTGCCATGTTATGAATCTGCTTGAGAAGGACGAGCCTCCTCTTACTTTGCTTCTGAAAAACCTCCAAAATCATGCATCTAAGCTGCTGTATCCCATTAAAGAGGTTGCCAAAACACAAATTTTCAGAACTATTTTTAAGGCTTCAAAATTTTCTCTCAAAGAAACTTAAAGGCAAAGAACTCCCCTTTAGTGAGTCAGCATATTTTCAGTGACACCAATGGCATTCACACCTGTTCAAGATGCCCAAGAAGGTCTCCCAACACCCACTTCCATAACAGAAACTGCTGCCACGTATATATAGTGCTTTTCTGTGGATCAGTGCTTTTCCACTTTATAGAATCTTCGATTGCTCTCAACTTAAAATCCATGTAATCTCAAGAATTAGTGTATGAAAAGACTTGTTGGAATACAGTACATTTTTGAAGGCAGAGAAATGCATATTTGCTTCTTCCTCTCTTCCCTCTGGACAGCCACAAAACTCACCCTCCTCACTGAGAAAAGGGGAGGGAGAGAGGTCTGAAAAGACACGGTATTTTCTTGAATTTGTTAACCTTATTCTTATTACAGACGTTTTATAACCATTTTATCACCATCTAATCTACAAGATAAAAGGAAAAATTAAATCAATATGCACAGCTACTTGAAGGCACCTGACATCCTTTTAAGAGTTTTTTACTGGCCACCATTTTATGCAGCAGACCCAACAGTTGAAATGCAGGCTGGTATCACTGCATTAGATAGTTCTTTATCAAAAGCTAAAGCTATTTGGGGTTGGAAGATAAGGTTGATGGCACAGCTCCCCTAATTAGCAGGTCTAATGTGCAAATTATTAAGTACCTTTTTCAACTTCTGGTGAATGCACTTTGACAATAGTTTAATGGGATCTAAAAGCACATTACAGGACTGGAATCAATACACTGATAATAGAATTTCTACCTTCTACTACTGACAGAGGCAATAGAGCCCCTTTTGAATGTGTCTTTCATTGCAGATAATGCTTTTGTGCCACAGTTGGTGGATGGACACTACCATGGGGACAGCTATTTACAATGATAGATTTATGATGCATTTATTGGGCACTAATTTATTAAACACTAAAGTGCTTGTTTAGTTGAAAACTAGAGATAATGTACATTCAACACAAGGAGTGCAAATTAAGCGCTTTTCCTAAAGTGAATTAGCCTTACCTTGGCACAATCCATTAGTATGCACTGGTTACAAGTCAAACAGCAAACAAAATGTATTTATCCACATGAGGCTTATTAAGGTAATGAAATAAAGTATAAAATGTAACTTGTTGCATTGAAAGACAGAAGACAATGACAAGAACCAATGAGTTCTGTTAAATTACACTAACATGCATTCAGTCCCATAAAAAGATGGTTATACTTCATGGGTACATTGTTCTCTCTCCAAGTATAAACACAGCAAACCAGCACCAGAATAACTATTTTAGCTTACATTTCATTAGTTACTCAGAAACTATCTGTTATATTTAATCTTCCTTTTGAGATTATGCTAAGCAATTAGAAATCAAAAGTCTTGATAATATGCCATAGTCCTCAGAGAATTTTAACAAACAAATTAGGCTTCTTGGCAAGAATGCACTTTTTACAACTTCTTGCTGCAGTAGGTAGATCTGGCAACATCTTTTAACTTGGGTCTCCTTTTATGTTATTTCTGAGCTATTTCCCCTTTCCGTATCTCTTTGAGGTAGGTCCTACCTTGTGTGGCTAATTTTTAAGGACATACTGAGCAGATGCATGAAGTATGGAAACAAAAACCTCTCCAGAAAATATTTGCTACTTTTCATTCTTAATTAGAGACAAAACTGGATTTTTATTAGCTGTGACCAACAAAGCTATTACTTTAAGTACAGTTAAACAAATGGCTTTAAAATTTAGACTTCCTCCCTCCTTGAAAATCCCGGGTTATATTGGAAACTGTCATCTTGTCTGCTTTGCACCCTAACAAACCAAACCTGGATACTGCAGACTTCAGCCCAGTACCAGTCACTCAGAGCACTCAGCACAACAGAGCAAGCACTTTAAGAATGTACTTTCTGGTGTATCTGTAGCATGTGTCTTTATACGAAATTTTTTAGTGTTTCTCTAAAGACAGGGCAGGTCAGATGTTTTCACACAGGGAGCGTAATCCAGGCGAGAAAATGACAAATGGCAAATGTTTAGTGTTAAACATTACTTATATCAGGCAACTGTTACTCTCTCCTTTAGTATGCTTTAGGAACCCCAAATGTGAGGATACTATTGTAAAACTTAATGCAGTCCAGGTTTTAGGGTCTTTCAAAATGACAGGAAATGGATGACAGAAGAGTAAGATAAAGTCCAAGCCTAATGCTGTTCAAGCAGAACTTGCTATGACTTAACCAGCAGTAGAGAATTCAACCTAACCATTTCCAGGACTAGTTCCTGTATCTCAGTGGTGCTGCTGCATCAGAGAAGTCCCTGGCTTCCCTGAACAACAGGCAAATCCCAGCAAACTGCTTACCCTCTTCTAGTCTCTGCTTCTTCCTCAAGAGAGGAGGATGAATTTGGATGCTGCTGCACATCACAATGTGGTCAGGTTTACTTTTTTGATCCAATTACATACCATTATCAAGTATAAGTAGACCTTAAGTAGTACACCATTTTAAATCCTCAAAAATGAAAGAGGAAGCATGACAAACCACTTCACCTAAGGAGGTTAACTGCATTAGCCCACAAAGACGTGCTTTTAAAGTGCTAGTGACATTTATTTCCTTCTAGGAGTGTAAGTGATCTTTAGTACACAGAATGCAGTAAATAAAAGTCACAATCAAATTATTCAGTATAATTGCATTAAAAAGTCATACTTAAGCACCTAAATCACTGCTTTTTAGAAGCACTGGACACCAACTCTTACAAAAAAAAAAGTGGGGCCGGGGGAGGTGTAAAAAGAAAAGTTAAGATTAGTCAAACTTCAGGCTCTCTGCTTTGAAAATTACAAAGAAGATAATGCTTATCTCACAATAAAGAGTCATTACTATCACTGTTATTTAAAACCACTCTAACAGCTAATTCCAGTTCAAAACAGGCAGTACATCTATAGTTTACATATCATCTAACTTTTGCAATTCTTCCAAGTGCAACTGAATTTCTTGAACAAAATATTTTATGTTGGTTCTTATCTCAGAGAATCGAACCTCACATGTATGCCTGTTATAAAATAATCAACCATAATTTATTACTTAAAAGATTAGACCTTTAAGTCATCATCAAAAGTTATTTTTAAGTACAGCATTAGTTACTGTCTACTCCAAATACTGAGTCAGAATTTCTACTGATATCTCACAGCACCCTTATCAGTTGTTTCTTATCATATTTAAATTTAAAAAATTAATTAGGAGGGGCAGTAATGATTCACCAGTCATACATAAAAGAAATAAAAATTGAAAGCCCTTCTTACCTGTGCTTCCCCAAGGTCATTGTTTACCACAGTGAAGTTTAGTCCAAGTTCTTCCACATCACCCTCATAGCTCTTGAGAAAAAGCAAATTTTTGTACATTTCTGGATCTAAAGAAGCTAAATGATGAATATCAACATCAGCACTTGTCCCTAGTAATTTTGAGAGGAAAAAACTAGCAAACGGCAGCTCCACCAGCATATTTTCATAAAGAGCCTGAAAAAGAAGAAAAATGAAAAGCACACTAGATTTTATTGTTTTACATGCAGGAATTCCAAAGGTTATTGTCTGTTTCTTAACTTATTTGTAATTCCTTCTTAATGTGGTGCCTAAGAAGGTTCTTGTGCTGTGGAAGGAGCCCAAATATTGCATGAATTTAAGAATACTGATTCAAAATTTGAAATGTGTATACACTTGTGAAATACCAAGGTCCCAAATCTCACAAATTAATTACGTGGTGATTTAAAATGTAAGGTCACTGCTTATCTGTCATTAATCTTCTTCTCCAAATCACACAGATTGGCAAGAAAAGCAGTTTGCTAAAGCACAATCCAACTATAGCAAGAATGTCTTACAGAAAAAGCTGACCTCTCTGCTTCCGTTAGCATCATCACAAGCAATATTTTCCCATTCATATAAATTGCTACATGTAGAACAGTCATCTCCTTAAAAATAACTCTGTAAACCCAGTACATTTTAAACTAATACAAACTATGTCTCCTGCATGTTATACAGATTCACTGCTGCACGTTTTTGGTGAATTCTACTGCTTTAATTGCACAATCAAACCATCCTCATTTCCAAGCCAAGAGGTTACCAGCTGTAACTGTATCATACTTCTAATCCTTTCTATGCCTGACACTGCTACACCTGTCAAAAGATTACTGAACTAAAAGTGCAGCACTCATGAAAAATGTATTTTTACTGTAAACTGAAAGTATCCTTCAGAATTTTCAAAACTGTACAAAACTCAAGCAATACCACTCTCGGATAACCTACTATATGAGCGCATTTTGATGTAATGCAAAGAAACTGCAGATTTTTCATGAAGTCAGTAACAACTTCTTGACTGGATGAAAAAAATACTCATTGTGGCTCTCAAAAGAAGGAGAGATGGAAACTTCAGAGCTATTCTGAATAAAGGACCACTGCTTTAAAAAAAATAAACATTCCTGGCACATGCCCTCTGTCCACAGCCATTCCCATTGTCCATCTGTTTGCCACATCCCCATCTCTTCCAAAGACAACATCTTTACAGATCATTGCTATCTCTGCCAGGTTGGTTGGAAAAGGCATCCCCAACATAACACCACTGTAACATCATTGTTATTCCCTTTTAACTCTCCAAGAGCAGCGCTGTGGCATTACTTAATTCCTCCATAATCTGCTGCAAACTTAGAAAAGAAAGCACAGTGAGGTAAAAAAAAAAAAAGAAAAGAAAAAAAAAAAAAGAAATGTAGCTTTAATCACTCAATGGTATTCCAACAAAGACGTTAAGAAAAACACATACAATTCCTTAAACTTTTGAAAGAACATTTCTATGAGGTGAGTTAGACCTTGCAAAAGAATTGAGAATAACGAGTTCAAAGCCAAAGGGTGCATTATATTTAGAGCCATATGATTTATTCAAGGTGTAGAAGTCGAAATCCTCATTTGTATAGTTGACTTTAAAAGCAAACTAGAGGGATAAATCATTAATTTGCAATGTATAAGGTCAGTGTTTGCTGTTCCTGCATTAGTAACAATAAAGCTATTGTAATTCCTTAAATATATCAAAGCTACCCGAATTTAAAATGGAATTCCATCTATGACTCATAAAATGTAAATGCAGAGGTGTAATTTTTTACACAAGGCAGGTTTAAGCCTTTAGAGCATTTAATATACAAGGACTAATAAATGATAGCACTAAAAACTATGATCACATCAGCTAAATGGATTATAAATTAAATTTCCATAATGTATGCAACTGAAATACAAATGTAGACATAAATCAAGGTATTTTCTAAACACAGGTTAATTACACAAATTCAAAACCTGTCTATTTTTTATGCAAAATAATCCACTTAGCATTTTTCAAACTGGTCTTAAGTCTTCGCCACTTGCAACACTTGATCCTAGAAGCCTATCAATAATTCCTTGTCAGGAAAAGCAGCAATAGGTATATTGAAGAAACTTGTATGTTATTTTTCAAGTGTCTGTCTTTTATGAGTGTTTATTGCTAGAAATTGTGCCAAAATGATTTGAAATAAAAAGGATTAATTATGGTAGAAGCTTTTTAATATAAGTGAGTGCAGCTGCAATGCAATTAATGCAAATTGTGACGCTATCAGGAAAATAAATGTGAACAACATCCCTGGCTATTTCTGTTTGCTGCCAAATAACTTCAGTAATTTACTACATTAAGAATCAATAAAAAAATAATGCATTTCAAATGCATCACTATTAATCTTCAGGTAGTTCCAAAGTGAACATTTATAACTTCATCTAAAAACTATATAAAGCATTTTTAAATAAACTAAATTGGGCAACTTGAGAATAACTTTAATTACTCCTTCTCTTAGCTAAGTGATTGCAATATTCAAAACAAAGTATTTTTGGAAAGAAGACAAACAGTAGTGTTTTAATTAGTTTGAAAGTCAAGCTGTCCTAATAAAGTTTAATAAAAAATGCACTAAAACTCTGGTAAATAAAGTGATGATAAACTTGGGTTTTCCTTCGGAGAGGTAAATTCCACCATTACAGCTCCAGCACTGTGCACAGATGCTGAGAAATGATGTGTACAATGTGACTAAATAAACTGCAACTTTATTTTTCAGATTCCGCCTAACTTCTCTGTTTCTCAGCATAAATAAACTACCCGTTGTTGCTGACAGGTGTGATTCCACCCATTCCTGCCAGGGCAATGAAAGCAATCAGCTTGCTGATTCACCTGGGCTTGTTTGCAAGTAGAGTAGTCGAACAATAGAGGCTACAGGATTAATTCAAAATCTGCAGATTATTTGTGTTGTGCTTAGTTTGGGCTGCTGGGTTTTGGGTTTGCAGAGTGGGGTGGCTGTTGATGGACACATGTGGACACCATTTGAAGTTAAGCTTTCTTTCAAATCCAAGTTAGATCCAATTCTGAGCCACTGTTGAAACCGGGTAGAACAGCAAAATGGTGAGCACAACCTTAGAGCAGCCAGTTGCTCATGGAAGTCCACCCTGATGTGTGTTTTTCTTACTGAGCTAACCTAATGGCCTAAAGGGAGAATTCACTCCTTCCTTCTTTTTCCTGAGTGAACTGCCTTGGGGAGCTGTAAGTTACCTGCTTTCAAGCTTAGGTTTTTTGCCTGTTGAACTCCCTGAACTGGCTTTCTGCAACACCAACAAAAAGGAGGCAGGAGCCCAGCACCAGTGACAGGCAAGGGAACAGTGACCACCTCTTACAGAGGTAACCAGCTGTAGCATTAATTAACTGCACTATGAAGCTGCATCATAAGAACATACCTATAAATGTACTTTAATACAATATAAGGTCATGCTCTCCCTACAGAAGTTGTCCTTTTCTTTCATCCTACAACCGATGAGCAACACTGATGGAAGAAACTGGTGTGCTCTTGGAGAGCGATGTCTTCTGTTTGCCTAATCTGAACTTCTTGTTCATACACTGCTTTGAGAGATCAAAGCCAGAAAACTTAACCAGTATATTTTAAAACTAATTTCTTCTCAAAATTCAAGTACTCTCACCTCTTAGCAAGTTTCCTTTAACTCTTATGGTCATGACTGATGGGACCGATGTAATTCTACAATGGAGTCTGAGAGTTCCCTCTTCCCAACTTTCCTCTCTGATGAGCCCCTGACTTGACCTCATTGTCTCTACCCTGAAGTCCCATGAACTGCAATTGACTTACATAAGGCAAAAAATCCAGGTAGGAAGTCACGAAAGGAGCAACTGCTGGTCAAATATGGCATTAGACTCCTAGTTTCTAATGTATAGATGTGGGCTAAACACAAACACCTTAACAGAGCCTACATATAATTCTGTCCCTTTGAAAGGCTGAGATATTAGCATTCCAGATGGACAGAAGTGTCACACTCGCAGAGCTGAAAGGTTATGTCTGCTGAAAAGGCCAACCTGGATTCCCATGCACTCTTTCAAACTCAAGGAGGTTAGAGATGCTCTTTAGGCAAAGTTATGACATCTCTAGATAACCAACAAATTAACTTGGAAGCTTCTGAAACAAGGAAACAAAAAATCTCGCTTTCAGTAACAAATTATTTTTAGTATTCCCCACCCCCCTGTGTTCTCCCAGTTATGTCAGCCCTTCTTTATTTTTGTAAGATAGGGTTGAAATAAATTTTCTGGTTAGAAGGCCAAGAGCAATTATTTTTCTATGAAAAAAGTAGCATTCAGTAAAAGGAACTTCATACACCTCTCTCCCCCTTTGTGTGTGAATGCCTGCAGAACACACCAGAACATTAAAAACAAAATAACAGAAAGCCTACTGCAGTTAATAGGAATGGTTCTTCAAGACAAGCACCTTTCAGAACACAGGCATCGCAACTAGCTGTAATATATAATGGAAGAAGGGTCTGTGCTGGAAGGACAGTTCTATCTAGTATGTAGTGAGAAAGGGAGAAGGATGACAGTTCTCTGGGCAAGGAGAACTGCTCATTTCAACACAGTAAGAATGATGCCTGACTGGGACTATCACAATATCCTTTAAATACTACATAGTCACACAAGGTTCAGGTATGGCTCCAAGATTTAGGAAACGGCTCTTCAGAAAGAAAATATTTCACGCCATGTTTTAAATTTGAACAAAATTGAAGCTACTCTAGTCATTTCAGTCACATAATCCATACATAGGAGAGCTTACATGAGCATTACAACATGCTGAATAAGGTTCAAATTGTGTAAACAAATTCACAGATGAACTAGCTAAGCGTCTACTTACAGTTCTAGCTCTGCAATTAATTCTCTCCTTTATTATTTCAACTAAAATCTTTCTTAAGAAAAATAGTCAGCCATTGCTCCTACTATGCATTAATCCTTTACAATCCAGAATTGTATTTTAAAACATAAACAATGCTAAAGTCATAGAAAGACACATGGCTTTTGGGCTGGGGTAGTAAATGACTGGGCTTAAATTCAGTTATTTCCACAATCAGCCCCCAAGACCTTTCTATTTCAGTAATTTTAAGCAGCTACTATTAAATAATACTTAGCACTTACAGAGTGCAATAGATCTTCAAAGCTGTACAGAACCATTAATAAAAATGATCGAAAAATAGCAAAACCATTAGAACTTCCTTCTACCTTATTATTTATATCCCAGAAATATCACACTCACAAAGCCTTTGGGGGCAGCAAAGGCTTTTCAACCCTAATGAAAAAGATAAAACTAAAAGTTTAAGTTGCATTAAAATTAACATGCTCATATTTTTGAAGCATTTTTAAAGCTAGCATTTAGAAATTTATAGATAAAATAATTTCTTACAAATATGCCTAATAATGTGCTTTAACGTGGGCAAAACCAAGATGATATTGTTCCTAATGTCAATATGGTAAAATAAAACTAATTCTCTTAGATCTCTGTCACAATGCAAAGTGTTACCTGGGAGCTTTAAGTCACTGCTTCCAGTTCTCTGAGCTCTCCAGTAGCAGACATTTAGATGAATTTGTATCACCAGAGTAACAGAAAATCCGGTACGTTATTTTCCATATATGACTGTGACAATTCATAGCTCACTTTTTGTTCAAACACTGGATGCCTTTTCTGTCTTTTAAAAAAGTAGGAGTCCAGAATTCCATGGCTAGATGTCTGTAGCTTGGCTTCTGAGAACTTTATTAAGAGCACTTGCAGCAGTGCTAATAATATCATCAGATTCAAAATAATTTTTTAGGAAAAAAATTAAGTCTTTTTTAAATTGGTTTTACTTCAGATTTCTCACTCACTGAAGGTCAGCAAGTACAAGTTCATAAAAGTTCCAGAGATTGGGGGCTGCAAGACTCAGGTGTGAAGGACCTACTGTCAAACCTGCTGCAGTCGGTGTAAATCCCTGAAATGGATGGCAGGCGTGTGGCAACTAGAGAACAAACTCCTAAATAGCTCTTGAACACGCCAGCAGAAAAAGGTAAGGATCCATTTCCAAAGACTCCATTGGAGCATATCAAGTGTAATGACCTTGAGTTAACTTTTAATTTAGAAGTGGAAAATCGCACTAATATTTTTACTCTAATAATTTAGGACATATTTAATTACAAGAATGTTTAGTAGCAGAAGAGTGCTTCAGAAATGCCAGCATTTGCAGAAAACCACCATTTCATCAGCTTGATACTTTCTTTCTGTTTAATAAGAACAGTTATCTCTGTAACTCAGGCCATATAAATGACATAAGTACTTATCAATGTCATTTCGGGGGTTCTGAGGCATGGGGAAAGGATGGACTATAGATACCTGTGGATGCTCTGGATAACTGATAGTTATCATTCATTACTGAAGTTCCAGTAAAGGCTTGCCTCAAATTTAAACATAATTTAGGAAGAACTGAAGATAAAAGGAAGACATCTCCTCCTTATTTAATTTTAACTTTCTGAAACACTGAAACACTTACTGCTATATAACTAACCTCTGGATATGCCTCTAAGATAAATCCATATTTTAATAGCACTGAAATGAGTCATTTTTGAAGACAGTTCAAATAGAATTAAGAATTTCAGTAAATATTCCAAACCTAATTGATTGAAATGGATGTAGGTGTTCCCAAGTGTGAAAAAAGATCAGGATACCATTACCACACACTCTAACTGTTTATTTATTCCCTGTCTAGGAAACTGATTTAGAGGCAATAAAATGCAATCAGTACACAAACCAGAAGCAGGAATCATCTGCTAATGGAACTTTTAATTGAGGAGTGACCACTGACATGAGGTAATTCTTTCCATGCAGAACTCCTTGCAGAGACCTCTATGCACTTTATCACGGTAAACAATCACTAACATATGCATTAAAGAAAATTTAAATACATTATGACCCAATAAATATCACAATCCATCAATATACACTTTTCCTTCCTAAAGATTTAGAGTTAAAATACCACATTTCAGTAGTCTTTTAGCACTAGACATATATTTACAAGGTTAGTACTAACATAGCTATTTGTAATCAAAAGATAATTGGTTATGTTAAATACACCAGTACACAAAGGAATTGTCAAACTGACTAACTGTGCCAGATAACAGATTCAGATTAGTTTACATCTGCATTCATAAATCATGAAATAACTTCCATAAGGTATCAATTCTGAGCTCTTATGATTGTCTTTCTGCACAGTGTATAACTAAAGGACCATGCCACTTTACATGGTAAATTCCTGCTTTGATTCCATTTCCGATGATTCAGGATTTTCTGAGACAAATGATCATCTGCTAACTTGCTTTTAAGCAAAATGTTGAGTCTACAAAATCATGTGCAGGGCAACTGAAATTAATGAAACAAAGAGTTTATACCAATTACCTCCTCTTTGTATCAGTATCACTGATTGCATACCTACCTTTCGAGGTACTAGTAGTATCAGTTGTGGCTGCAGCACAAATCAATTAAGAGTCTACTGATCTAAGGCCAGCCAAAGTGGATCTAATTAAATGGACAGTAAGAAAAGAGCAGCCTAAAAATCATAAAGAAATAAACGCCCACCCTTCAACAGTCAGAGAAGGAGTAGCAGTGCAACACTCAATGCACCATCGTATCACATATTCAAGTACAGAAACCCCAGTTCTCACTGTACAGTTTTCTTGCTTTGTTTTCTCTGTCAGCTTTTGGTGCAGAAAGGGCACTCAAATATGTCCTTAGAAACATTTCTTTGAAAGTTTTAACTCCATATGTGCAGCCTATTTCTAATTTAAGAGTTTAGGATCTGATCCAGATCTTGCTGTGAGAAGACTCCCACTGACTCAATCCATCTTAGATAAGGTCCCAGGATGCTTAAGAACTACTTGTGTTTTTTGACAAGTCGGACTCTATAGACACTGCTAACCCCAGAACTGTACCTTCCAGACAGCCGTAATAATATCTCGCACCACAAACAAGCCATCACAGCTCTATTCAGTATTACAAACAGTAACCACAAGGCACACTCTCTAAGACACAGAAACTAAGAATTTAATCAATAACTAGGTCCCACTTCTAATAAAATTTGTATTTGAGCTACTATTACTCTTCTAAAGTTTAATTTTACCAAATGACCTATTTTATAACTCTTTTTCTCAATGACATATGTTTAGCAGCATTTAGATATGTGCACAGAACAGTCTGTTTTATCTGAAATCAGTACAGTAACTTATAAAAAGTGATATGAAAATAAGCAAGTTAGACCTCCGCCAATATAATATCCCCCAGGCTCTGGAAATTACTAACCTCCTATATACCATTAAATATTAATGATTAAAGACTAAACCTAGATTGTCTAATCCATCCATCACCAAAATAATGCTAAAATTCAAAATGAACACAGTTTTTTCTCAATCCTTGCTGCTTCTTCTATGAAAGTTCTTTATTTGAGTCCACAAAGGAAGGACTCAGTTTAAAACAACTCAAAAGACATTTTGTTCTCCATACTGCACTTAAGACAAAAGCTGGAGTTTGGCAAAACAAATTTAGATCTTTTCAGAAAACCTCAGTGCTCTCCCAGAACTACAGGTTCTATTGCTTAGAAGAGAGGATTTAATATTATATTTCAAAAAATAGATGTTATCCAGCAACATGAGTGTGTGACTCACAAATGCTCTTCCATATGATGGAATAAGAGATGTGGAGCTGGTAAAATTCAGTATAACCAAAGATGCTGAGTGTATTAAAAATCTCTAGTGTCAGAAAAAGTTGCTTTGTTTAAGATGCAAAGACAGTCACTGCAAAACAAAATAAATGCAAGGACTAGCAGGTTTATGTCAAAAAGGAAGAAGAGGAAACCATAAAAATTATCATACTAATCCACAGATTTCCTGCCATATTCTTCAACTAATGCTGACACTTCAAGAAATTTAAGTACATTATCCTAAGAATTAGCTGCTTGATGTCAAAGAATTCCAAATGCAAAGAATGTCCTTTTCCTCAACATCTGTCACAGTAACATCATTGAATAAATGCAAACATAAACTGAAATGCTGAAAGATAGTATCATACATAGAATACCAAGTTTAGGTCTAAACATGGTGAAGTTCAGATTTTAATTCTCTGTCACTGTTCTACCAACCATTGTTTCTGTTGAAATGGTTAACCAGTGCTTCCCTCTTTCCACGTTTGCAGCAAACCACTCCAGAATCAGCATGGAGAAAATCCTCATTTAATATTCCCAGGTGCTGCTTCCAAATTTCCTCGCTCTTGCTATGTTGCTTGAAATTTTGGCAGCCTGTCAAAATAGCAAGTTTTGTGTTCTCCTGAGCCAAGGCACTTCACTGCCAAACCTGCAGCAGGAAAGTCTGCATGATTTTTAGTGCTGTCAGAACAACTCCTGCATGTGGAAAGGAACTTAAATCCAATCAAGTGTCTCCCTATAGTCCAAAACTACCTAGTGAGAGAGGAAAAGGATTAGAAAGTCCAGACCATCCACTCTTCTGGGCCATCACATGGGACAGCAAGACTTTACTTTGCACAGAGGACAAGAAAGAGAATTCGGGGCTAGAACTCCTCTGCCTGAGCATTCCTGACAGCCCAGGACATCCTCAGCTCTCAAGCAAAGCCTGGGACTCAGAGTCATTGCTGTGCTTCCAGTGGGCAAAACTGAGAGGTTCAAGTTTCTAACTCCTCCGGCGGTGCGAGACTGTTACCGGAGGGGTGAGTGGTAAGCTGAGCTTTTACTTTTAAGGAAGAGAAAGGAAAATGCTTAAAAGGCACCAATGCTAAGATAATATTTACATTTCAGAGTAAAGTCACTGAAAGTCGAGAAAGGTAAACTTTGGAAGTGTTTGAGTAGCTGTTGTTTAAGCAAACTCATTTCTGCTTTTTTATAAAGAATGATTTCAGACAACACGTGCAATTACATGATCACATGGTATTACTTCTACAAAACCTCTGGCTCATTCAGTGACTATAAAAGTTTGATGAACAAGCCATGCAGTTTCTATACAGATTTTAACTTCTTCACTAACTAAAAAATTACACCTCAAATAGTCAATAACTTACCTAGGGTTAAAATCATTTATATTTTTAGATAAAAAACCATCTTTAAAGGTAAGTCTTAAACTTTCAGATGTTTCTACTTCTGAACTGACCAATTAAGAGAGAAGACGCCAAGCTGTTAGAAAACTTCCTGATGAGAAGATAACTGAATTGGGTGTAACTCTGGTACTGAAAGTTAAATGCATTTCGATATTAGTATGAAATGGTTACCAAGAGACACATAAATTCTATAAATTATTATATTTTAATGTATTTGTTTTATGATAACATTGAAGCTTCTTATGTGAGACTTTCTGGTGGCAGTACTCTTTACATACTGGTTTCCACAAATAAGAAATTGCCGTGGATGCCTGATTGCTTCCTTTGCATTATATCTATTTTGTTTACAAAGGGGCTTTTAATAATCCACTACTGCTCTCAAATAACCCTGTGCAAAGCATAAAATGGACACATTTTTGAAAACGGATGAGTGAGTATTCAATAACCTAACCAAGATCACAACACTGGCAGGTTTTGAATAGCATGGTCGTGCCTTATCTTTCTGTTTAATTCATCAAGTCTCTAAATACACTACTAAAAAGGTGTTGTGCACCTGGGTAGGGGTAATTATTAAGTAACACTGTCAGTTCTTACCTTATCTAAACATACTGCAAATACAAAAACAATTTATGCTTTTAAAATATTAAGTAATAGATCCTCAGATTTTAAAAAGACAGAAATAAAACTATGCTTGTAGCACTTTGTGAGATAAAATACACTGTGCAACGTCTGTCCCTATATTAATATTTGAAATTTAATTACAGAAGGCAATGTATTGTTTTGACAGAGGAAATTAAAGTCTCAAAATTACAATTTTTTTTTAAATAATGTTTCAAGTTTCCCCTATCAATTGAGCCCTGCCCTGTTCCTAGATATACATGAAATACTTTTATGGTGAAGTAACTTCCTTACAATGCCACAGTATTTGCTTCCCCACTCCATACATGCATAAATATCCATATATGCAGAATGAAAATAAAGCCTTAGGTATCTAACATTGGTCATAATCACAAACTCCTGCATTACTACTGAATCCATCTGCCATTAAGAGTAGGAACACCATTCAAAGACTATTTTATTGAAATGGCCGATTTGAAACTTCCATTCTTTAGGAAGTTTGGATATGGCCGCAGGTAGGATGCATGAGCAGAGAATTTGCTTAAAAAGTGGCAGTTTAATCTAAATCAGTTGCCTGGCAACTCTCAAGAACAGCACTGTTGCAACAACTGAAGTTTGCCAACAACATCCTCTTAAACCACTTCCAGCTACACTACAAAGACATCCAACTGTATGTTAAATCTCACTGCAAGTGAGCAGTATTTCAGCCTCCAAAATAATTCAGGCAGTTAAATGAGACTTTTACATGTTAAATACCTTCAGTTTTAGATAGCTCAGTAGCAGCCAATGCCTTTTCCCCCCTCGAAACAGAATTTGTATTCCAAACTTTGTTTCACATCACAAAATTTATTTCAAGGGCTTAGAATGAAATAGCCTCAGTACTAAACCTGACCATAAAAGAAAATTGAATAGAATTAATGTTTGTAATGGTTTCTCTCTTCTTTCCTCCCCCCTCTCATTTTTCATTTAGCTCAAGAAGTGTCTATTAGCCTTTGAACATTCACATCACCAAAACATCAAGCCCTAAAACTCAAGAAATATGCAAAATGTACAAAAACCCTTACACAATTTCTGAAAATTAGTTTGCATGCAGCTTTTAAGTATGGTAAACATTGATGGCAAGTTTTAAATGCTAGCAAGAATTATGCATGTTATACAACTAGACACCTTAAAATATTAATTTTATATATTCCAAATGATGAAAATGTAACAGTAATCATATTCCAAAAAGGTCCAGGTCAAAAAGCAGCACAAGCAGAGTAGATCCACTGGCTTCAATCAACTTAACTCTAAGCAAGAGGACATACACAGACCCAAAACGTGCACGCTTTGCTCAACTGGCAGTCAGGATACTGCAAACCCTCTGTAATACTCAAGTGTATAGCTTCTTAAAATGAACAGAAATTTAGGTGAGATCTACAAATAATGCTCAGACTTAATATCTGGAAGTTATTTTCCCTCAAGTCTAGGAAAAAATCTTTATTTTTTTCCCCATCCATGCCATCTAAGTAGAAAAAAAGATTACTCGATATATTATCCACCACTGTTTTTACCTTCCCAAGCATTCTTCCAAGAAAGTAGTAATGTCGGGCGTATGAGTCTCCCACAAGCATCTGTGCAGCAGGATTAGGGTAAAGAAGTCCCTCATTGGTAGTCTTAAAAAATCCCTGGTTAGGGTTAAATCCTGATTTGAGTAGCTCATTCAGAAATTCTCTGAAAATTCCACCACCATCAATCCCAGCTTCATCAAGACCATGTGCATTAAGTAAATGAACACGAATGCGCTTTTTTAGGTCAGGTTCTGCAGAGAAAAAAGTGAGACAAACTCAAATGCAGCTATCTACTTCAACTCTGTTTGGATAAAAACACAAAGCTCACCAAAGACCACCAAAGCAGATAATATCTAACGAAATACACAGACAAATATAAAAGGTACAGTTATTTGGACAGGTAAATGGGAAGAAAAGCCTCATGAAAGTAAGCTGGAAAAAGAATGAGACTGCAATAATCAGGCAGCATGTGAGTGAGAATTACTCATGTAAAAATGAGGAGATTTAACTTTTTAAGAACTTTCACACTTCAGAGATGATAGACGTATAACTTACTAGTCAAGTAAGAAAACATGTAACTACATGGTAAGAACACTTTGGTGTTAAAAACAAGCTGATAACTTAATTGTAAACCTACCATTCTCAGGAGAAAGTTTATCATAAGCATCTTCATAAATATAATTTCTTCTGATAGTGACATTAATTCCATCCAAAAATGGCCCATCTCCTTGAACTTCCTGTTTATCAGCATAGATCAGTCTTTGAAAAATCTGTTGAATTGAGTTAAAAGAGCAATCATGTCATTGTGTAGATCTAAATATTCAATGAGAGATGGTTATTCACTACTGTTACCATCCTTTGAGTTGCTTCTGGCACCCACTTTCAAGTGATTTGTCTTCTCTCTCACTGAGCTGCAGAAACTTAATACAGAGTATGACCCAGGGGAAGGAAAGAGGGGACAGATATGCAAAAAATCTTTTTCTGCTACGATATCCTCAGTACTTTCTACATAAAGAGGCACATCTACACATACAGTTTTCTCTCCCTAACTTTCAGAGTTCTGAAAAGCAAAGTATTCAAAAACAAAGGCAAAAAGTCACATGAGTATTTTGCACACACAGAGCTTATCCTCAATACTAGTACGTAACTTTTTGTTGCTGTTTGCAGTGCTTAGGAACATTCCCAGTAATAAGAAATTAGGTATCTGTTCCCCTCTCACAAGCAGTGAACAAATAATTCAAAGCAAAATTATGGATAGCACTGCCACATTAAAAAAAAGAACCAGAGCATCAGACCAATCGAAAAAAAAATTATGCCAGGTGAAGCAGAAATTGAACTTCACATTGTCCCTTTTCAAGTCTTCACAACAGGAACCTGTTCACCTGTAGCTAACTGTGCTTCTGTGCCATGATGGGGCATAGAACACGAGGGGGTTGTTTAATATATAGTATTTCCTCAATTCAGGGAGTGTATGTTTACTATATTCTCTCCTGGCACCATTCCTATATTCAATAAACAGTCCAGTACATTTACCAAGGGATGTAATCTCCCAGTAATATCTCAGACTGCTTTTTAACTAAGAAGATTAAAGTAAGAGTATGCAGGGATGTTTAAAAACAACAAATCTGTCATGAAAGAAGAAATCTGACCACAGCAGACAAAGCTAGAGTAAGGTCTCAAATCTACTGTTTCTATAGGCAACTGCTGTTGGTGGAGAAGATGCTCTTCAAACAGGAAGATTATACTACAGACAGAATTCTTCCCTAAGGGACATAGAAGGAAGACAAGAGAAAATGGTCCTAAGCTGCAGAAAGAGAAACAATGAATGGATTTAAAAAAAAAAGGTCATAATAAGAATGATTAAGTATTGGAAGAGGTTACATGAGAGTCTGTGGAATCTCCATCTTTTGGAAACAGTCAAAACTCATCTGGACAAGTCCTTGCACACCCTCATCCAACTCAGAAGTTACTCCTGTATGAGGAAGGATCTGGACTAGAGTACCTCCAGAGGTCTCCTCTGACCCAGGTTTTTCTGGCTTTACAACATCAAGACACTTGGCCACAGGCACCCTCTTTTTATGTATAGGACATGAGAATATGGTCACCATCACACTCCTTCCTGAAGCATGACTAGATAGTTTATTGTAACTCAACTCCTTAGAAGTTTATCTCATAGCAGAACTCTTCTCAGTACTGACTCCTACAAAACCCAGTGTTCACTCATATGTTAGTTCTAAAAACAAGAACCCTAATGCATGACTGAAGCATTTACAATGACTTTTCATTTACAATGAAAAGTAAGCAATGCTGCCTGAGGCATTCCCCAAGCTCACATAAGTATGGCTTAAACAGGTGGGAACCAAGGCACTTGATACAAATTGGATTCGTTACCTCCCACAGATAAGTATCAGACTGAAAGGCACAGCCCAATGTGCCTTAAGGTTAAAGAGGGAAACATTCCCCTGGGCCAGAAGGCTGAAGAGCCTACCATGAAAGTGGACTCCATAATTGCTCGTAAGAGTATCTGTTATCTGGTAACACAAGGTAAAAATCTCATGAAGAAGTTAGAAAATGAAAGCACATAGGAAACAATCCACACACACAAACGGCATTGAGCTGTACTGCCACATAAAATTACAGAGTAATAAATGGCAACTGATAAAAAGAAAAAAATATTTATTATGGTCTTGGTGTGGCGTTTTCTTCCCTTATTGCAAGTTGCTTTGTAAAAGCAGTGGGAGACTCCAAAGGAATGATGACTCCCACTATGACACAAAAAGGACTATACATACTTGGTTCAAAATGCAGTATAAGAGGACCTCCTCTTTGAACCATAAAAGTTCAGTCTATAGCTTTATCACTCTCTCCAAGAGCTGATGCAATGGTTATTTCAGCTTTTGTGATAAAACCACACAAGGTTTTGTGAATTCTAATTGCACCAAACAAGGTTTATGAATTCCAGAAATATAATACATAAGCATCTCAACATAGCTTTAAGACGTCCAGAGGGTGTAGACAATGACTTAAGTCATGGCATAGAGATCTCTGCTTAAGGTCACTTCCAATTGATTCCCTGTAATCCTAGTGCAATATTGCCAGACAGTATTAAGATGTTTGTTGGAACAACTGTTTCATAGAAGCCTGGAAAAAACACTCATTTTCTATCAAACTGTCACCATCTTTTTCGACAAATACAGACTGGCTTTCCCTATGGAATTATTCTTCATTTCCTTGATGGTGTCTTGAAACTTAACAGTTCCAAGACAATTCAGGGAGTAATTTGTAGATAACTAATACTGTTGACAACAAAACAGTTTAAAAAATGTGTATAACAGAATAAAGGCTCTAAAAATATTTATGATGCAAAATTAAATAGGTAACAGAACTAACAATTACATATACAAAACCTAAAAAACATTCAAAAGCAAATCCAATCAACCAAGTATAAGAATATTGCACATTTTAAGCTACATACTCTATTGAAGTTCAGCTACTCAGCTATGAATGCAGGAACTTAATTTCTAGGCATTATTTTCTCAAAATGGACATCCATTTTCCCATTCTGAGCAAAGCCACCCGCTGCTCAATCTGTTACACAACTGGTGAGTGAGCTCTGCTACCACAAGAGGGTGCAATCATGTAGATCAGTCATCAAACTGAGACTGCAAACTGCTCCCGTGTATCTCGGAATACATATTTCTAATTTTAATGCAATTATTATAAACTGCAGTACAACTAGTAAAATAAGAGAAAAGTTCAGTTGCTATTTGAGTACTGAAGAAAAACAACACAGACTGCCATATCCCTCTGCAGCAAATTGATCCAGTTTCTACTTCAGTAGGTGCTCTTTTCACACTTAAAACAAAAAGCTAAAAAACAAATTTTATATTAAATTAGAAATTAGGTACCTTTACTCTTTCTTCAAAAGGAACTACAAAAGGTAGCTCTGTCAGAATTGCAAGTTGTCGTTCTTCAGATACAGAAAGTGGTGCTGGTTCCAAACCCACTTAAAACAGAAATAATAATTAAAAAAAATTTAGAAAGAACATTTTTTAAGTAGTTTATTTTGCAGCAAATGACTCCATCTACTTTGTATAAAAACACATACATTAAAATATTTACTACTTAGTCACACAAAGCCTTACCCTTCTTTAAACATTAGTTGCTACAGACAAACTGAAATATAAGTAGTGATAACACACTGAAAACAAAATGCACATAAAAATAAGTACTTCTGTATCTCTTCAGTTTATTCAGGAAAAAAAATCTTATTCCTGACATTTTAGCTTTTGAATTACGAAAAAATATGTGATAGAAGACAATTAGGAAGTTGTAATGATTTAGAACTTTCATTGCAGGAATACACAATATTCCCATCCTGATGATCAAAATAGTTTAAAGTTATTGTGCTTTTAACTACATCATCTCCTTTCAATCCAGTCATTTTAGACAAAAAAAGAATTAAACCAAATCTAATGGAACAAACAGAAATATAGCATTTATTTCTATGAGTTTTCTCTCCCAACAGCAAAGTCACAGTGATCATGTTAAATCCCAGTCACTTCAAAAGTAATCAAAACATCATCAAGAAACTGTATAATGTACTTAAGAAAAAAATATTAGAGAAGAATTCAAGGAGCCACAGCAGAGAGACTCGCTCACATGCAGTTCCCAAGCTACTGTGCAGCTCCCTTGAACCTTCTTATACCACAGAGGATGTTTTTAGGAAACAACTCAACTTTGGGTGATGTAAACATAGAAATTATAATCCAGTTTTAACTTCATGGGAGGAAACTCAGCTGCTGAGCACATATCTGACCATAAATTAATTAACTGTGATCCGTATTGCTCACTGACTAGACACTGGTTAAAGGTCCACTTAGGCTTCAGTCTGCAGAGGGAACAACATCCACAGTTCCTCTGTTGTTTCATTTTCATCTTTAATAACCACCTTTCTGAAAAAAGACTCGAGTCTAGAGTATTAATAGACCATATTACAAAATAAGTGAATGCTTCATGTCACTCTCCAGTCTGGAAGTTCATGATGACACTTTTTTCCTTTGGCTCCTACCCATGGTGACAACCATCCTGCTGCCATTCGTCACTTCAATGTTCTTTTTTTGGTTTTAGCTTTTTTAAGTCCTCAAAGAACTCTAAGTAGGGATATTTTAAGCACCAATTTAATAGGATGTGACTCAAAACATCACTATACTTCATGTATATTCATTTGGGGCAGATTTCAACATTGCAAGCTGTTGGAATTTCTGACAAAATACTTATCTGTGATTACCTTTAGTTTACTTAGTAAACATTTTTAATTAAAGTCAATGTATGCAGCCTATTAAGCTAACAGTTAAAAGCACTTTAAATAAAAAGTGCATGTACAGCAAAGGTAAACTACTACATGACTTCAACAGTTCAATTATTTCAGTCAATTAGTCAATTTTATCTGCATTTCTCCATCACAGCTTCTTTCTTTAAAGAGAAATATGGGATGGAGTCATCAATACAGAGGGCATTTAGAGCTCACGAGTCTGCCATTTAAGTAAATGAAAAAGCACAAATAAACATGACCATATGTGATTCAGCAGTACTTTCACACTAATTGGCTTTAGCGCATATGGAGTCAAGAGGGATTAAACAAGTCATGTGCACGTTGTTACCTGCTTGTTTTCACACATTCATGTTTATTGCACCTTTTTTTAGCCTGATTTCATATGAAAATGAGGTTTACATGTACACATTGCATCATCTCTCCTCACCATCTTGCCTCCAAATATGCAATCAGCTGAACTTCACCTTTGATAGAGGAGATTCCAAAATACTAAGTACTGTGAAAACTTTCAACTGGACAAAGAAGAGAAATTCCTTTAGTGAACTTCAATACAGAAACAGCAAGGAGAGCTCTATACCGTGTGTCAGCTTGTTTGACAGCCAGCCAGGAAAAGAGGGCACGCAGCTGCTCCATACCAACCACAGCACGTGCATTCCTCATCCACCAACTGCCCAGACCAAGGCAACTAATGAAGCAGAGGGAACTCACGCCATTTTGGAAAGCAAAACAAGGCAGAGAGCTCAAGATACTGTAGGTATGAGGGGAAGGAGACCAGCTGGAGCATGTGGAAATAAATGTGGAACAGGTCTGGCAGTGGAGAACATCAAGACAGTATGTACAGCTGTCAAGAGTCATGTAGGTCAATGGAAGAAACACGGATTGCTGATGTGGAGCCTGTAAGGTACACGGGATACAGGCCTGCTGAAGCCTGGCAATTTTTGCTAAAAACGCCTGCTTTTAAGACTTCATATTATCAATCAATTAAAATAGGTGTTTTCCAAAGACAGAAACTAAATGGGAAAAATACACTATTCAAAATTCTGAGGAATAATTACATTGGACTAACCAGTTGTTTTCTGGAAACTACACTAGTAAGGTAATAGAAGTAAACTTTTACCATCATGGCTACTGAAATATATCATTAGAAGAAGTCCTTAGCTCTTAATTCTATACAACTCTATAGCAGCATTCAAAGGCTACAGTCTTCTCAACATGATCTACTGTATATGGCTAAGCTAACTCAAGCAGATTACATCATTTTGAGAGAGAGTATGGGTTCTTTAGATTAATCATTTTGTTGCTTAAAGGCCCCACTTTTAATTCATTATTAAATTTGCACAAGCATTAGTGATTTAATGATTATTTTACCCAAGGTAAAACTCTACAATAGTGAACCTAAATAGTTATGAAATCTGAAACAAACAAGACTGCCTACATGAGAAAGCATCTCAGCACAACTAAATTTACGGATTGCTAAGTTTGTCCAATTCTCTCATCTTTCTCTAGAAGTTGCATAAAGTCCACATATTTTGCATAATTCATGGTGTTAAGTTTCTTAACTAATTAGAGACAATGTTTATAAACAAAAATTAATATTTACCATGTAAAGCTTGTTTGTTACAGTTTAATACACAATAAAGATGTTTCTTCATAGCAAACAGTAAAAGCAAAACCTCAATTCTTTCCATCTTCTGCAACTGTACTAATTTTCTATTTTGTGCAACTGCCTTTTATACATATTAATACATATAGTTCTAAAACACATCATTTGTCCACCTCATCATTTCCCCTCATCAAAGCCAGCAGAAGTTTGGGTAAAGCTGTTATTAAATTAGCTAACATTAAATATTCTGAAGACATACACACACATATACAAATATACATTTTTTTTAAAATATCTGAAACAAATTTATGAAAGATTGCCTTGCGTTTGGCTACCAAGACTTTAACAGAAAACACTCAATGGAGCTCTAGAAGAGGTGGATTTTCTCTGCATAAGGCAAACTGTTACTCTGACTTAGCAAAGCAAAAATGGCACTGACAGTTTCTTACCATCCAAAGTAGATTGCAGTGGCCCTATTCTTCCCATTCTTCTGACTCTCCAGACATGTCTGGCAGATGGCACATACAGCTGTGTAACCTAATAAATTAACAGTATTTTACAGTTAAACATTACCTAATTACACTTAAAAATTACTATTACATAGTAAATATATATAGCAGTGACATCCAAAAGTGTGTCTGAATGCCTAAATATCTTTTCAAATTATTCCTCCTTATACTTGTGCCCTAAAGCTGAGTTGCAAAATTAACAACAATATAAAATAAAGTCCATGTATTTAAAAAAAAAAAAATTTAAGATACTAGAGAGGCTGAGTCTGAATTCTGAGATGTCAAAAAACTTCTATGTACTTTGTAGTTAGAATCAGGTTATCACCAGAGTTCAGCAGTACTACTACTAAGGTGTGCAGGCACTATTTCCTATGAATTATACAGAACTCTCACAGAGAGAAATGGGGATCTTAAACACAAGAAAATGTGCAATCATCAAAAACAAACAGAAAAGTTCAGTGTTAATTATTCCACGCAAAGCTTCGAACCCTTACGACATCCAACGGTACAAGGCAATCTGAGGCGTAACTTGCTTCCTAAAACCCAAGTTTCCAACGAGTCAAAGGATGTACATGCATATTCACATCACCTTCCTCTTTTGCATGCACATACACACTTTTTAAGCTCAATATCTGATTTTTTTAAAAAGAATGTAGAAAAAAAGTATTGAGTAGGTGAATTAAGTATAGAAAATGCTAATAAATTTTATTTTGGAAGAGAATTTTGAGTGTGTTTTTCCCACTATAGAGCAATTCTTTTATTTAGCATTTTTGCCATCAGAAAATGCAAAAAAGTGCCAACAGATTTTCAATTCTCCTTTGCTACAAACGCAAATGACTTGCACTGCTGCACTCTAGAGCAAGCTTTTCTTCATGGATTGGAAATGTGATTTAACAAAAGTTTCTTAACAGATGTAAGACTTTTACATTAGAGAAAAGCAACAACACTCCAGGTTTTAAACCACACAATCTGTGCAACGTCAACATCAGTGATACTGTCAGGAATCAGGACACACTACCATTGAAATTCTGGCACCTGTAGGGCTTTATGGAAAACTACTCTTACCTTATCTGCTTTAATGTTTTCTTGTTCTGAGAGCCAGTGATTTGGTGGGCAGAAATTTCTCCTTGTGTCTCTAGATTTCAACATTTTTACTAAGTTTGTGATGACCTAGGTATCAGAAACACATCCATTCAATATACACGTAGCACTGTGAAAGAAATTATATAATCTAAAGAAAATTAGTAATATATGAAAACTTTATTTAACTTTCAAAAAGTTGATCTTAGACTTGAATACGTTAGAATGCATGTAGGTAATTGTGGTTCAGTTGTGAGTCATCAAAAAAAAAAAAAAAGGCTTATTAAAATCTCATCCCAAAACACAAGAACCAGGACTACATAGGACTTAGTAAGGCTGCACACCTAAAATGTTGTATGCCAGTTCAGGGAAATCTAAACAAATCACTACCTTTTGTCTGCAGGCAGTTTGCAAAAGCTTTAGTGAAGATAAATTTCATGTATTTGAGATTTATATATATATATATATTTGACATAATGCAAAATAAAGAAAAAGTGCTTTCTGTTTAAATTTATAATGAACTACTTTAGCTTTGTTTTAATGGTTTGGAAGAAGGCACTGCTGCCTGCTTACTGGCAAGAAGCTGTTTTGAAGCTGCCCTCAGGAAAGACTATATGAGATATGTTCGGTAGTCTCTTTGATGAGATTAACTTTAGCCATGTTCAATTTTGACCTGTAACAATATGTTTCTGAAGAACTAAACAAGGGAAACTTTGCTATCACCTTCTTTTGTGGATAGAACCCGAGCCTTTGAGACACCCTCTACATTTACATATGTAATGCAGCTCATGGAATGCAACCCTGGCTCCTGAAAATAGTGAGAGTACACACTGGATTTAGACAGTTCCACTACAGGTTTAATTCCTGACTGCCAATGTGGGACAGAGCAACTCAAGATTTTACAACTTTCTGAATCACAGCAAAATATCATCAAATTCACCTGAAATCTACACAGCCTACAGAAAGACTGAGTGACAAACTAAAGCACGCAAACAGAAGATGGAGTGATATGAACTTCATACACAAAAATACCCCCGGGCATGCCATCTTTCACAGAAAAATAGACATATTGAGGTTTTCACTGGTGACCTTTAAATCGAAAGTTTATTTGCAATTTAAAGACAAGTAATTAAATTAAATTGTGCAAACATATATTAGATCAATCTGCGCAAATTACAAATTCAGTGGTGCATTAGGACTGTATTCGATGCAATCAAAACATTATCAGTTACTCTCACTGCTATTAATGCTTATGCTCATAAGTGAAATGTGTTGTAAAATCAGGCAGAATAGGCTGGATAGAGGCTATCTTAGACTTGTAGAATGAATAAGCATTCCTTAATTAGCCCATCAGGTTAAGTGCAAGCCTTAATGGGCCTTTCCTAAAGTCTAGCATGACATCTTTCTCCAAACATGGCCAAGAAGAAAGTTCCATTAGCAATATTAATACAAGCTTAGTTGATCATTTTCATTCAATTAACTTCTTTCAATTAAATAGATAGCTTGACAAAAGCAGTGATAAAAGACCTGAAGGGACAGCTGATGACTCCAACTGAACATTAGTGTGCGAGAGGTCGCCAGTATTAAACAGACTGTAAATCTAGCATTCAATTTGGAAAATGCATTTCTTCTGCTCCCACTTCTTTAATGAGCAATTTTAGCTGACTGGATGTGTTTGCTGGAGAATTTTCATGACAAGTCAAGCACTCTTTTTTTTTCAGCAACAGTTATATTAGGCTTTTTTTTTTCTGCCAACGTTTTCAGCTTCTCTTAACTCATGTCTTAGGTAGGATGCCATGGATAAAACAGGCAGAAACACACTGGTAGGTATCAAGAAAAAACACACATTAAGTTCACATTTGCTAAGCCAGATTCACCTTCCCATCGGTATTCCAGCAAAACCAAAAGGAGCAGTACCAATAGATTTTAGCAGAACACCAACCAAGCCACTACAACATGGTACCAATATAGTGAAGTCTCTAATATAGATGTACCTGAGTAACTATAAGATTGTTAGAATTTCACACCTACATAACGTTATAGTGACATGCTTAAGTACCTCGCTGAATGGGAGTCCAAGTTATACCCCATATTTTATACAGTAACTTTTTATTAAAAGAACCAAGAAAATTAAAAAGTTGCCAGAAGCAAAAGAAAATGTGTTACACTTATGAGAATTAAGTTACCTAAATTTCAGCAAAAATGCCAAACAGCAACCTCCCCAAATCCATATTCCTTGTTATAAGACATTAAAATTAGAGAGGGGAAAAAAACCCTGACTTCTTATCTTCAGCGGAAGCCTGGAAATTGCATTTAAGTATGTTCTGAAAATGGACACAATTTACCTTGAATAACTGAATCCACCTTTTCTGCTCTGTTTGTATACATTGCTGCATTTCCGTATTTTTTGTTACTCCAACACTTCTAAATGCTGCAATATATTCCTCACGGACCTCTGGTTTTGTCTCTGGGTAAGCTAACTTTATGATTCCTAGACATGCATCTCGAAGGCAGCGTGATAATATTACAAGTTCTTCTAGTGTAAAAGGCATCATTGATGATTGTCTTTGACCTACAGCTACATAAAACACAAGTTTAAGTTTCCTTAAATGACTTTTTTGTAAATATTTTAGTATTTTAAAATATACTTATTTCATTGAAACTTTAATATTCATATGCAAAACCTAAAGGCAGAGAAAAGAAACAACACCCAAAAACAGAATCAGTAAACATTTATAAAGGAGATCAAGTCTTGGAACTGTTTGCAGTCACAAATATTTTAATTACAATATTCTTGTTTTCTTTTGTGATTCCTGCTATGTTAGATTGATACATCAGACTACAGGTTCAGCCCAGAAAAAGTTCACTCTTTTCATTAACTCCATAAAAATTATCATGATTAATAACTCCCATATCAGACCCTGTAAAGCAACAGTTCCCAATGTGCACACCATCAATTTTTTTCTCTTTTTTCTAAATGCAATCACCATGAAAGAGCCAGCTGACAGCTGAGTGCTCAGGGGACCATCAGCAAGTCAGCCCAGAAGAGCCTTCCTCAGGGATGTCAGCAAATCATTGCCCAGAGAACTCCAGCCTTACATAAAAACATTTTGCAAAGCACTGCTATTTAGTATGCTTGAAACTCACCTTCTATGGGATCACCAAAGAATTCATTATCATGAATAGAAATAAGTGAATGACTAAACAAAGAACTGAAAAGGTAGAAGAGAGGGATAATTCGGCTGGAGTCTTCTAAAGACATTGGAGAGCCTCTTGAAATCACTTGAAGGAGTGGCACCATAGACCTTAAAATACAAAACAGTTAATTAAATACTCTAAAAAAGTATCACCTTCAGCATTCTAGTAAAAAAATACAGTAGTGGCTCATATAGCAAAAATAAGGATGGTGCTCTCCATTAAATATCTATTTCCAATTCTTGCAAAATCAGGTTACTCTTTGCAAGTTCTTGTCACTACCACCTCAGTGTCTGCCTGATGGGTAAACTGGCATTAGTTGTTACAGACTGCAGATACTTTGGAGACACAAAGCAAAGAGAGCAACTAATCTGCATGGCAGCAGTGAACAAATCTGCAGGTCCAAGGCCTCAGCTCCCAGGAAGGTGCTTCTGCCACCATCAATTCCTGCACAAGCCAAAGAATGTCAAATAAAACTCACATACTCAGAATGAGGGATTTGCAGCTTTGGTGTTTGTTACATTGATCCTAGGAAGCACTCCAAAAACTACAAACTATTCAACTTATTTTAAATAAGTATTTTCTTGATTTACAGCTGTCCAATTTCCAAGATTTTTCTCTGTTTTATGAAATCATAGGCGGTAAGCAACCATACGTCTAACTGTCCCATTCCCTTTTCACTAGATATGCTCTATTTTAACAAAGACTCAGTTTCAGAAATGGCACAATACATACCCTGTAATCATTCGTGTAGTCATTGAAGATATCAAATACCAAAGGTGCCTCAGGAATCTGGCATTAAAGGCTAAACTATAAAGAAGCCTGCAAGAGGAAGTTCAAATAAATTGTAACTTCCAAAATACTGTATTCACAAAACACATTGCTTCTGTAAGAACTTTTCTCAAACAATTAACAATTTAAATTTATTTTTTCAAGATGGAAGTTCTTATTCTGATCAAACCTAGTAAAAGCCCCGAAAGTTGAAAACCAAGCATATAAATCCTTACACTTAAAATACACAGCTTTCATTAATTCAGCACCAAATCATACAATATAAAACCATATTTGCAGTCTTCTGCAGAATTCAATACACATTAATAAAAATAATAGACGCTCTTGAGGTATTTATCTGGGACTTTTAAAATTCTAACATAGAAAATCACACCAAACTAGTTAACAGATCACTTCTGTGGTTCTTCTGACATTAACAAACATAACAATTTTTGCAAAGTTAGATTAAAAGACCTTCATTTATGTCAGAACAACTGATTTAAAATTACGTGGCAATTTTACTGGTACACTCTGCTTGGCAGATAGAAATAGAACAACATAATGGAGCAGTGTCTGTCTGGACTGATACACCTACACTAATCCATCTGTAGACAGAAAATTGTTTATACACCTGTAAAAATATATGTGTACATTCACAATTATATGAGTAAGTTATATACAGGACTGACTTTAACCATATTATGTCAGACACGACTACAGCACGATAAACTTTTTAAAGAAACGAAAAATAAAAAGACTTCCTGTAACAAAAAAGTCTCCCCCAGCAGACTTTTTTCCCCCTGCAGAAAAGCAACATAGGAGACAAAAATTACTTGAAACAATGTCTTCTAGGAAACCAAACACGATTTCACATGAAGTGAAATTAAATACTTGATTAAACAGTCATTTCTTGGGTATTGAAGAAAAATATTCAGTTAGTTATTCTAAATGCTACTTTTCTAGATCTCCTAATTACAATTAGAATAAATAAAGTAAACCAGATACCGAGGTCCACATCTTCTCTCAATGGTCAATAGCTTTGTAACACCAAAATTCTCTGTGACCAAGCATACAAGAGGTAGGAGGCTGGGAAATGGAAGCAGGGAGGGGAGACAAGCTGCCTGGAAACACAGTATTTATTATGGACCACATGGATAAATCAAAATATGCCAGAAAGCAAAAGGGAAGGAAGCACACATTTCATTCAGGAAAAAAGTAAAATATCAATGAAGACTTAAAAACACTGGAGAATGGTGTAAGTGGCAATTCATTCAAAGACATTAAATAGAATTAAAAAAACCCACAAAAGAACACCTCCATGCCCACTCATGAACTACTGCACAGTGACACATGCCCCTGCAAGCTGGTGAACGCTATGAAGTTTGACTCAAACTAGAAGCAACTGCAGATAATGGCAGTTGAAGCTCAGTTTTATTGCAAAATTATTTTTTTAATTATGTGAAATTTTTGAAAAAAATCCAACCTGATACATGGAATTCTACTTCCTTCTAAAGGAAGTATTTCGACATTTGGGTGAAAATCATGCATTTTCATGTAAGGAAGGGCTCATTATACCTAGCTAATTTAAAATAAGGTTTTGTATTTTAATGTTTAAATATGTGAATAATAGCTCAGATGTCTTGGTTTCCAAAATAAGAAAGTTCCTCAGTGACCTTCAGTTTTCAGCCTCATATTTGAAATGAAAAGTAATTTGGCACAGTGCCATCAGTTCTCATACGGCTTCCAGGTGAAAACTTGTTAATTTTACAATCATCCCTGGAAATCATGTAATAGTTTTAGCAGAAATGAACAAACATTATGGACACTGAACCCATCGTAATGTAATTCACTTTTTTATTCTAGCTATATTCAGCAATAATGAAGAGGAAAAAAAGACAAACCTTAAGAGCTTATAATAATAACCTTTGTCTAAGTTTTAGCTATTTTTATTCCATATCTGTGATCCAGTTAGTCAATTGTGGCAACTGCTCTATTTCATGGCCCAATTCCAGAAATGCTGAATGTATTCAACTTTCACATTTCCCTTTTCAGAAAATCTGGTTAAATACAAAAATGCTAACGTGGTATCGTGCAGTCTATTTTGTTAAGATGCAATACCTAAAAATATGAAGCAGATGAATTCATCAACTCTAACCTTTCAATTCTAAAGTTTCCATAACATGACCAGAAAACAAACATGAAACTGCAAACTAAACACAGAACTGGTGACTGGGCCTTGTGTTACAAAAGTTTTGCATCACTAGATTCACCTGAAATATAATTCATTGCAAAAGTAAATGGCAGAAAAAAACCTGCTACCTTCCCACTCCAAGTACAGAAATGGGCTTTCAAAGCTGAAGGTAACAATTGTAAGAAAACAAAAAAAAAAATCCACCACAAAATGCAAGCATGGCTTTGAAAAGTCCTATCTCTGCAAAAGCTTAAGAAATTGCCTGTACTTAAAGATTCAAAATTTTTAGCTTCACATTGGGGAAGAAAAAGAAAATTAAATTAAGAAATCAAAAAGTAAAAAGCAAAAACTTTCATAATTAAAATAAATCAAAATCTACCTCCTTTAGTCTTGTTTTTTGGCGGAGAGGAGATGTGCATCTGCTTAAAAACAGCCTTTCAGGTAGAACTGCATTAAAATAACACAGTGCAAGAATTCCTGATAAACTGCAGAGCTTCACAGGGATGGCTTATATATCCTGAGGACAAAACCTTGTCAATCCACAAAGTTTAGAGATCGGTTAATATAAAGTTTGAGTGTCCATACACTCTTCACCACTTTTTCCTTTAAAGAAAAAAAGCACTCCCACAAAAAAAAAAAAGATCAGGGGTTTAACTTTCAATATTTGTATTATTCTAAAAACAAACCAAGAAGCTGAAGTTTAAACCCCTCCCATCTGGGGGTTTTGCGTTTTCTTGACAGTCGCACTGAATGCCACCAACTTTTTTATTATGAGATCATTATACATGTTTTATGTAATGGATTCATTAATAGATTTTCTGTAAAGTTCAATATTAAGATTTAGCACTGTCATTTGAGAGAAGAACCATTTTTCTGCTACCAGAAAGGACAAACGCCTTTCAAGAGGAAAAATGCACACTGTGTTAGCCACAGGCTTTGACAGAGTTAAATTCAACCCAGTGATTTCTGTCAAGTATCAATTTTAATCATACCAAATTAAATTACCTGCCCCCAAAAGTAAGTACATAACGATCATTTATTTAGAACCTTGTTTCTCTCTCTAGGTATCTAATTGTCCACAAAGGACACATGATTTATATGCACTTGCCAGAACAGTATTTTGGGCACCTCTGGTTTAAAAAAAGTGTCAAATTCCTCCTGTGCAATGGGACAGATTAAATGACCCATTAAGCTTAATTTAGCTGAGGCACCACTACAAGTTAATTAGTTAAAGGCAAGATTTTCAGTCTAGGTCATAAATTGGGCCCAGTTTCCCACTGAGACCGTTTAAGTTAATGAAGAGAATACACCAGAATGAGAGGAGCTCACACAGTCTGCGACAGGTCACTGCTGCCGGGGCAGCAGATTTTGTCACTCTGGAACTGTGAGTACCAGACAGCAGCAAAGCCATCCTCAAATGAACTGTCCTGCTCTTTAGGCTGCTTCATGCTTCTGCATCTCTTTGTATCGGACCAAGAATATAAAGTAAAGCTTAAAAAAAAAAAAAAAGTTGAAACTTCATATACAACGATTCTGGTTTTAATAAAAACACAACAGTGTCAAAACATTCCCTGAAGAATTTACTGCACTAGCCTCATGTACAGCCTAAATCTCAGCACACATGAAGACAGGCTGCTCAGATTACACAACAATGTCATTCCAAATAATTCTGAACCACAAATTAAGATTAGCAATGTTATATTCATTAAATAGTACTGACCCATAGTCAGTATGAAACTGTTAAACCCAGATTAGTGATCACTCAGGGCCACTGATCAGACTGACAGTGACTGATGGCTCAGTACAAGCAGTTTCCATCACCATTTAACATTCAGCTGTGATGACCTGAGGTCTAAAGTATTAAATTACACCCCTAAATATTTTGCAGAAACAGAATCTACTATTTATTTGAAGTACAGTTTTGAAGAAAAAATGCCTTGCAAGTCTCTCTATATGAGAACTATACTCCAAGACTGTAGTAACTGTATTCAATAATATCAACTTTCCAGTGAAAAGCCCTGCTTCTCTGAAAAAAAAGCACAACGCCCAATGATTTCTTTACAATCAGGATTATATTCTACACCTCTCATCTGGGTTATTGACCATAAGCCACAATTTAGTTTTTTCCATAATGTGACTTTTTTCTTTAATTGGACTTGATTGAATACTTCCAGAACCTACTCAAAATTTATAAAAATTCCTAACAACTAAACCAAGGAAATGTGTTTTTCCAGTTATCCACCTATGGATCCCACCACTTATGGCTGACTTGGAATCAGAACTAGTAATTAATGTCTACTTTAATTTGCCAAATATCCATTTGAATTAACTTCATTTTGACCATGGAAGTAATTCCACTGGTATCATTGACACAAATCTTATTATCTCTACTACTTATTTCTAAAATGCAGCTATTTTGGAGCTATTCAAAAGTTAAACGTTGTAAATTACTTTCCAACTGAAGATGTTGAGTAGAGCTTTTGCAACTCCTGAAAGTATCCAATGTGTAAATAGCTTGTTATCACAAATAATTGCAAAGACCCAACATGGCTTCTCAGAGGAAATAGATGCCATACTCATACAATTAAAGTTCTGTGACTTCTTTATTCATTAAACACCCTTTTCCACACGGTTAGCTAGCAAACCTCAAGTCAAAGCAGTGATGCATTTAAGCTCAGTAATTACTATCCAAGGCAATGCAACAATAAAGCAGGAACAGTAATTCAGCTGCTGCTATGATCTTCAGGTCTCACATCCTGCTCTAATGCAATTAGTCTACAAAGAACTAATTACCCTAATCGAGCAATCACAGTTTCACTGACATCTTACTTCCTCTAACAGCTATAAACACCACTGGGCTAAGATAGCACCTAATTAGTTTTCTGTATCACTGTTTACAATGCAGTTTGAATTATGTTTACAACATTCCCTAAATACTTACTTTACTACCAGCAACTACATACTTACCCAAAACTACTTGCACCAGAGAAGTGTTAATACTTATGGGTCTCAGTCTGATAATAAAAAGGTGAAAAATCATCTCCTGTTGTTCTGACATTTGTGGTTTGCAATCTTTGTAAAAGAATACTGTACAAATGAATATGCCCTTTATCTGCGGTGCCAAAGCCCTTCTCAAACAATGATGATTTTCAATAGTTAGGAATCATTTTAATTTGTAGCAAGATATTTTGGCTATATACTAAAGAGCTGAGAGAACGAGCTGATTTCAGTGCTCAGCTAGACAGAGACTGTGGAATCCATAGCACTGAATGTTTTAAAAACAAGCTAGATCAACTCCTACTGGAATTACACTCAACACTGCCTTTGAGCAAGGGAATGGATAACATCCTTCCAAAAATGTTGAGAGGGCACAATGAACAACATGAAAAATAAGAAACAAAGAATCCACTCTTTGGTTTGCATGGAATGATGATTTAAATCCTGAAATTCTAATTTATTTCAGTTGATCATAAAAGAAAACAAAGAAAACGGCCTGTGAGGTATTTAAAACAAATCTAATAAAACCAATTTCAGATGTATTACAGCTCAAGATCACTATTATTTATACTTGCCTGACTTTTGGCACCATCATTCGGTGTTGTACCATTAGTGTGTGGCAGATTGATGCCATCAGGGTAAAGACCTCTTCACTAGCTGAGTCTCTCCAAACCATATTCAGCAGAGTGTTTGTCTGCTGCTTTGTATCCAATTTCTTTAGACACTCCTCAGTTATGTACTGAATGGATATTCTCCCATCACCCTACAAACACATCACAGAAATGTTTGCTTTTAATTCTTTTTAATAATCAAGTATCTCCTTTTCAATAAAAAATGGTACTTTCAGATTTTACTAGAACATAAAGTTTTCTTGTATAATAAATAAAATGGAAGCACATATGTATAGTCCATTCTTAGAAGTATTAGACTCAAAAGCCATCTTAAATCCACAGGCTTTCCATGAGAAAAAAAGCAGAAGAAAATAATAAGTTGCAACATCAGGTTTGTACATTTCATATCTTAGCATCATCATGGACTTACAGAATACAGAGAGTAAAAAGTCTCTCTAAAACACAAATTTAAAGAAGTTCAAACTTTTTTTTTTTTAAGTAAAAGCTCTGTCCTTCAACAGACACAGTATCTGTAGTTTAAGATCTCTTATTATAGTAAAGGGTTTGGTTTTAATGTAAGCAACAAGTTTCATTTGCTTACAATGAACAGTCATCTGAAACATGCTCCCTTCCACACGTAGCTAGAAAAATACAGGGCAGAGTGATCATGGTTCTGCCTATCTGTGCTGCTTACCACTGTAGTTGTCATTTTACTGATCTCTTCATCCTCATCTTCAGAATCACTGTTTGCATCTTGACAGTTTGTACCAGCAGCAGACACAGGCAGCTGAGAGAGAAAAGTCTGGAGTACCCTCAAATACACAAGAAGTCCTTCCTCTGAAAGGGATCCTACAGCATGTACATTGAAAAAAAAGATCATCATCCAGATCACACCATACCATAAAACATGTTTTACCAGAAATACCTCACCAAAACAAGTTATGCCAAATCTTATCAAATTAATGCATTTTTTACTGAAAAGGGTAAGAATAAGAAGTAAGAGGTCTCTCCAACACTTTTCTCCACAAGCTGTCCTTTATACTTGGCAATGTTGTGGAAACATATAACATTTTAACTCCAATATGAAAGACACCAATTAACGGGCCACTCAGCTTGCTCACCCAAATATGTTTCTCCAACTGTTAACACAAAGTAGAAAAGCCATGGGGCTTGATCACTTCTTCTTGAACATCCACTTTCTGTTAATAATAGTGCATTCAGAAAGAGTTCATAAGGGAAAATGGTCTGCACATCAGCAAGCGCTGGAATGATGAAATGGAATATCTGATCTGTAAAAGGTGCTGCCAGAAACTCCTCTGTGAAGGCTGCAAAAATCTGCTGCCTGAAAAGAAGAAAAATTGTTGTTATGGAAAATATAGGCAAATTTTCCCACAATTATACCCATGGGATAAGAGATGAATTTGCAAGTTTGCACACATCCATCAAAGGGACTGCAAAGATGCATGTCATTAATTCTGTCCTAGCACACCAAATTTATCAGATTTGTCAAAAATTAGCTCCTTATAAATCCTTCTCCTGATGATCTTACATGTAATTTTAACCTTTAAATTCTTCACAAACTCACGAAAAACTATTCTGAAGTTAAATACATTGCTTATAATTATTTTAAAAAAAATCTAAAAAGCACAATTTGTCTTTTTTACACAAATTTCTATTTTAACACAACACACTACGACATGTGATGCAACCGGTTTGATTTGTTCCCTCTGTCTACATACATGACTCTTCCTGCTTGGAAGATGACTTAGTTATTTCTCTTCATAAATCTCAGCTCAACTGTCACAAAGTTCCCTTTAACTCTCAAATTCTTTTCATTTGCCCTCAGCTGCATCTCTGCTCTCATCTCAGCTTTTCCACACCTATGTTCCTACGTATCATGATCCCTGCTATTCACTGTGCTGTTTATTGTAGCATTTAGCATTTTATTGCCTTTTCCTTAAACACACCTGAAACTACATTGTTTCACTGATGTACAGCATTACCAAGAAATCATTACTATTGCAAATAAATCAATAAACTGCACTGAAAGAATGGCTAGACACACAGCAACAACAAACTACACACCTGTGACTATAGCAAATGAGTACAAAAATATCTAATATGATCTTTCTTTACCTTGCACCTTCTGGACAGGAGCTATATGTAAAGTGCAATGGCTTCAGAACATTCTCCAGAAGTATTTTTGCAATAGGGACACGAGAAACATCAGAATACTCAATACTCGAGGGAAGCTTATTGTTAATTAACAAATAAAGCGACTTGTAGTAGCCTGCAAGTAAGAAAAATCACTTCTTAAATATGGTATTAGCTTTCTACTTTTCCATGTAAAACAACTTATACATGAAAAATACTTTATAATTCATTACATGAAGCTTGACTTAAGGAGAGATTTTACAATAGTTCAAGTCATATTCTCGTAACTAATGGCCTATATTAGCAACCTCTTCGGAAATACCACATTACAAGATCATTCGCAGGTATCGGTATTCAGAGTCAGTTTGATTTTCAAACACCAATCAACTCTTGCTGATGAAATGAATAATTTGATTTCTATAAATAATAACATATGAAATAGATGTTCTCATCTCCTTCAAGTGACTGTAGTCACATTTTTTCCTTCCACTCTTTCAGAAAGGACAAACGTTTCCCTCTACTTCAAAGCATGAGTGGATCATACGGGTAAGAGTCCTGCTGGCAGAATGTCTCAGTCCTATGGCCACCTCACCCTAGCAGGCTGAAGAATACAATCACTGTTTCCAAAACAGGGCTCTCAGACTAATAAAATGCATTACCATCCAAGCCATAAAGACATGTGTAGAGAGTAATTTATATTTCTCTCACTGAAGTACAAATGGAATGACATGATTTCATTCTTCTTAAATGAACTTCCCCTTGCTCAATGAACTCCTAAACGAAGACACAAGTTTCACAACTACAGGAACACTGTAAATGCATAAAAGTGTTAAACCATTGAGAGTCCAGTCTAAAACCCTTTCCTGGGGACCACCTAACTTGGCATACAAAGTAACTAGCAGAAAGCCCCCAAAAAGAAATAACTTAGCAATGCTGACAAGGCACATGTGGAAGAAAAATTATATGCAAAAACATACTAGCAAAAGCTGATAATAGGTTCTTTACAAATTAAGCATCACAAATGATTAGGTGACAAAACATATGTAGTTGCACAAAACTGTTTCTTTTTGTTTTCCTTATAAGCCATCAAAAAGTTACATTTTAGTAAAAAATTAAGGATTCTATGATCTTGATAAACTTTCATGTATAAGTTGTGAGGATTGAACATTATACTAAAAGAACAAACATATATAATAAATATTTCTCCCAAAATGCATAACAAGTTAATAAGACAAACACAAATATTTCTATAGTTTCTGCTATACCAAGGCAAGCAAAATAAATGTGCTACAATATGAGTAATTCTTTTTCCCACAGTGACTTCAATATACAGTAGTTAAAACCAAATTCTTAGTAACAGGACTAGATATTCCAGTTTACTGAATGTACTTTAAAACTTACATAGAATTATTCCAACAACTAGCTAACAGATTGAAAGGTGCTCTTTCTACATTTTATACTAATGAGGCCAGATCTGAGATGTTTATTTCAAAATGTTTTCGGCTTTTCTCCCCATCCACAAGTTTCACAAAGTCAAGCTACAGTATCAGAAAGGCAAATTAATTTTTTTGGGCATTCCCAGAAAAATGAAGTTTCTTTGAGACAAAACATAATTTTAGTGCTCACAACTCATTAACTTTTGGTATGTTTGCACAGGTGTAACTCCCTGCAGTTTAGCAAACAGTTTTGCTGATGACAGTACAAGTGAAATAAAAGCCAGATCACCATCTCTTTGCTAAGGTGTCTCTGGTGTCTGTGGGATGAAAAGGTGATGCCAATTTAGAATAATAATGAATGGCAACATTTCTAGAGAACAGTACTGCAACACAATGACCAACCTTTACACAACTGAAGCTTGGGTCTGCCACTGTGAGTGTGTGTGTCCACGGGAGCATACATAGCTACTGGAATAAAACTTTTGTCAGGCAATATTCACCTACTCTCAAAATACGCGGTAAAAGTCTGTATAAGTAACTTGGTGGAATATTCAATTTATAAACGGAATTTCCGAAGAAATCAAGCAGTAATTTCTTAAGCAGTGATCTCATAAAGCACAGTATCCATCTAATGTATCAGTTACTGTATGCAGCACTTTATTCATCCTGCCTGTGGTAAAGGTAAAAATGTGATTAAAAATCATAGGCTTCAGGTATTACACCTTCTGTTTAATTTTTGAGTATTTCTCAGAACTTCTAGTTCCTAGCTACTCACCTTTTTGAACCATGTAGTGCAAAATTTGTTCAATTAACGATGTCACATAGCTGACATCTTGTAAAACAGGCAAATACGTATTCTCAGATGAAAATACCTCAAGCATTCTCATAGGAAGTGCAACATTCAGACTGTCATCATTGCAATTCTGCAATAGCCTATAAATGAAATGAAATGAAAATTATTTAACAAGATATTTCTCATATTTCACCACAAGCATAAGTACACTGATTTAAAACTAAAATTACAAAAAACCTTTCATAGTCACCTTTAAGTAACTTATTCCTACTTAGTTTCCAAAGGTTCTCAGTAGTTTAGCTGCACCTTTTTGTTAGCATCCTCGTATTAGGAATTCCTGGAGAGTATACTTAAAAATACATTGTTTTCTAAACCTTGCCTTTAGCTCCAAGATGTTCAAGTCACCTTAAGAGATTTAGCTTCCTGTGGTCCTTCCACTACAAAAAACAAATGCAATGCTGAAGCCAGCAATGTAACTGCTTAATAAGCCTTAATTTCAAAATAAAGTCTGAGGAAAGGCATCTTTAATAATATTAGTTTTGAAACATGTATCCAAAGCACATCCTTGAAACATCAGTCCACCTCAGACAATAACTTCTAAACTCTACTAGTTTCCAAGAAAACCTGGTTTTCAAAAACAATGCTAATGATATCACTACACAAAGCAGTTACAAACATACTTAAGCCTATCCCAGGGGAGCATCCCTTAAGCCCATGTTGAACTTGAAAGTCAACAGAGCTTAACACTGTTCAACACAGGAACAAGGATCCTCTACCACACATATTTAACATAAACAGTCCTCTCTATAAAATAAATTTCCATTTAACACTTCAACTGCTGCAAGAAGAAACAAACAAGCATCCAGCATAATTTCTGAATACTTTTTACATAATAGCACATAAAAAAAAAAAAAAAATTTACCTGCAACACAGCCCCAACAGTCTTTTTATTTGGAATAAGCAAGTAAGTCTGTCTGGACCATCCAATTGCTTAACAAACTGAGAACTCTGTTTAATTAAATTCTGACACATCCATACCTGCAACAAGATTCGTACAAGTTTACTGTCTTGTGTATTGCAACTCAGACAACAATATTTCAATGCTGTTCTGGATACCTTTGGAGGACTTAAACACAAACTTGGACTGAATCATGTTCAGCTGAGAAAAAAAAACTGTCACACAACATAATCCACACAACTGCTCATACTGAACTTTCAAAGTTAAGACTGAATTACACATACAAGTAACTTCAGCTTGCAACAAAATGATCCAATAATTTTTTGTTTTTAAAAAGCCACAATTCTTTAATGTCCATTATTAACAAAAACTATGAATCACACTTATTCATATATTTTGGAAGTTGGCAGTGACTTTATAACTGATATGCCAGCATTATTGAACAGGGAGAGAAAAAAAAAAATCACCCAAACACCTCAGGATGACCAGGAGGCTAAGTGGAAAATATTGTTTAAAAATTGGAATTCTCATAGAAATATATTATTTTAGAAAAATTACTGTGAATAATCCGCACAGGATTTTTCAAGGTTTCTTTTCCCATATTTTGTATGTGTGTGCACACATACACTTGTAAAATCTGATTTTAAGTTATTGCATCTAAATGAAAAACAGAAGAGTGCAGACCAGCAAAGCCAGAATTCTTAAACGAATTCACTAAAGTGGACAAAGCCTTTTTTGCATTCCTCCAAAATCTTTTAAGTAAAAGTCTACTTTAACAGTGCATGATACCCAAGTACTATGGATCAAGGTATGTAACAGTACTCACCAAACGCTTAGAATCCTCATTCTGTCTATAGAAAAAGAGTAACTGACGAACTAAAAGAGTCAAATTAGCTCCATTAGCAGTGGAAAAGGTTCCTCCAGATTGGGCCAAATTAGCACAGCGATCAAACTCACTTCTTTGGATAGAGTACTTAAAAAATAAAACATGCATCAATATATCAATAATGGCTATGATTTAAAAGAGCTATGCAAAATTTCTAAAACTTTATTTTAGCTTCCTATCCAAAGAGGTTGCAAAGTAGTAAAACAGATGCAACACATACTTGTTACGGGATCAAAACATACATACAGTATCACAGATCCAGTCTGTAACTCAGAAAGTACACATGCAACAGATTTGTTGCTTATCAAGAACATCACATCAAACATTTTAATCTGGTTTACTCAAATTAGAGCATTTAAACATATAAAGGTCTTTCTTAGAAGAATCTACCTAATGGCAGGTTAGAAAAAACAACTTTTTGACTCAAACTACCACCTTTGCTATATTGGAAAAAAAATTAAAAGCTCCACTGGTGTGTGAAAGCTCTTAATACCTAATGGTTTTCACTGTTTTATCAGCTAAGAAAAACATTGCATGATCCCACTGAGATCCTGTCACAGCCACACTTTGCAGAATATACATCTGTCTGCAAAAATATTGAGTTTCAAATGAAAATGTCAAGAGGGAAAAAAGAATTTCCACTTGGTGGAATATAAAAATACTCAAAAAGATTTTTCAATTCAATTATTTATTACTAGAAAATCTCATTTTCAGCAAAACTGTTTAACACCTTTCTAAATAAACAAATAAGTACTGACTTGATGTTTTCTGTCTCTGTACCCTCTTACAAATGACTGGATTATTATTGCATTTTTCAGCCTCCGCCTTTCTTCCTGTAAAACAAAGCAAGAAAACTGAAATCAACATTGTGGGACTGACTCTTAATTTCTACCACTTTATCAAATATATTTGTATTCAAAAGGATTTTTAAAATTAAAATTAAGAAGTCATTAGTTAAACGTTCTAATGTTTGTATCCAATACACAAAATGAGTGAAAATGCTTTTTAAGTGCAAATTTACCATTGAGAAATTGCAAAAGAATTTTTACTACTCAGCAAGTATGTAATACTATAGAAATCAAAGTAAACATCTTATTATTTTGTATCACTTTACTATCAGTGTATTTTATTAGACAAAGTCTTAATACTATGTTGAAGAATTTATCAAATTCTATGCCAGCATTCCTTTCTGCATAGACCAGCTAACACTGAAGACCCACTTATTTATTTTCATCCGAATATAAAAGTATGGTGATGCTGGTGAAGTTTAGATGTGGAGAAAACAAACAAAAAAATCAGTTACTTGGAGACAATACCTCTGTCAAAAGGAAAGTGAGGCTTAAAGCTTTAAACCCAGGAACAAAATATGGAAATTAAGAAAAATTCTAACTCTCTTCTTTAAACCAGACATACTAAGTGAGTCCTTTTATGATCTCTTCCTCAGTAGCTGGGAAGGAGTAGTTAAAATCACTGCTTTACAGTCTCTCCCTTTGTGAGGAACTGAAAGCCAGCCTGCTTGAGGTGCTATGGAAAGAGCACTCGGAGGGTTCCCTGACATCCCCCTCAGCATATCCCATCACAATAAATATCTACAGGAAGGGGCTACTGTAACGATGTTTCTAGCAATGTCCATATAGTTTCTTAGAGGAGAAAAGGGGGAAGTAAGGAGTTGCTCATGAACTTAGAGCTACAAAGCAGTGGTTGAGGAAGGAAAAGTGTAAGGGCGTAGAAGCCTACTTTAAAAAGAGAAATTTTAACCTAATCAATCCTTGGACTATAATACATCTATAATTCTGAGGGCCACCAAGTAAAACAAAACACAAAAATGTTTTCTTAAATTTCATTAAAATACACTTAGGAAAGTCCACGTAAACCTTTAATTCACAAAACCTTGATTTCTAATTTCTTGAGCCGTAAAGACACATCCAGCTAAAGAACATAAACTGAACTGACCAGAGAAACACCAGACAAAATTGCTATTCAAGGCCTATTTTGTTTTTCCTGGAAACCCTCGTTCCTAAAGCAACTACTCTGCACAAGCATATACTTGAATACTTCAATTACATCTTAAGCATGGACCAAACCCAGAATTTTGATAGGCCAAAGGGTATTTTTCTCTCCAAAGTACCAACAGTAAAAGTGCAATCAGGAGAGAGCTTCAGTTACAGAGAGGCAGCATCTCTTCATAACCATAATGTAAGGTTGAACTAAAACATATCCTTTCCTCTAGCTATGGGTTTTATGTTGAAATACATAATTGTCAATTAGTGACCTGTAATTGCAAAGGTTTTAAATCTGAGGTCACCGCTAAGTTTCTGCTACAGGCAGTTTTTAAAAAGGCCATAACTGATTTTATTCTCAGAAGAGTCATTCATTTTGTGAGAATGTGCCACAGAAAATCATTGTGTGCCTGTGTACAAATACAGATGTGAGCAAATGGACTCTGCACTGGCTTTGCAGAAGACAGAATTAAGCAACTGAACAGGGTACTTCAGTGTATGGATAAAAGTTTGTGACCACAAGGATTTTCTATATTTGTTGGTAAGGACTCATTGTTCATAAATTTGATCCACAACACAGAATTCTGAATTAGCTGGTGAAATCCCAATAGTTTCATACTTAAACTTGGTCCATAATTATACACCCATGTTAGGAAGAAAAAAAGCAGTTAATTATGCTCAGAAACTGAGGAGCCACTGCAGAACTTGTGCTTCATCTAGCAAGGGTCAAGCATACCTTTAAGGGCTGTTTTCTTGGTGAGCATGAAACCTGGGTAGTTATACCTTTAAAATAATTTTTAACACCACATTTTTTTCAACTTGTATCAGGGAGGAAGAGGGAATGACAAAATTAACATATTCACCCTAGTTCCACACTACTAATTTTTGTTTTTAGCTTTCCATGGCTATTCCTCCTTTGCATTATTCCAAACTGAATTATCCATAGCAGTAAGCTTCCATCAGAAACCAGTATTAAGGTTACCTAAAACTTCATGTATCAGCTTTCACTGCTCCTTAATTATCAGGTGATTTTACCTTCACGGAACTGAGGTACACATTGGGAAAGTGAATTACTGAAGGTCACCCAAGGAACCACAGCAGAACCAGGAGCAGAAGACAGGTCGCTGAGACCAATCCATTCTAATGGATTATGGACAAGGTAAAAACTGCAATTCACTAGCCAAATACCTATCTTTCCTCAACGAAGACTAGATCAAATAAACACCAAAATAAATCCTTAACAGCCTTCTTTTGAGATGAAAATCACTCCTAAGAAACATCTTAAAAGCAGTCAAACTGTTTTGCCAATTGGAGCATACTGGAAGAGGATACAGAACCTGCAAACTGAAGCAAAACATTCCTGAACTAAGTATGAACTGCAGCAAAAGTACTTTGCACTGCAAATGGTACATCAAATTAAAATCCAGTGGGCATGCAAATGCTTACAGGCTACTTTACCTCTCGTTTTCTCCTTTCTTCCTGAGTACGATGCAGGAGAGAAGCCTTTTCTTCCTATAAGACACAAATAAAGATACTATTCATTTTCATTTAAACACAATTCAGCTGCATTCCCAATATTTAATCTAGACCACTTCAGGGACTGTTCATAATACATTAAACATTGGAGAAAAGTAGGTGTTAATCATTTTCCTTGATTACAAATACATGAAACAGTGATGGAGGAAAGCTATGTCCTTATGAGAAGGGGCATGCAAACAGCAGCAAACTGTACTGATCCCTGCCCAGGTTTGTGTTCTCAGCATCCAAAGAACCTCAGCAAACAACACCCATTTACAGAGGGTGAAGCTGAAGCATAGTAAGGTCCAAATCCCACCAGACAGTACCAAATGTCTGAGTGTTTTCCTTGCCTGGAGCACACCCAGGTGCCTACAGCAAGTTGTGGCATGTCCAAAGCAATCACATCCTGTTCCAAGGCCTCATGCTTTTGTCTAACTTGCACGACATTCTTTGTATTTACTTATCCTTTTTTTCAAAACTTGTCCAGGAAAGGTGACAAGAGAGACACATAGCATAAATAACAGGAATTTTTTCTTTTAAAATTGTGAACTCTTCATCCAAATTAAGGATACAAACTGAAACTTCCAGGGCAGTGATCTCTCCAACAGCAAAAAAGAAAAGAATACTTAAATATTCATGATGCCTCAAAGAACAATACCATTGCCATAGGAAACCTGTGCATTAGCTTTTAAACCACAGTCTTAAATCAGTACACATACATTACAACACATAAACGAGGCTTTGCTTGCAAGAATCCCTTACTGGATGGTTCTGTGTCATTTCCAAGAAAATATACAAACTGATTCAGTTTTGATGGAGAATATTCTGCTCTCACTGCAGACAACAAGAGCTGAAAGTACCATGGCACCTTCCGAAATCCAGACTAAAAAACACAATAGATTTAAGGAAACTATTTTCTTTTTCTTTTTTGCTACTGTGATACATATAATTACTTCCTTTTTCTCCCTATGCCCTTATTAGCCTAGAGAAGTTAAGAAATAAAACACTTTCGAGCTGAAAATGTGTTAAATTTGAAGACATAAAAATCAATCTGAAGTTGGCAGACCAATGTTTATAAAATACTGAGCCACATCTGAAACAACTGTGCTGAAATACTTTCAGTGCCTACCAGCAGTTACAAAAACCAAGGGCAAAACCCTTATGCATTTCTTTTTAGCTGATACAGAGGAAGCAAAGTCATAATTCTCTTAGTTTCTTTAGAATAGAAAATACTAAAAGCACAGAACACTGAGAGAGCGAAAAATACAGATGTAAAAAAAGGAATTTGCATTTGGGTTCGTATTTCAGATCATTTACGGAGGCAAGCCTAAAGAAAAAAATCCCACAAGAAGGTTAACCATCTTTTCCTCTAAAGCTGGTATTTATGGCCAAAGACACCACTAACTACAGCTATTGCCCTCTAAAGACAGGGTTTTTCCCATGTGTTAAACCCAGTATAAACAAATCCTAACGAAATCAAATCATAACATGATGTATCTCCACTCAGTCGGAAAGGCACCAGGTCTACCTGGTAACATGAAGCAAGAGAGTCTGACCTCACACACACAAAAAGATAAAATAATTCGCTGAACTAAGAAACAGTTTCGGGATTTTCTCAACAGCTGATATCCAATGCATTAAAGAATTTAGTAAAATGTCCCTATTTAGAAGTGATCATTTTGCAGCAGCGTCATGTAAAGAAAGAATTGAAAGACAAAGCAGAACACCACTCAGAAAAAGGAAGACAAATTTCAACACTTAAATGAAGAAAAGAATGGTACAAAACACACCAATCAAACCCAGTAAATGCAAGTGATTAGTAGATAAAGGAAAATAAGTGGCCAGAGGGCTTATCAGAAACAAACGATTTGAAAGCATTTGAAGTGGGAGGGAGATATAACAGGGCAGGATATCCTCACTTAGTGTATCACTAGCTTTGCATTTATTTGGAATTTGGTCTCTTTGAAGCAAGCACTCTCTAAACCAATTCACTCTTAAAAAAGAGAAGTTTAAGTTTTTGGTCAATCAAACACTTGCTTTGAGTACTTGTAAACAAAACCACCAACTTATTAAAGTGTAAGTTAAATACAACAGAGGAACTATCCTAAGACAATAAAATATTCAGGTAAGTAAATTCCACCTTTAAAGAATTATTATTAGTCAAATAACACTGTTGTTCACAAAACACACACAGATCATAACTATGGCTAAAGATTATATTTAAAGTTAATCCAAGAGAAATATATCTCCTTCAGAGTTTTTAAACCAAACTGGAACACACAGTCTCTTCAGAAATTAAAAAGTATCAATACATGTGCAACAGAAAATAAACTTGCTGTGGGAAAGAGAGTACAACTATGGAATTACCTTCTTCATCTATAAGGCGCACTGTAACAAAATTATGTGTCTCGACAGCTAACTGCATAACCATCTCTGAAATCCTCCCTCAGTTGCCCATTAACAACCAGAACCGTGGTAGGCAAATGGTGCTCGTTTGACAACTCCCATCCATCCAGTCACTGCTGCCAGCTACAACCACTGCTCCACCACCTCTTCCTGCCTGTTGACAGCCAGAGCAGCTACTCCTAGTAGGAGATATTCTGACCTAAGTCCCAAAGATCACACCCAGCTCACTCCTACTCCCCACCTTCCTTGCCTCGCTCCTGTGGTGGTCATGTCATCTTCATTCTTCACTTGATAGACATGTAGACAACAGGTATCGAGTCTACATCGGGTATCGAGTCGATCAGCAGATACTGAGTCGATCTGCAGGGATCTGTACCTACCAAGGCAGGCAGGCACACAGTTTAGGGTGAATGAAGCATGAGCTTGTCTCGACTCCTTCAACCCTAACTCAAAAGGAGTGAAAAGCCACTTACTAAATCACAGTCCTGATGCTTTTTATGATGCAGCCTTCTTCCTTCAGGAGCTTGCAACGTTTACTATATTTCTACCAGTCCCCCTCCCGCCTGCTGCTTTCTCCAGCAGAAGTTATTGGTGAAGACAGCCAACCTCAGGCACTTGCACACAAGGTGCAGGACCATGAAAAGCCCAGTCTGAGAAGTTTTCTACACCAGATATGTGAGGCATGACACAAAGAAACAAGGAAGCAGAGAAACAGCATACCACAGCAAAACACAATGTGACATTACAGATGATGACTCAAAGGTTAAGAGAGAAGGAGGAAGAGGTGAAAACAAGGAAGCAGATGGACAACAGTATACAGAAAGGAAAACCTGGGACTGCCATCAAAGAAATATTAAGTAACATTTGAAATGTGAATTTGCACATCAGGATAAAACTGCTATGTACCCTACTATTCCTCACAGCAAAGTCCAAAGTGGCACCACTGCTGTAACAGAGCAGCTGATGAGAACAGTCACATACAGTGTAACAATGTCAATGTCAGGGCTTCCAAAACACCAACTAAAGACATAATGAAAAAAATTGAATTAAAACTGTTTTCTTGTCCTCGTTTTGCTGAAATACACTCTTTGATTGAAAAAAACCTCCTGGCTTTTACATATCCCAGACAAAGACTGAATAAGGTACACAAATATACAAATTATTATTTTCTCCTGCATTTTAACACTTTGCCTTGAGAGTGGAAAACTTTCAGCCCTCTTGGCTTAAAATCAAGGTTCAGAAAAACAAAATGTATATATAACTAAATCTTTTCAAACAGTTCTACCATTTATTGACTCTTTTAAAATCTAAAATTGAACCCTTCTGGATAGCCATGTTAATCAAGCTATCTTAGCTCCCAACAACTAAATTTAAAACCTAAATATGCCAAATACCAAGTTGAAACTGAATAATTATTTTCAGGTACTGGCTACAGACTGAGCACATTTTTAATAAAAATTAACAATAACAGACTGAAGCAAAAAATACTATTAACAAATTGATATTTATTTGTAAATAACCATATTACTATATTATTATTTTAGTTGAGAATGCTCTCTATTTAACATTACAATCAATCATGTAAAGTATAAGGCATGACTTTTTATGACATTCTCTTGGGAAAAAAAAATAAGCACTTGATCCTTTACTTTCAGTGGACAATTATAAAAAGTTTTATGGTTTACATCTACAAAACCCAGGAACTTTTTTCTTTCCTTAAAATGATGAACATGAATTCAGCTTGAACCACATAAAAATCAGTAACAATTCTCAAAATAAATGAAGTGACCTAAGCAATTTATGGAATAACATTCTGTTCAACACAAGTATTTAATAAGTCCAATGAATAAAAGGAAAATTTCCCAGCATTTATTTGTAGAGAACAAATGTGGACACTCAAAGACATCCCCCACCTTCTCAATAACATTTCTACTTCCCAAAATTATTTTAGACAAGATGAACTCCACTTCGTTTCTTTCTGAATAGTAAAAGAAATGTGCACTTTAAGAGACTTACAATGTCTTAAACTGGATCTCAGCAATCTAAACTCCATTGAACATGCCTGAATAAAACATGCTCAGCACTTTGAAATATTCTGCTTTAGAACAAATTGTGACCCACCTTAATTATGATGTAAATAACCAGATACCTGTTTATATCTAGAGAAGACCATCCTCCAGAAGAAGATATTTTGAACTATGCCCAGAAGGAGGCATTTGGCCAGGGAAAGCCTGGCCTCACCAGAATATACATCACAGTGCTTGCTAGAAAACATCTCAGCATTTTGGCTGAAGTCTTACTGTAGGATGTCAGGAGGATCTGGAACCACTTACGGTGGTACCTAAAAACACGCACAGTACAACCAGGACTTGACTGGAGGCTCTAGAAACCAACTGGAATGCAAACAAGTTGCTTTTACCTTCACACTCTGTCTCTTTATGACTTTTAAGGTGTATATCATACACTACACGGTGAGTGACTTCTAGTGGAAGGTGTCCCTGCCCATGACAAGAGGGTTGGAACCAGAAAATCTTTAAGGTCCCTTCCAACCCAAACCATTCTATGACTTTTCATTTTCTCAGCAACAAGCAGGGGAAAAAACATATTTATAAAAGCAGCAATTTTTGGGTTGGATATGAAAAAATAACACATAACTGAAAACAGCAGTGCAATCACTGCTGTCAGCTAACTACTACTGCATCTTTAGTAGCTTCCTTTCAAATGAGGAGAATCTTAAATGCTACAGAGAGAAAAAAGAATCCCTCAATATCTAATATGCATTAACTGTGCAGTTTCCTACTGACAGACAGTCATTATTTTACAACATGATGGTCTCCTCATAATTCCACATCACAGATCTGAAATTCAAAGAGTATTTCAAGACTTAGGCTTTGACATTTCAATGTTCTGGACAAAACACAGTTCTGACTCAGAATGAGGTATGTACCTGCATAAGCATCCGACACCATGTGCTTTATGGAGCAACGGTTTTAGGGAGCAAAGCAGTGCAACTCTTTCTCACTATTCAAAAAGAGTGAATTTGTAACTGTAATCTGAAATTCTTGCACTATAAAACACTAGCATAATTTCATTTCCATTGTGACAAGGTGCAGGTTCAAACAAGTTATTATAAAATAAAAATTCTTCCTTCCTGAAATTATTAATAACTTTCTTCAATCAGTCAGTAAGAGAGAAACAAAACTATTTTTTACCTCTGTCCCATCATTGTTTATATTCTACAGAGATCTATCACCATAAGCAACCTCAACCCAGGCAGATCTCTCCATACACTGGCAGCCTACTACAGCCTACTGTTTTTAAAACATGAAATTTTATTGCAGAAGTTACTTCATGCGGAGAATACAGACAGCAAAGAGCAAACAAGGTGCTTCTGGAGTCCTACGTCTTCAGCTGAGAGCAGCGGGAAAAATACACAGGAATCCAATGCTTAATGTTATGCTACTAGTTAAGAAAGTGCATCACTAACTACCAGAGTAAAATAAAAGCAAACTTTGCAAATTGAAGATGTTTGATTATTACAAATGTAATATCAGAAGAAATTGCAGAGACTTTTTAAAATACAGATGGAGTCATCACTATTTGCTCATTAGTAAGTCTCCATGTGTTCCACAAAAAAACCCTCCAAAAGTCAAAAAAAACCCCAAACTCAAAAGAAGTTGGTTTCACTTTCACTTTCATGACAGTGGTAACTCGTATGTATTAAAACTTCTGAAAAAGGGTTTTTTTTCAATCATCTCATTATGTGCTACAATTTAAAAATACTCTATTTTAAAGTCTTCAGATTTATAACTGTTTTTCCTGTTAAAGACTTACAAGATGTCACAAATACGTTTCACAGTGTAACCAAACGATGTGAAAACTACGGAGCCTCTTGAACACCCCTTGATGATCCCCCTGCCTGGATGTACTAAAGAACTGCTAACTTGTATTTTCCTTAATACTAATAGAATTAATAAAGGAACACTAGGCCTGACAGAACCAAATCAAGAAGACGTGGTTAAACCAATTTTGCACTATGACAACAAGAGTCTAACTTCATGCTAAAATCAGTGGAAGCTGCCAGGTGCCACCAGGAGGCACAGTGACACTCCACCCAGCACAAATATGCTCACTCTGCCAGACACAAAGGATGGGCTGGGAACACCCAGGTGAAGGACCATCTGTTTCAGTCACCTGCACGGTTGGGTTGGGTGAGTCCAATCTGAACTGCACCCCAAGCCAACTCTTCAGGCACAGCTCCCTATTTCCAACCCACCACACCAAAGATATTCTGCAGCCACAACCTTTTAGGCAACAATTACTGCCTTGCACAAAAAGTCCATGAGTAATTCAAGACATTCCCGTATTGAACTCCAATAATAGTATTCACTTTGGGGAATTACTTTACTTCAGAAGTAAAACAATATGTTTTGCCAGTTACAATGAAACTAAATCTGAAAATATATTTTGAAGAGCCTCATAAAGCAGGGAACCATGTTTTAAAGGTGACAATAAGCCACTCCAAAAATAAAATAAATTTAAAAAACTCACTAAAATTAACTTATTACATTGCAAATAAAACACTGTATCTACACCCTCAAATACATACACAACAGTTCAAACAGTCCAAATGAATCAGCAGATTCTTGAAAATAAATATGGAGGGAAAAGTCCAAACACTGACAATACCATCTATATTTTTACACTTCTGTACAATGCAATATTATAATGCTACAATAATATTCTTAAAGGATCAGTCACAGGGATACTCATTTTGAGACCACTAATTTGAAATCCAGGACTAGAACAAACAAGTGATACTTATAACCTACCTTTTTTGCAAAATATTTGGGTGGATTGATCCACAATTCAGACTGTCATAACACATATGATTAGATGTAAATAGTGCAAAAACAGACCTGAAGCTCTGTTTTTATAATTCAAAAATGTCATAAAAGTTAGTGACGAGAAGGCAGACTAGATTCACTACCTAAGTGCCGTATGTCCCCAATGACATTTATATAATTGTGCCTATACTGACAGAACTTACTGAAATAAGTCCTTTGTGAGGCCTAAGGAAACATTACAGACACATGTGGTGGTGTCAGACAGGTTTGAGCCGTGACCAACACAGTTATTGTTTGCAGCTGCAGTTACATCAGCAAAGCCACATTTTTAATAGTCAGTTTTGGTGATCATTATTTTGATTACTTTTTGATCATTATTTTGGTGTAGTTGTATTCCCACCAGACTCCACTGGCATCTTTAGCACTGACTGGCTCCTCAAAGGGGCGTTCCTGCTTTGTACTTGGAGGGGTTTGCTAATTCAGCTATACCAGTGCAACAACATTTGGGAAACTTCTCCAAACTGGGCAGAAAGTTTTTCTTAGCATTAAGCAGCCCGCACACAGATGCTACCACTATTTCTGAGTTGTGCTTTATTCCAGGAAAGGAATCACAGTAGGCAGCACTAAGTATCCAGCTAACCACCAAAAGCATGGCAGAGGTGCAGGGCTGGAACCAGACACTGTATCTTTATATATCGTTTGGGAGGGCAAGGCGTTTCTCAGAGATCTGGGGGTTTTAGCATGTGAACAGAAAGCTGAAAGGAAACATTTTACAGTTCAGCCTTCTGTAAAAGTAAAAGCCTATAGGCATGAGAAACATGATCACAAGGAACCTGTGATGTGAAATAACGAGAAACTCATGGAACCCACACAAGAACTTGCCACACCAGCCTCTGCTGTAGGATGTTTTCATAGAAGTTCAGGTAAAGTGCATTTTATAAGCAATTTTTAGTACTGTTAAAATAAATTCTTTCACTGGTACTGTTCATAGTTTCTGAAAATAAGCAGCTATTTCAAGGGCACGATGTCCTTACAACCATGATGCCCAAAGCTGCATGTGACTGATTTGCACTGGTGCAGCACAAGCACTTCAGTGAACCAATGTGGTATCATGAAATCTGTGGGCCAGTCAGTACCAATCTGATCAAGAAATACGACCTCTGTATTGCACAGAGTGAAGGTTATTGTATCAGTTTCAGTTTCCAATCCTTTATCTTTTAATATTTGCCCTTGAAAATTTATGCCCGTATAACACTAATAGCTTTGTCCGATATAATTAAAATAGACATAATTCTGGTGAATTTTCATGAATCAGTAAGTGTAAAAGAAGATGTTATGACAGTTGTTTACTTCTGTAGAAGGCAGCGTGTTCAACAAGAAACACTATGAGCAAGTCAGTGTCAAAAGCTGCAAAGTACCTAAAGAACTTAAAGTGTACAGCTGAGGACCAGGGCACGTTCTGCCAATGCCTACTTCAGCTGGGGAATATTTATGGCATTTTGACTCATGTAGTGCCACTGTATGGAGCCTAATGAACTGAAATGTCATAAGATAAACAGAAGATGAATCAGAAGAAAAGCTGTACAATTGAAATACAATTTTGTTACACGTTCCCTTTATGTTAAGACAATACACCAAAATGCAAAAATTCACTGTGAATTTAACATCACACAGTGCAGTATTTTAGCCCGTTTCCTAAGTGTACTGCCAAACCTCAGAAGTTTCCAAGAACCAAACTCGCTTATAGCGTAAGATAACAAAAATTTAAGATTTCTTTTTACTCCATTAAAATTCAAAAACACTAGTGAGATCACTCATTAACTTCCCACACAGTAATCCCTAGTGACACCACGGGGATCTTTATTTTCACACTGAATTAAAGTGACCCTTACAGATCAGGCCACTTCTAAAAACACTTTGCCCTTTCTCTCGTTCTTCGGTCCTGTGCCCTTTAGTGCTTGACTAAACATCTGACTACCCCGTCCAATCAGCAAGATCTAAATAAACCATCCCGCTTCCTTTCCATCCACAAACGCAGGGAGGTCCAGCAGCCTGGTACAGCCGACAATTAGCTGCTACTCACCCTGCACACGACAAATTGAACTTAAACTTGACAGAGACCAAGCCGGCACCCTGGCTCACGTGGATGACCCTCTCCCAGCAATTCCAGCGGACCCGGGGCTGAGGGCGGGCTCTGTGTTCCCACATCGCTCCAGCGAGGCGGCTGCACGCCAGAATTCCCTCTGGAGGGACGTGACAGGAGGTCTTGGAGCCTGCCCTCCTGGAGGACCTGCAGACCGCTCGGCCCAGGGGGTGCCCCTGGCCACGACCCGCCAGATCGATCGCCCGGAGGGAGGGCCGAGCCAAGGAGACATTTCCTCGCCTCCCACAATCCCACCACACTGCACGCCTGGGATGCTGTGTGTGTGTGTGGCCTGATTACACACAAAAAACTGCAGCACCGAGACGGGCAGATCGGAGATATAAACACATCACGGGGAGGGGAGGGTTCCCCCCTGTATTAAACCTTAGTCATCGCCGCTCCCGTTCCTGAAGGCCCGACGGCAAAGCGCGGACAGCGGGGGGCGAGGGCGCCGACACACACCCCGCCGCTCCTTACCTTCCTGCTCGCTCCTCCGAGGGACACCTTGGGCCTCGTTTTGAAATCCCCTTCAAAGCTGAACATGTTTACAGCTTATCCCATGGGGAGCGCGGCCCGGCCGGCCGGCAGGGCCGAGCGCAGGGGCCGCACGAACCCCCCGGGCTGGCGGCCCGCCCGCCCCCGCGGGNTGCCGGGGGGGACTGCGCTGTGCCGGGGGGACTGCGCTGTGCCGGGGGGGAAATCCCACGCCCCGGGGAGCGCACGGGAGCTGTGTGCGTGTGGGCAGCGGCGGGGGGGGCCGGCTGGGCTGTGGCACAGGAGCGCCTTCCCTCAGGGACACACGTGGGTTTGTGCGTGTAATTCACGCTTTCTGTGGGATAAGCGTGCCGCGGAATCACGGAACGAGGTTGGAAAAGACCGCTGAGGTCGGCGAGCCCCGCGTGTGGCCCAGCACTACGGGGGGAGCCACACCGCGGGCCGCAGTGCCACGCCCGGGCCTTCCCTGGGGGCCTCACCCACCCCCCGGCAGCCCCTGCGGTGTGTGATCGCCCTTCCTGCCAAAAAACTCCTCCCGATGTCCAGCCTGAGCAGGGAAGAGCCCGACCCCGCCGGCTGCACCCTCAGGGAGCCGTGGAGAGGGGTGAGCTCGCTCCTGCGCCTCCTTTGCTCCAGGAAGACATGGACGTGTTCCCCCGTTTCAAAGACTTCGTGACCAGTGTGTGAAGACTGAACACACCAATACAGGATTTTGTGCTCACACAGACGTGAAAATACGCTTGGGAAAGTGCAAGTGGGCTGCGCACAGGGTCTGGGTGAGGTGTGGAGAGAGCAAAAGGCTGTAACGTAAAAGTAAGAGCAGCAGACCTGAACAGAGAAACCACGCCTGGGGCTCCTTTTCATTTCTTGGCCTGTTTTTCAGTGTGGTGACTGCATCCTTCCAAATCCAGAGGTGATACAGACAGCAGCAATAAGAAGTAGCTATTCAGTCTCCAGCTCAGGGTGCCCAAATCCAGCTTTCATTTCCTTCAGCGGAAATTTAATTGAGACCTAACTCATGAGTTAGTATCACAACAAATGGCAGAGATCGTGTCAGGAGACGATGTATGAGCTTCGCAGCTGTTCATACCAAGAGCACAATGCTGTTTAACTACTGCCAAGCTGACAAAATACTTCTTGAGATTTCTTTGGATTTAGATGATGCAGTAGAGTCTAAATTTTAAAATTTCAGACTTTTCATAAGGGAACGAGTGCTTGGCAAGAGTAAACATTAGCCCAGCATTTCCCCAGATAACACAGACTCAGTGTAAGCAAGCCAGGCCTCCTTAAGTACTGTTTACAAATGCAGATGGTGTGTAGGGTATTGTGAAACACCACATCAAATGTTTGTTCGTAGTTTCAACACACTGCATTGCTGATGAAATATCCCACTTAAGCCTCGATAAACTTTCTAAGTCTCCTATAAAAAAGGACTAGTCTAGGTGTCCCCCTAGCAGTTAATTCGATCATTTTCATTAGCACACAAGCAACCTGATAGATCACGAGTCTGCCAATTTTTATCAGTAGCAAAGCCAACTTAGGGATGCAGTCCCTCCTCATGTAAGAAGTCAAAGAAACACGAAACTGCAGAGAGTGGGATTTCTGTGAAATATGTTTTTGACTGATACACATTTGATGTGTTTCAGCTCTAATTTCAGAAGGACACACGATCCTCTGCTGACCCTGACTGTTACCTTCTGAAGAAGTAGTTGGTAAATTACATGGGCCCAACTAATGAATGTCTGAGGAGTCCTGGTGATTTCTGGGGTTCCCAGTATAGGAAGGAGATCAACCTGTTGGAGCAAGTTGAGAGGAGGCTGCCAAGATGATTAGAGAGATGGAGCATCTCTCCTACAAGAAAAGCCTGAGAGGATTGTTCAGCCTGGAGAAGAGAAGGCTTCAAGGTGATCTAATTGTGGCCTTCCAGTACCTGAAGGAAGCATACAAGAAAAACAGAAACAAACTTTTTGCAAGGACGTGTAGTGACAGGACAAGGGGGAATGGCTTCACACTGAAAGAGAGCAAATTTAGATTAGATATTAGGAAGAAATTCTTTACAGTGAGTGTGTTGGGGCACTGGGACAGGTTGCCCAGAGAAGTCGTGGATATCCCATCCATGGGAATGTTCAAGGCCAGGCTGGATGGAGCTCTGAGCAGCCTAGTCTAGTGGAAGGTGTTCCTGCCCATGGCAGAGGGCTGGAAACAGGTGATCTTTAAAGTCCCTTTCAGCCCAAGCCATTCTATGGTTCTGTGATTTGTGTGTGCCCCTGGAGGCCACTCAAGGTATAGTTTATTAAATAAAAACTTATATAACAGAATAAAATGAGTATTATATCTTGAATACAGTGAATTTATGGAAGCATAATAGAAATTGTAACTTTGTTTTATTTTACACACACACACACATATATATATATATTTAGGATAAAAGTCAGAAATCTCAGTGTCAGTCAAAAAGCCAGAACACAGAATGGTTTAATATCCCCAGGGAGATCCCAAGTATGACCCCAGCACAGACCATGCCCTTCCAGGTCGGAATATAATCCCACAGAATCCAGAGACAGAGGACAGAGCCTGGCAATGGTTACCCAGGGTCTACCAACAGTCCCAGTTAGGGTGAGGGGATGAGTCCAGAGCAGCCAGACAGTGCTAGAGTGTAGGTCCACGGTCCATCCAGGAGGCAGGGCATGTGTACACAATGCCTGTACACCTGAGCTTGGATTGGATGGATGAGCAATGGGCTGAGTGAGTGGGGGTCCCAGCTGAAGTTATTCAGGGCAATTAAATCCTGTCTGTGCATCCAGGGCCCTGTCAGACATATACTCAAGGGTCTAGGAATACTGCTCTTGTATGAGTGCTGTGTTAACAGCCGCCTCCCTCACCTGCTGCAATGAAGCTCCATATGCAGTTTCCCATCTTTCTCATCTTCTTATTGCACATTCCATAGGATTTTTTGTGTTCTCCTACTCATGGTTATCTGCACTGTGATTATACCTTTTTGCCTCTGCAGGCTTATGTACACACTGCTCCCAGGTACAGGTGGCCTGCAAAAGTCCAGTTGTTTATCAGATGCAGCCTCTTAAAAAGATATCTTTACTCAATGTTTTCTTCACTCCCTGAAATCAAGTTTTTCAAGTATGTCCAAATACCATCTTTTTCCTGTAAATGCATGCCACAGAAATTAAAACAGCAACACAAGGATAGTCACAGTTGTCAAAAATATGGGTAAGGTGTGATTCAATCCACATTAGAGAGAAACTTATCTGCAGAGTCTCTCCAGGGCCTGCCTCTAGGTACCAAAGGACAGGAAAAGTTTGTGGCGCCTGTATGGCTGTTGTAAGATCTTCCTTTTTCACTTTGAGTGACTTGGAGGAAAGCTGTCTTCTAAAAGTCTCCTGGTGACACTTCTAAATGTCTCTTGTTGAGCAGAAGAAAAAGAGGAATGAAGATTTGGTGGATAGCAATAATAAAAAGAAATTCCTTCCTAAGAGTGATGAAGATCTGGAGTTGTGCTGGGTACTAAGGATAACATAACTGAAATGACATATGAACTTTGAAATTATGGAGCTACTGGTACCTTAATGTATGTAGTAGCACAGTCTGCCTCTGTCAGGGAGATTTTATAGTTTTTATAAGTACTTCTTCTACATATTAAAACAAATCAATCACACTTAAATTTTAAAAAGAAAATAATATTTAAAAAGAAAATAAATATTACTCATACTATTACACATACCCTTTGAATGAGCACTGTTATATATTGACAATCTTTCTTTATTCTCAAACTAATCCTCAAACAATTTAACTTCTGATGCATTGTCCTTCTGCCCTGATTCTGTACACACAGTCCTGATTTAGACAGAGTAAGCAATCAAGACTATATTTGGCATTTGCTCAGTTCTGTAGGGTATGTTGGCCAAATTGTCACCATCTTACCATTACTTTCCATTCCCTATGCAATTATAATAAAGTGTCCTAAACTTTTTTGCTGACTTGCTGAACTCAGATGAACATCTAAGATGCTCTGACAGCACTTCATTATGTGCTACATTATTTCCCAAGATACAGAAAGATTTTTTACAAGAGTGCATAATAAATGAACAGTAAATAAGTTAGAAATACTTTAATTTACAGGAGATGAGGCTTGAGATTAGTCCAAGTGCTGTGATAGGCCAATATCTGATTTCTAGCAATGCTTTTAGTAAGGTTTGCTATCATATGGACTGATGGTGGGAGGTAATTTTTTTTTTTTAAATTTATTTACTCTGGGCAAAACACTGAAAATTAAATCTATTCTATCAGAGAAGATACTGGCAAGACTGTAATGTAAAAAGCACTTCACTTAAGCACTTCCTTTAGTTAATTCAGAGTGCCAACAGACACTGCCAAGGAATGAAGACATTTTATTTAAAATTACACTGGCAAGAGACCATCAAATTATCCTTAACATTTTCATTAAATTGAGATACAGATATAGTTAGGGTAGTAAATCTTTTCAATACAAGGAGTTTATTCCTGAGCCAAGGCCAGATTCAGCAGTAATTGTAGGAACTATTAAGACCTAAAGCCTCATCTACATTACCAAAACAACTGTTCAAGGCTTTAGCCCAGTTTTGAAAAATGGACGGGCTCCATCCTGTGCTACAGAGCCAATCACATCAGCAAACTACAGTAAAGCATTTGGATTCCAGTCTGGGGTGATCATTCTTTGTTTTGTTGGCTTAGTTCAGTGAGGTTTTGGGGGGTTCCATTAAAAATCTTCAAATATCTATTGGTTGCAAGTTGTCTGTGTTCTTAAGGCTGTAAAACAGTCAAACAAGTTGTACCTTTCTCAATATTGACACCATATTCCTCTAAAGGAATGTTGAGCTGAAGAGACTAAGGAACCTTAAATCCATACTTTCTAAGATCAGAATGCTACTACCCTATGCTGTCAGATCCTTTATAATACCTACATGGCAAAAATCCCCACCCCACCCCTGACATGCCCATATTTCATTCACAACTTCTAATTGAGCAAGATATTTAGTTTCAGCATCCAGTCTTCTGAGAAGCGCTGGAAGGAAGGGCTTATTATAGTTTTATAGCTATAATTGCAAGACATTATTGTGTTGTTTGTCAAGTGTTAGTTAACCATGTATCCGATTTTGTTTTCTGGAGCTTAAAAATATCAACATATTTCATTCCAATACTACTCCTGAAAAGATGTTCAGCTAAGTAGCAAAGAAAAGATTAGGATGTGTTTTTTCAAATCTGCCTGAAAACTCAAGTATCTATTTATTTTAATAGGAACGGAGTATTCAGGATCCTTAGATGTCTTTGAAAGCCCAATTGTAAAGAATTGCCCTCAAGTGAGCACAAATGTAACTTCATATTTACCTTGTTATCTTTGGCTCACCTTTAATACACCTGGAAGCTTTCCCTATACATAAGCATTAGAAAAATTGCTATTCCAAGCAAATTCCAACATGTTGATTTTATCCTGACAGAAACGTATGTGCTATGGGCCAGTACACATCCAGCTGTTGTTAAAACGTGTTCCATTTCATTTCCTATTTAAATTGGTTGGAGTATTTTCACCCTCCCTTGGTGCCCATGTAAACAAGAACCTTATCAAAGTCAAATCTTTGATGTGGTTTCAGGAAAACCAGACCAGATTATTTCTTTGAGTTAGGTCACCTTAACTTCCTTGTGATCCAGAAAAACACATACACACATGTACGCTTACATATGTATGTATTGGTACAAGAATATATGGAAGTGTTTTCATGCAAGAATTCTCAAAAGAATTTAAAGAGATACTTCATGACAAACTCCTCCTAATTACAAATGCTAACAGTCTTAATGTCTGAAGAAGATCCCAGTACACCCCAACCTTTGTTTGTTAAGTATGAACACTCAGATGGGGTTTTGTTGTCCAAAGACTTGGCTCTTGTAACAGTGAAAAAAAAGATGAATGAAAACAAATGCCAACACCATACCCACTCAGAAGATTAGTTTTCAGTGACCAGTTCTTTAGAGATGGAAGTGGCCTTCATCTGGAAACAGATGGAAATTAAAGGCAGCTAGTAAGTTCATATTGTGAAGACTCATTCAAAATGTATTTGAGGGCAAAAAATTATGATCTTGGGGAAAGTACTTAGAGAAAGCAAGAAAAAGCCCACAGAAATCAATTTAGATAACTAAGAGGAAACAATAGTATTCTGATATTTAAAATTATTCTGAAGAATTTACTACAGCTAGCCATAGAATCCTAGATAATTGTTCTGATTTATGTCTGTGCACCATTAAAGTTACTCAAATTAATTTTCTGCATGGGTGTTTTAGCTTAGTCCTATATGAGCTGTATAGGTTCATCTCTAATCTTGGATTTTGAATGGCTCAGATCCATTCATTTAGCTTTGCCATTGATAAAAATGAACATGGTTACACTGAATTCAGTAGGAGTAAAGACAGTTTATCCTGCCTTAGAATAAAGTTCCTGAATTTTACTCCTACCTACTCATATATTTCAGCGTAATCTAATTTAGGTGTCTAAATATTAGACATCTGGTCTAACCTCTTCATCCAGACTTCTCAACACAGAGAGTCACTTCCTTCCTCTTCTAAACTGCTCTCTTATGACAGGTTCAGATCACTGGATGTATTGACTGAGTGAAAGTTCATGATGAGAGCAGACACTTGCCATGTGCAAGGCTGAAGCTAGCTGGAGTGAGTTCACCCTCCGTGTCGCTGAAGACAAGCCACACAATAAAGAAGAAATTCATCCTTAAAGAAGGAGCAATGTTGCCTAGACACTTCTAAACAGACTTTAACACCTAAATGACAAATGAGCAATAGAATTATTTAGTACTACTGTTAGTGTCACAGAAAGATATCGAGGAAAGTGCCAGAGACTGTTGAGTAATTCCCATATTACCCATTCTAAAGACTGTAGTTAACGTCTACTGTAGAAAAAGATACAGACACTACATTTGTTTTTTAATGTCTACCAGTAAATTCGGATTTTCAGAATACCATTAGGAGGAGATGAAGGTGCCACAGCCAGGATTCAGGAGATGTAGTTTACATGCCGAGCACTTCCACTCACCTTCTATGTAGTCATGATGAAGTAAGGTGGCTGGAAAACATCGGTGTACAGAAGGACCTGGGGTCCACCTAGGCAAGAAGGTGAATATGAGTCACCAATGCACCCTTGCAGCAAAGAAAACCAACTGCGTAGCAGTTTGTATTAACTAGAGCATAGCCAGCAGCTTGATGGAAGTGACTCTTCCCTTTGGCACTTATGAGACTGCATCTGGAGAGCTCCATGCAATTTTGGGCTCCTCAGGGCAGGAGAGACTTTGAAATACTGGAGCAAATCCATCAGAGGACCAACAAGGTGATGAGGGGCTAGACTGTATGGTACAAAGAGAGGCTGAAAGCATTGGGTTTGTTTGTTGTTGAGACCAGAAGCTGAAGGAAAGACCTTACTGCAGTTTATAACCATCTAAGGGGAGTGTATAGAGAAGGTGGAGCCAGACTCCTCTTGAGGGAAAGGACACAAGTTGCAGTGAGGGAATTTAGATTATTTTCAACTAGATATTAGGAAGAAACTTTTCATACTGGTGGTGGTCAGACTCTGGAATGGGACCCAGATAGACACCTTTTGAAACCTCCATCCTTGGGAACATTCAGACCTTCACTGCACAGTGTGCTGAGCTATCTGCTTTGTGCAGAGGGTTTGAACTAAGTCCACAGGTCCTTCCCAACCTCAACTCTTCTCTGATTCTGTGATTGTTTGCCTAACTAATAGTTATAGTGTGGTTGTTTACATCTGACATGGTTGCTCTGGGTTCCCTGTGACATCACTACTGTGACTCATCCACTGCCAACTTTATAAGGAGATGCACCAGTCCATAGTCAGTGTTATTGCTCAATTGCTGAGATCTTTCTGATGGCAAAGGGGAGTCTACTCTAAGCCACAGTGACTTAGTCATACCAGTCCCACACTCTTTAGCTCTCCTTCACATTTGTAAAGCAGAACAGCTAAATATTTTTTTGGAGGAACACTTTCGGTAATATTTGAGTCTCACTCAGAGACTGTGGTGTTGGCTGCTATGTACAGAAAGAGAAAAAAGAAATAAAGCCTTCCAGATGATGACAGCACTGTGGCTCCCTCCTCCCCTTAGCAATGCCAACAGTAATTTTAAATCAGCCTTTTATCTTCAAATGTATCTCAGAGACATTTCAGAGTGAGAAGAGCTTCTTAACATATGAACTTTCAGATGGCTGGGTTGAAGAAAATATGGAGCTTTCCTTTAAACAATTAGAGACCATTTTGCTAATCAATTTTTGTCAGGTGCCTAGAAACATTTTTCATTATCAGATTCCAAATTGTCTTGAACAGTACAAACTAATGACCTTTTTTCAGTCCAGTTTGGGGCACTCTGATACATCCCTGCTCAAATTAAATAAATCATGAACCTTAATTAACAAAAACTGGCATAAATGCAAAGGCAATGAATTAGTTTGTATGCTATCTGAGGGATCACAAATGTACAGTAGTTACAATTAATGGATTTAGTTTTAAATGCTAGGACTCCTGCATGAAAGTGCCTGAGAAGTCCATCCTGGCATTCTTATTACTCTTTAATTATAATTGATGAACCTGGGAAAGATGTCAGCAGTGTACATTTTAACACAGGTGCTAATCTGCCTTAGGAACTCGTAGTCCTTGCTTGAAATAGTCAGTGATATGCAACAAGGTTTTGATGATATCCAAATTTATTAGGGTTATTAAAAGATATTAATTATTTGGCACTGTAGACATGTAATCTAGTACTATTTTTTAATAGACAGCTTTATATATTTAAGTTTCAGAATTAAGGTTTATTTTTAGTTTAAAACATTTCTGTCCCTCTTGGCCCTTTCTGCCATCCCTTTTTCTTGCAGATTTCTTTCTTTTTTACCCCTGTTAGTCTGAGCTCTCGTCCTCCAAACAGATATTTCCAACTATTTTCCATGGGTTTTTCCCAAACTTAAGAGAGCTCTTCACTGCTCCACTATGACTGTTCCTGTATGAAGCAGCTCTCAAGCGGTTCAACCAGCAATGAACATCAAGTCTGAAAGATAAAGTCAGCTGACATCAGCAGAGGATAAATCCATCTTCTGTAAAATGACATCAAGTCCACTGCTGTTGGTTGAGGTGTCAAGCTTGAATTGAACAAAAGTGGCCTGATAATTAAATATTTTCCAAGGATAGGCTTCTGCTTCCCTCCATCCCACATGCAGCCCAGCAAGCAGGGGTGACCCCAGACACAGGTGAGCTCAATAGCTGCCCTGGGCAGGACAGCAGCTCTGATCTCACTTGGAGAACAAGACCAGCAGTTCCTGCCTCTCCAGGAGGACACAGGGCATTAAAAATGGCAGCAGTGAGAAAGGAGGTAGACAGTCCCAAAAGTAGAGCCATCTCTCCCCTGAGGAGCAATGGCAAGGCCAGCTCAGCTGAGATCTTCATCCCAGTCTTCCTTCCTGCTTGATCCTTCCACCTTTTCAGAGTTGACTGGACCACACTCCCAGCCCGTCATTCTGAGGTCGTTCCTGTCCAATTCACCAAATCTCGCTGTGAGACACTGCCCGTTTCCTGCAGGATGAGTTTAAAAGATTTGTTCTCCATTTGACAGCACAAACCTTATGATAACTTGTCCTTCTCTTATTGCCTCAACTTCTGGACTTTAGTAGACTATAGGAAGACACCAGCAGCCAGTTAAAGAGGAAAATTAATTTTCTGATTACAGAGCCTGGAAATGGCAAGTAAGTGAGTCCTGAAGGCTCATAAAAAACAAGAGGCAATTAAAATTAATTCCATATGGATTTCGTCATTGACTTTACAAAAGGTTTGTCATTGACTTTAATGCAATCTGAATTTTCTTGATTCCTACAAAAATATTTTTTTAAGGATGTATCATGATTATTGGGGTCTCATTCATAATTTTTGAATATTTTTATGGGACTCTGAAACACAGGTATGACATTTGCTAAATTTTGTGTATTATGGATCTCCAGAACACATAACTGTAATATAAAAAATTATATTTAATTATGTGAATCAAATAATGGATATAACATCTACAAAACTGTGTTTTGTATTAATTATATGCTCACTTGCATCAGTTCCATTTTCTATGCTTACCAATTAGTCCCCACAGCAGTTGGAATCAATCGCAGTAATGGATGGTGGAGAATATAAACAAAGTACTTTTAACTGAGAAATGGAAACTTGCCTACAAGTTGTGCTTGATTTGCACTATCTGATACCCTAGTCAATTAAATAAATAATCAAGTTTTTTGGCCAGATCAAAATGCTTGTTTGGTCTCTTGTGGAACACAGGACATGGAATTTGGTCCATTTGCCTCTGGAGTGATCCAAACATTTTGGATTTAGGACTTGAAAAGGCATTCTGCATTATGCACTCTGGTGCCCTGCTACCACAGCCTCCATACATGTAATGCTTTGAAAAAGTTTATGGAGTTCCGTTGTAGGAACACTTTGGCTGTTTGAAGTAGGAACTGATGGGTTTCCCCTTCAGGAGACTGGCTAGTCCCTCTTCGATTCCATTTATCCTCGTGGCCTCTGTAACATCCTCCAGTAGCAGAATCCTGTTGCTGCATGCCTATAAATGCTCTGTGGGTGAACAAGTAACACGCTCTGTTCCAAATTTTTTACTTCAGTGTTTATTAAGTGCCCCTCCGTGTTTATGTCTTTCCCATTTTCTTGGCTAATCCCATTAGAAGCTGTTGCAGAATCTGGTTGATATGGCGCCTAAACCCATTCTTCTAATTTGCAGCGCAGCTGTGTTCATGGCCAGTTTATATCCATTTATTCTTGATACAGCGTTGGTCTCTGTCTTATCTGCTTGAATGTTGATAGGCACAATCTTTTTTCTGAGAAAGAGAGTTTTGTTAGGCTGAAGAAGCCTTGCTCTGCTGAGTTAGGTGAGGTTGTCAGAAACAGGCTGAGTCATCCTATCAAACTCTTGCCTTTTAAAGAGATGGTTCTTGATTTTCTTCTCCTCCTCCTCCTCCCTCTCTTGTCCATGTGTATATTACCTGTGCAACTGGTTCTGGCTCTTGTCTGACCTTTCAATTTAGCTGATTAAATCAACAGAAAAATAACCCATCAGAAAACATAAAGAGTTTTCTTCTGGTTTAGGAAGCTTGATCAGTTTGGAGGGTGGTCAAACTGGGCTTGATCGGACCATCTCCAGGAACATTTAAAGGTCAGCTCCCCACTCCACTCATCGTGTCATTAGGCCTTCTTTACACTTTCTGCAGAGCTGGGTGCTGAACTGCAGAGCTGGTCTCCCCAGTCAAAATGAACCTTTCACTCTTTGAAGTACTTCTGTGAATGTGTTTCCATTGATGTCTCCTAATAGTCCTGGTGTTCACTGACACATCCTGATCTTCCTTTTCCTCAGACATTCTCAGCTGATGAGTTCAATTTACAGCAGAAGCCCCTGTGATGGCTCTCCTAAGGCAGGACACCTTTGCACAAAGAAATTTGGACTCAGTTCTTGATTCCAGTACTTTTGGTTATTCAGTACTTTCTCGTGGATATTCAGATTCCTTTCATTGTCAACAGTGCCTCTCAGCTTTTTGTTTTTGTCGAATTCCTCATGTGTGTGTCACAGTCATTGTACATTGTACATTGTATAAGACAAGACCCAGGCTGGGCAGGGGAGAAAGAACATCTGTGGTGACTCCTCGGCTTTGAAAATTTCTGCTTGACTGAAGTTTTTCCTCAGTAAACTGGGATTACAGTAATTTTAAGGAAAATGCATTGTTGTAAGGCAGACAGATTATGTTGGACAACTTGACCTTGATTTTTTCCTCACTATCCAAAATACTGTAAAGCCTAAACCAGACAAAAAGTTAAAAAAAAAAAAGTTCAATGCAATCAATTACTGTACTCCTCTTGTTATTTTTGTTTGTTTGTGCAAAGGTTTTTTTTAAATTGGATTTGTTTCCAGGGTAGACTATCTTTGGAAGGCTTCCTGGGAAAAGTATGTTTTAAAGTTAACTTCAAGTGAATAAAAGGTCATGAATTTGTTTCAAAAGAATACTGGCCCATGTATCTCATCTCCTTATTACTTACAATTGTTGCTAATAATTTTCAGGTGACTGTGCTATTTGTTGTTATTTATTTGGCAGCTAACTAAATCCCCTGACTCCAATTATTTTTAAATTACAATGACATGGTGTGTTTAACATGGTTGGGAGTCACCAGGTAGAGTACCACAGATAATCTTCAGATATTTACTTAACTGACTACAAAGATAGAACAAGATCTTGAATATTAGCTAGTTGTTAGCTGTAATTAAGTTATTTTTAGAAACTGTCATGATAAAGTTTCATCTTTTTCCCTGACTCTGCATCAAGCTGGCATAATTCCTAGGTAAAGCTCCTGTCCTCAGAAACCACACAAAGCAAACAAAATGCCATAGGATGCAAAAAATATATAGCTCTTGATAAGTGTTTGTTGGCCCTGCACTGTCCACTATGTGTCTAGTAAGTAAAACTGGAAAGGGAACAAATTTTTGCAGATATGTTTAATTTTTGAACTCAAGAAAAACTGCCTACTTCATTTCAGACTGGTGCTGCTCGAGTGGCAGTTTTGCAGAGCAGTCTCATGCTACACCTGATATGCTGTAGCAGCGTCACTGCTGATTGCTAATGTACTAAATAAAGTATCTCTGGTAACAATTTTCCAAGACAAAACATCTCTTGTATTTTGATCGCATTTTGATTTTAAGAACATTAATCTCGAGACATCCAATAACGAGGCCTGATGGAAAGTAGCATTTTCCACAGCATAACCGTGGTGTCTATGAAAAAAATTATAGCTGAGTGAATACAAAGAAAGTATAATCATATTCAAAGAGCAATTATTGCTGTATTTGCATTAACCTTGGAAGTCTCCTGCCTACAATGTATATATAATGTATTTAACCTTGCATTTGATAATGAAATATAATGAACAGATCACTGTAGCAAAGAGCAGCAGGTGATCAGGATATGCTCAGAGATGACCAGAACTGCTGGAGCGGGAAGGATCAAATGCTGCAATGTGAAAACAAGTATAGCTGCAAAAACATACAATGTGACAGGCAAGGAAAAACACGGCAAGAGGGAGAAATGTCAAGAATTCAAGGTATTTTGGTCATGGTAGATCATCTGGAGACTTCCTGAAATTGGTGTTTTTTAAAAAGTAGTAAAAAGCAGCCATTACTTTTGAGCATTTGCATCTAATAGTGAGAGAAGGCTGCGAAGGTATTTACCCTGAAGAGACAATGCAGGGACTGCACAGGTTCCCAAGATCAGCGAGGAAAGCGCTAGGAGAGATCAGCAGAGTTTAGAGGGGATCTCCTTGTGTCCTGTTTCCTGTAAACTGCCTGGGCTGCAAAGGTTTACTTCAGCATGAAAGTTTAACCTGTAAAGCAGAAAATTCTGTCAGTAGTTTTGCAGTAGTTTTGTCTGTTGTTCTACCATGTCAAAGTTGTTGAATCCCACATTGGCTATATTTGTTAACATTTTACTTTTCATTGTTATTCCGTGATGCTTCCAAGAAGCTCTGATTACTGGTGTTCAGGCAATAAAGTGACAGATACTTTCGGGATTAAAAGAAAATAAATGTGGCTGGTATTTACACCAAAGCTAGCTGATGTAATGATTGAAATGTAGTTTCTAGTCATGGACAAGTCCATACACAGACACTTTTAATCTAGTGAGAAAATGCTTTAACTCCAGTTGATTAAGCCACTGGGGTGAAGGTGCTGAAGTAGCCTGGTCCATGGTTGGTACTTAATGAAGTTACGAAGCAGGTTGAGTTTTACCCCTGCCATTAATTATAAAACTTGTCTTTGTCAGACAAATGAACAAATGCAGAACAACATTGACACAATTTGAAAGTTAGTTCACAGTATAACTCAAGTGAAGTTAGCTCAAAAAAACCTACAGGAGAATAAACTCTGTTACCTGTGTAGCAGTGACACTACTAACACTAATTCATAGCAGTTATGGACATTGACCCCTCCCAGTATCAGGCCAATAGCTTGCAAATGGTGCAGTTTTCCATCATCCAAAAGAACTATAACGTTCATCTTCAATATCTGAGCATTAAAACTGGATGGTATATTTAGCTATTCAAATTTTGCATAATTTCTTTACAGTTAGTAGCCATCTTGTGCTGAGAAAAGATTCAAAGACTTATCATGTTATTTGTCTTATACAAATGATTTCTATGACAAATACAGTTTTGGAGGCACCATTTAATATGAAACCACCAAAATGCCTCTCCATTGAAAGCTGCACTGAGATATGTCCTTACAGCAAGAATTTAGGTATTTTTGTGCTACAGAAAGCAGCAGTTGACTACAGTAAGTTTTCTGAAAATTTATAAATGCATGTGTCTAACAGTTTGTATAATATAAGAAAATCAACATTTTCTTTTGGGGGTTTCACTGGTTTTCTATTTATTAGTAGATGGTTTTATCTATAAAAATATTTAAAAAATACGAGGCTTTGGTCATCTTTACCATGTACTGATGCCTTCATATGAAAAGCAGTGTTAAAGGTAAAAAAATACATTTCAGAGATTTACTGCTGTGAAATCTGGCCACTGGACTGCAGCAAAACAAAGATGGAAGGTACATTCCAGTTGTATGAATCTGCTAATGTAGCACCTCTTATTCCATGGATTTATTGTTCCTTTTTAATTATGTTCATGGCAGGAGCAGTATACTATTTTTAAATTTTGGCAGTTTAAAAATCTTATGAATTTGGAGAAGGATTGAAAGTTGGTTTAGTAATATCTTTTTGTGCCTCGCCTCTGCAATCTGTAGGTCATTGTGTGAGTGTTCTCACTTAATGTTCCAATGATTATTGCTGTAGAAGAAGCACTGTCTAATGTGACAAATTAATCACAAGTGGACTTAAAGTTTGGAGGATTAATGGATTTGATGACAAATACTTAAAAGGCAGCCCATCACTTGGGTTTGCATGGACATTTGTTTTCAAAATAGGAATGAAATTGTTTTCTAATATATGAATAATAAGATGTCTCTGTCCCAAAGTCTTAGTCATAGGAAACCAAAGCCATTAGTTGAAAATGTTAGATAAAGCCATTACATTATGTTCTAACCATTTTTAAAGCAGTTCCTTTGGAAAATTTTATTGGCAAATAAAATTCTTCTTTGGAGCTGTCTAGCAGTAATTTTTGAAGTCTGTAGGTTGAAAAATGACCCATTTGTAGATTATTCTAAGATCTAGGACATGGAATATTTTAAGGTTTACTAATGTGTAATTGTTGGCTTTTACAGAGTTACCACAGTTTTACGTTCCAGAGCTTGCCATGTAACACTCTTCCCAAAACGTATCTGCTGTAAATTACTTTCCAAATTAGTTTGTCATAAAGTTTGGGGGTTTTTTGTGGCAAATACTGCATCATACATTTGTGTTTGTATTCATTATTTGTGAAGAACAAGCTGTGTGCTGTATTCCTCCAGGAAAAATCATGCAGAGAAGAGCAGAGATAACAGATTTTATCAGAGGAGCAACATCAGGTTTGCCAGTTGAATGATTCAGCACTTCACTGAGTTGTACACTCATCTCCTACAGTGTGAGAGGTTCTTGGCCAAAGAAGCCCCTCTTTACAGCCCTATTGCCACAGTCTGAGCCTGAAACTTGCCCTTTTTCTGTCCCCCTGCCATCCTGCCAGCTCGTGGAGCAACAGGCTCTGTGGGATTCCCAAGCTGCAGAGTTACAGCTTCAACTGCTCTAGAGAAAATCTTGAAATGCAGATCAGCTAAGGATGATCATAAGCCAGCAATCAGAAGCACCCAAATATTTATGGATTTTGTTATAATTTTTAAGTCATGCATGAGAGTTTTCAGAGTGAGCCAGAGGAACATCTTCCTTCATTCCTATGGAGGGGGAAGGAGGGAGGGATTCTCCCACAGCGGTTTGAACCCATCATTGCTGCTTCAATGCAGCAACCTCATACAGCAGTTCCAGGGCCATGGTGAAGATGTTCAGCCACAGGTTTCAATGGCAGAGCACCATGAGAAATGGATCTGACACCATAAATAAACCTAAGGAGAACCACCAGCAATCTCACACCTTCCTGTGAATGATCACACACTCCACAGTGCAGGGAAGTGGTGCCAGAAGTTCACATAGTCCCATGGTGGCTTCTCCCAGTTAAGCTATTTTAGGTGTACGTGATCTCTGACTATTGTACCAATCCTTCTGTGGATGTGAGCATTATGTCATGTATTACCATGTATAACATGTATTACCATGTATAACATATATTACCATGTATAACATGTATTACCATGCACACATAGAGAAGAAAAAGGAGGAAATTGAATGAAACAGTCTCAGTAAGGGCCACGAATTACTCCTTTATAGAACAAAGGTTTCCTGAAATCTCTTTTAAACCAGGTTTGTATCCTTTTTGTGATTTTTTGTGACATTCATGGTAGCAAATCTGTTGCATTTATGAAGTCTGGGCTTCATGTGAAATTTTTTTAGGCTATGCTATAATTTGGGATTTTTTACTACTTCAGCCAGCTCCTGGCTGGACCAGCAATCCGTGGTACCTTGCAGCTGGTGAGTCAGCACATCACGAGAGACAAGAGGCTGGCAGCTGTGGAGATGGATCTGTCAGATGCCTTCCAAGGTGGTTTTAGGTTTAACAGTTGTTTCATTTCAGTTGCTGACATTTGGTAGGTAAGACATCAGCTCTCTCTTCTGGAGGCAGACTACTCCCACCCTGGCACCTGTGATCAGAGAAATCATAGCATGCACCTTCCACATTACTCAGCCCCACTTTGGAAAGACGAAAATAACTGAGATACAAAATCTTTGCTAATTTTAAGGCAATAATGAAGTAGAAGAAACCTTTTATTTAAGAAACTAGAAATTCCTCATTAAAGAAACAAGAAATTATTTAAGAAATTCCTTCTGTGTTCTTTAGCTGTTCTTAAGAGTAATTCTCATGTTGCTCTTAAAGCACAAGATGGAGTAATAGGGTGTTCTGAAAGCAGAGAAAACACTGAAGAAGTAATAGAGGTCATTTTAACAATCAAATCAGTTGTGATTGATACCCCATACTTTTATACTTTCTAATCCTCATAGAGGAAACTTCAAATGACAGAAATGTCTGATGAAAGATGGCCATCATCTGGAGTTTCCTTCTCATCTGCGAGATTTTACCTGGAGGAGATTAAATTGGCTGGCTTCACAGCCCTATTTCCTCTTAAGTTCATTGCTCCATTCACTTGGTCACTGCCCACCATTTGCTAACGTTATAGCTGGGAAATTCCTCACAAATTCAAGCAGAGATGACATATGAGAAACCCCCAAAACCCTTTCCTAAAAAAATAATAAAATACTAAAATATTTTCTCAAAGTGTTAAGTGTATTCTTCCCTGATTTGAAAACATGGAAAAACAGCAGTAGGTATCAGTGTTCACCCAGAGCCCTCTGGTGCTTTTCCCAGAGTGGGCAGAAGCTGTTCTGTCCTTCCAGCCCCTCAGAAGTCCACGAGATGAGAAACACTCTGTCCTTCAAGGCACATGCCTGTCCCCATCACCTGTACTCTCAGTCCCATGTATTTAAAAACACATCCACCTATTCTGCAGCCCCGGGTATTTGCCCTGTATTTACTGGGAGAAACCTCTGTTGAGAGCTGTGGCCTTGCACTCCTTATTTCATTCTGCCTTGCCAGTACTTCTCTCCAAAATCCTACAGAGCTCAGCTGCTTCCAGTGCTATCCTTGGGATCATGGGGCGTTATAAGGAGGCAAAAGATATGGTGTTGCTCATGCCAGTGTTTGATCCTCCTGACGGTTCTCTGGTTGTTTTGCATTTGTTTCAGTTTGTGCTAAAACACAGGTTTTCAGCTTTGGTGACTCTCTTTTTAAGGCAATAGAGCCACTTAAGATGTAATGCTGTCAAATGCCATAAGCAGGATAAGGTTTCCAATGTATAAAATCTGGGTTACAGTGTAATGGTGGTCTGGATTTCTTTTTTTCTGTTTCTTTCAGATCACATCTGGTAGAGTTTCAAAATTTTTTCACTGCAAAGTATATGTGGAATGAGAATGATAATAAAGCTGCATCTACAGAACTTGGGTTGATAATGAATAAACCAGAACAGAATCCAAGGATCTGGGATGGAAAGCATTGTGACTTTGTTAGATGAGTTTTATGCTGACTTCGTTCCCAAAAGTTTAGAAGTTGGGCCTCAGCTTAATCCAGCAGGATTTGTGTATTTTATTATTTTTACTCCTTTTTTTTTCCCCAGGTTTTTACAACTTGAAGCTGCCACTCAAGTTTCTCAGCAGTTTGGATAACTCACACAGGAAGGGTGAGGTATTTTGTCTGCCAGAAAACATCCCAATTCCCCCGACTTCAAAGAAGGCCTGCCTGGATCCTGATGGTCTGCTTCAGTTCTTTGTCAGAAAACTCTGTTTTTCACAAGGTTAAAGTACTACTTTACAAATCCTGTTTGTACATGATGATAGTACAAGAGGGCTGGATTAGCCAGTCAGGCTGAGCTGTGATCAGCCTAAAGAAGACATAAGGACAAAGGAAACCTGCACACGGTCATCCTAATCCTTGGACCACTGGGCTGTTCTTCATTAATCACAGCTGCCTGTGGCCCCCAGGATTTATGGTTCACCATAATGGTGGGATTTTGGCCATATCCCTTTTCCTAGGAATGCATATAAAGGTCAGGCTAAAGCTGACTTCCAGGGTCTTTGCGATCCTGGATTGCTAAAAATAATTACATAAATTATAAAATAAAATTCAATGCCTCCTTTCCTCATAAATCCCATTTGCTTTGATGACTGATGAAAACTTGTCAAAAGTTCTGACAATCTGGAACTGGTGCCTGTTGTAGTGCTTCATTATCATTTTGTGCCTTCCTACTCCTCTCTCTTCTTCTTCAGCTCTCAGGCTTAGAACTTTCTGTCTGGGGTTTATAAAACATCCAGCACGTTGGGACTCAATGAAGGCAATAAATAGCATTGCAGCAATAATTAAAATTAGAGGCCAGTGTCCAGTACTGACAGGGGAAAATGTCAGGTTTTCCCATTCAAGTAATTCCTGAGAGAAGGCAAAAGCAAGGTCCCTTTCCTTTCTTGGCACTGAGTCACTGATGTGACTTCAATTAGACATTTCGGGAGCAACAAAGATTATGATATGAATGCAGTTTAATCAGTCATTTTGCAGCAGCAACTGTGGCAATTAGAAGTGGTTTAGTACTCTTAGGTCAAGATTAAAAATGATAGAATTTATTGCTGCTGATTTAGAGATTAATGTGCAAATTAATCAATTATTCAGCATACAGAATTGACATTCTCCTTCCCATCTGGCAAACTACTGTTTAATAGTTGAGGATTTAAAAATATATATATATGGAACTAGAAAAACAACAACTCCTTCAGAAGAAATGCAGATGGGAAATAATAGGCAAAATAAAAGTAACATTGAGAACCTTGTCAGTGTTCCTCAGCCTCTGTAGCCAGAGGATTATTGCAGAATGAAAACTCAGATGCAGCATTTGATTTTTGTGTAATATATAAACATAACCAGCAGCAAAGCCTCCCAGGCTGCTGTTCATAGGCAGCCTGGGAATCAACTCCTCCCAGACCTGGTTCAGCTGTTGCTTTTTTTAAGGAGTTGTCAGAAGGCATTTGGGGAGAATGGAATGAATGAATGACGTAGCAGGCATTTAGCTTTCTCATTGCACTGGACCATACCTTCATTTCTTGTCTCAAAATAATCCAGCTTGCATATTAAACCTAGGCTTCAAAAACACCACCTGCTGCCCCGTTTTGATGCCAGCAGTCAGAATTGCCTGGAGAGCTATTTGTACAAAAGCAGAGTCAAGCTTTGAATGGTGCCTTCAGACAGTGTTTGTGCTGCTTCTACAAGAAATAGCGTAGAAGGAGTTACATGGCCATGAAATTTGTGTGAGAGGGATCTGCCCCGAACTGCCGGTGTGATTCCCACCTAGCCCAGGAGGGATGGAGATTATTGTTTCCAAGGTGCTGAGAAATCACTGTGCTGTGGGCTGGTGGACTCATTCTGGTTTCTCTACTCAGAAAAGATTGCCTTGGTGCATCCAAATAATGTGGCTACTAGGGCTGCATAGTGCTGTGCTACTCAGCCAGAAGAGTGGACACCTGTATCCCTAAGGGATACTTACACATCCTTGCAGGAAGGAGAAAGAAAAAGAAGGAAGTCAAAGATCCAAATTCCTTTTGATATGAATACTCATACACACAGAGAAATTTTATAAAAGCAACATGCCACAGGTTTTTGTTTTTGTTGTGTTTTGGGGGTATTTTGTTTGTTTGTTTGTGGGGGTTTTGTGTGCGTTATTTAAATCAAATCTACCAGTAGGAAATGGAAGAGCAAAAGAGAGCTTTTGCATTTAAATAACGTTAATGTCCAGAAACCAAAACAGTCACAGAACAGCAATAAAGAAGCTCTTCAACTGTTGCTGGAGGATGTCCATAAAGAGGATATAATGAAAAGGACTGCCCAAATAGCAAGGATAATATAGTTAATGTATTACTTCTTTTATTATTTTATCATCTTTCATTAATTGCTGGCATCTTTCCTGCAGGAGCTGGTTCCATGAAAAGGGCTTTTAGTCAAATGTCCTAAATGAAACAACCACTTAGAACCCAAGAACAAGGTCGAAACAAGGTTCACCTCACTTCTCTAAATCACAGTGGAAGGGTGAAGATTTTGGTCTTTGGAATTCTAATGTCAGGACTGAACCAGACCCCACAGAACAATGTCCCCATGAGTACAGCTGCATCTGCATTCTGGAGTGAAAAAGAGATCTGAGGGCATCAGAGGTAGTTCCATCCACCTTGCTGGCTGTCAGCTCACTCAGGATTGGGCTTTAACTGTCTTAACTCAGACAGAATCAAGCCTGGGACATATGCTGGCTAGGTAGGTTGTAACATTTTTTACCTTTCCTAGCCAAATGGCCAGCCCAATGCTTAGCAAGCTTGGACTCTTCCCTCCAAGGAGTCCTGGGCTCAGTTTCAAAAAAACAAGGATGAGGGTTGGCCAGTGCAAACATTTCCCCTTGGAACTGGCCATTGAAGGTCAAACAGCTTCTCCTATGAGCACTTTACCAGGACAGGAGAAGCAGCACGGAGGCAATGTCCCTGTGCACTGACAGCTGTAACAACAGGTAAATGGGTCTCCAGGTGAAACAGGGAGCAAAAGCTGGTGCCCACAATAGGGTAAGTTCATCGAGGTCACTCCTCTACCTCCCCTGCTCACTCACCTAAGCCAGCAGAAGGCTGCTGTGTAGGAATGCCCATGGTGAGTACAGGGCCTGACTCCAGGGAGTAAGACAGAGGGTCAGGTAACATTTGAATAGGCCTGTTTCAGTTCTGTGCCATGACATTTCCATGTGTGGGCATTTCAGAAATGGAGTCCAAGGAAGGGGGCATCCTGCCTGCTCTTAACTCTGGGCTAAGTCAAATGAAGTCCACCTGGTCCACCTCAGGGGCTTCAAGTCAATGCTTCATGCAGGAGAGTTTGGATAACTTCCCTTCAGAAGCAGCAGTGGCCATGATTACCCACCATCCTACTACCGCTTGAGAATCCCCTGTCTGCCCTTTGTAACTTGTAGGATCCACTAATACACTCCCAAATCCAATGGTTACCTCCATCTTCCTTACTAGAGAAAGATAATGAACTCGCCTACATCAGGAATGTGGAAGTCACTGATCACCTGCAGATGTCACCATTTCTGACTGACTGATTTTTATTAAACCTCAGTGAGAGTCAGATATTTCCCAGAGTTAAGCACAAGATTTCCTTAATCACAAGGTGGCCATTTCATGTTCCCATTGAGACTGTTCACTGTTCTTCTGTAGCAGAGACCTTTTTTCCAACTACCAAACATTCAGCTCACATTAAAAACATAAAACAGCAAGGATATTCTAAAATTTATGGAGACAATGTCTGGAGAGAAACCCATTCGCTGATACTGGAGTAGGCACCATAGAGACAACCCAGCAAATCAGAATCAGCCTGGAACAAAGAAATATTTCCTTTGTCAGGCCAAGTTTTATAAAAACCCTGAGCTTTTGACCTTTAGACCATAACAACTGATTTTAGTGAAATTGCTCCCAGGTTGCTTGACAATGGTTGGGAGGAGAATGAATCCATATGTCTTCACTTTATATTAATTTCTAACACTGTCAGGAAGCGCAAAGGGCTGCTTTACCCCAGGCAGTGTGCACGGAACAAAAGAACAACCTCTGCCTCTTGCACAGGTTGTGTTGCTGCTTTCGCTTGATGATTCTAATTACGCTATACTTAGTTAACTGGATTTGACTATATATAGTTAAACTGATAAAACATATAAGGGAAACATATGGAAATCTTGATTGTATTCATTGGGACTGTGCCAGTGTGTAACCTTTGGGTTTGGGTCTGTGCATCCCCCCATGTGTGCTGAGAGTTTGGTGTCAGGACGCATCAGAACTGAACGGAAACTTTTCAATTAAATCCTTTCCAATTAATAAAGTCTTTGGCAGAAACACATCGGTTTAGGAGAAAATGTTTCCTCACTCCTGGTTGGAGTTTCTGGCAAAAAAAAAGGTTAAAAAAAGTTGATTTCAGGACTCACCTGTCACAAGGGGAAGGGGACCAGGTCTCATACACAAGCAAGTGGTGGCAGCTGCCAGGTTTGGTTAACAAGGTCCATGGAGAAGACTTGGTGCTTCTATCAGAGGCAGCTGCTGCTCATCAGTACCTGCTACGTCAGTGTCACCTGAAGTAGCATTAGGACCATTAGCCATGTTATGTTCATGGGATCCCATCCAAAGCTACTGAAAGGTGGAAAAGTCTTGTTAATCAGAGTAACTCCACATCATGAAGTTATGTTGAACCGCAGATAGGGAAAGTGAGGCGCAGAGCAGCCATGAGATTTGCCTGTCACAGTCCCAGTCACAGGTAACATCCACTGTGCTTACAGAGGGTGTTTCTGCACAAGGGGAATAACAACTTGAAGGCAATTTCTTGCTGAACACATTTAACTGTTCTGTTTCATTCTTTTGCAAGTAATTCAGAATTTAGCTGGGAGTTGCCACTGCATAGTTGGGTCAGCAGTTCCAGCACTTGTTTACAAATTAAAAACTTACTTTTCATGGAATATTTGCCATCTCTGACGTGTCATATGGATGACAGATTGGCAGGGTGAAAACTTTGAGCATGAGAAATGTGATGATTCACAGGAAAGGATGTTCTTGGTAAAGAAAATGAGGTTTCCCACTGGCAAAATTTGGCCATAGTGTGGTGACGCGAAACAAGGGCAGAAAACAAACTTCCTTCATAGACACAAGCCGTACACTGTCCCATCCCTGAAGAGCAAATTAAAAGTTTCCTTAGGCTGAGATCAGGGTTCCAGAGATATGTACTCTGGTTCCTCTTCCTCTGCGACAGCAGCAACTTCCACTGTTGATCAGACTGAACTGAGATTTTTCATTTCAATCTTTAGACTTGGTGAATAGAATAAATCCCTTCTTTAGAGATCTGATTTCCTAGCTCTTGCAGTTTTTTTCTTTTATGCATACTCTCAGTCATTGTCAACTTTTCCTTCTTTTTCTCTCCACCATTCCAATTTCCAGGTCTTGTGACATCAGACCTTCTTCAGCTTCTGCCTTCTTAAGGGGTTGGCACAGAGTTACCATCTTGATCCCTGTGGTCCCAGAGTAAATTCAGTCATTTTTTTCTGCCACGGCTCCTCCTCTTGAGAAGAGGCTCCTTTTCACTGCACTCCCTTTTGCTGACAGTGTTGCTTGCTTTCTCAAGAGTTTAGTAGTTGTAGGCTTTGATGATTTTTCCCTCCTTGCCAAACCTCAAAATATTTAAATGCTTACCTTGCCTTGCACAATGGAAAGAACCTAGTGTGCTCAAACGTGGCTCGAGAGTTCAAAACCTAGATAAGAGGAGATTGCCAATGTTTTACAGTCATTCATTTCCAAAAGAGAGGGGAAAGCAATTCTGTCATGATCTGTGTTTTATTATCTAGCTTATGATTTGTAAGCCAGGAGGACAGAGGGGACATTTTCTCTCTCTTGGATTGGCCAGAATAACCCACAGTACTTTTTAAAATCAATTATATTACATAGCAGGCTTTCGGCAGTTCAGCCTGGAGCTGCTGTCAGATCTTAGAAAATAGCATTGTCAAAGACCTTGAGGAGCCCTTGATCCAGCCCCAGGGTGCGATCAAAGATATCTACATAAACTCTGACTGATCTTTTGCTACCCTAATCTACTAAAAATTCTTTTTCTGCATTAGAGTTCAAGCCCCTCCTTCTTCTGAATGCATCCCTTCATGCTTTACAGGCTGCTCGTGCAGAACTGACCTCCCTGATATAACCCTATCCATGATCAGAGTTTGAGTCTCTCCATCACCTTCAGTTCCAACCTTACTGCTTACCTGGAGCAGAAGATTTATTCCTAAGACTTTAGTTTCTTTTAATAAAAGTGAAAATCCCAAAAATGTGTATATGCATTGTTATGTAGTTGTCTTTCCCCTATGGATCTGTTTTGGTACCAGAGGATTTTGGAGGTATAAAACCTGAAGCTATTCTTAAATACTTTTAAAACTGTTTTTAGGCTTTTTAAAAAATTGAAACAGATGATTTTGCCAAATGTGAAAGACTGCATAGGCAACAAATCAATAAACTTTTCAAAGACAAGATTTCTGAGCTCCTGGACAAGCCTCCAGGTCACTGTAAAACTGCAGATGGAAAGTGGGGCTTGTTTTGCTCCCATTCTGTGGATGCCTGCGAGCAGATCCACTTCCTAGGGGCATGACTACAGATCTAAGAAAAGAGCTGGCCTTGGTAATTCTTACCTTTCTTGACCCCTTTTTTCATATGGGTGGGATTGGAAGAGATGACATACCAGAGACTGGAGAGGCATTGGCTGTCAGTCCCAAGTGAGGAAATTTATTTCCAGTGAACAGTGTAGTCCTAGAATGTGAGCCCAAAACGAGGTGTTTGGAAAGGAGGCAGTATTTCTGTTGGAGTGGGACAAATGATCTATAACATCTACTAACTAACACCTCCCCTAAATAAAACTTCACCAGAAGCTTTGGATGGCCATCCTTTTTTTCTACTCTTTGTGCAAGGTTTCAAAGTCCTGTGTTTACTTAAATAGGTTGATTTGATTTTAGTGGTGAATGGCAGCAAAGGTGAAAATCTCAGCAGTGCCACTGAATGAAAAACTGTCCTGCTCTAGCACAGTTTCTCCCTTCAGCAACCCCATCTCTCACTGTCCTTACAGAAGCAGCTGCTGACAACTTGATGGGGAATTTTTCAGTACGTGACTCTTCAGCCATACCCACCTATACAACAGAGAATTTGAACAACAGTAGACTTGGTTACCAAGTCCAAAGTACCTGCAGATAATCACCTGTGTCTATTTGTGTATAAAATTGTCATTGCATTACTGCCAGCAGTGCTGATAAAGGTTAATTACTTAGATAAATTGAAAAATCTATGTTCATTTGCAAATGGACATAAAATGAAGTCTCAATTATTATAGTTTATTTACACTGTCAACTTAGATGAAAGCATATTCAAAAATATTGCTGAAGGCTGGGGCCCTGGGGCCTGATTCTTCAAACCCTCACCCTTCTAGTGGCACCATTTGAGTCGAGAGTTAAGAGATAATAAGGTTTGTGTTTTGCAGAGAAATAAAATGGATCTGATTTAAGAATAGAGTGCATCAAGAATTCCTTCCTTCCCCAAAAGTCATGCATATTTGATTTGGATAGTCTAGAGCATTTTTGTGCTACAGTAAATTCATAGCAAATGTAAAGAGACACTTCCATATATTTATTATTCCAGAGAGACTTGTAGATGGATTTCACCTCACTTACCATACCACAAGCAAATTATGTTGAAATCCTTCCAAGATCTGAAATGATATGTTTATAAATTCTCCTTATTGAACTCTTGGCCTCAAGTAACTTTATTATAATAAAACATTTAGGTGTTTATTTTATTTATTTATTTATTTATTGAAATGCTTTCTGTTTACTGTGAGAGAAGTGGCAGCAGTTTGCAATTTCACATCCATCAGCTGAATTTTATGCTGCAGAACAATCATGAAGAATAAATGCGCCAAATACAAAAATAACACCCCAGTGTATCAGATACGTAACGAATTTCTATATGTACTGTTGTTTTCATTATGCTGATTTACAGCCACTTTAATGTACCCAGTCTTCTTAAACAACTTAGAGTTGATTGTTCTGGAACTAGACTGCGATTCAAGATAACATAGTGGCTCTTTGCCATCTTTTGGGAAAATTCTAAACCCCTCTGGGGGCAAAACAGCCTTGGATTAACGAGTTTGGGTTACTCAACATACAAATTATGTCCTACACACTAAAACTAATTGCTCAAATGTGGTGGAAGCAAAATCAACACCGCTGGAGCTGGAGACAAGCAAGCAGTGAGGGGTCACAGTGTCCACAGGCATAATGGTCCTTAAGTTTTAAAAATTCCTGGTGCAGTCAAGGTAACTTTACTTGAGGATTTGCCTTTAATGGCATGATGCAGTTCTAACATTACTGTGTGTTATTTGTATTCACATGCAATAGCCTGGCAGAGTCCTTTCTAACAGTGGCACACTGGTAGGTGTATGCAGGCAGGAAAACACACAGCATGAAAGCCTTGCAGCAGGAGGACAGAGCTTTCCAGCAAGGGCAGTATTTCTACGAGTGCCCCAGGTCTCCAGAGGCTGGAGGAAGAAGACCCTCTTTGGAAAAGAGTCAATATTTATGTACCTGCTATGCTTCCAGGAAATACTTGCATCTTTCAAATAGCAGAGTTAAAAAAGGCAAGTTTATATATCCTGGAGACAAATCAATGTCACTACAAATCCCACAGCCTGGTTAGAGAAAAGCATCACCCCAAGCTTTCATTTTTTCTTCACTGCCAGCAGTTTGGCCCAAGGATGGCTTTTAGTATTGGTTTTCTGGAGTTTCCCATTCACCACACTGCAATCTCGGTGATGCTGGTAGGTCCCCAGCATTCCTGCCGTGCTTGGGGTGTGCCAGTGTGAGTCCCAGCTCCTCCCTGCCTACCCAGTGCCTGGGTCTGCACAGCTGGGCTCTGCCCGCCCTGCTCAGCCCCTCAGGATGGCAGGGAGTGACACATTTCCAAGTTGCAGAAGTGCTTCTTCAAATGTTAGTCAGTGGTCCCTTGCCCTGATGAGCATGAGGCTAAGCCAATGCCTCTTTGTCATAGCTGTGATTAAACCAAACTCGCCAGCTGCGAGGCAAAGCCTAGGAAGCCAGCTATGAAACTTAACTTAGAAAACACCCTACAAAGCCTTGTGAACCTCACACTAGCCACAGACCATGCCAAGAAGGGGCTTTGCCTTTTCCTCCTTGAGCATCTCCATGTATCACTGTTGTTGAAGTCACTGTCATCGAGTTCCTCTCCATCTCTCTCTGTTTTGCCAAGACAGCTCTGAGCAGCAGCCACTAATGTTGGAGGTGACAAAATCTCTCTGATTCATTCCCGAATCTGACTGCTCTGCCCTGGGGTAGCCTCACGTTGAAAATTGTGTGCAGTTTTGGTCATCATAACATAAGTGGGTCCCTTCCAGCTCGGCGTACTCTGTAATTCTGTGGTTTTGTTGCTCAGCACCCCCTGCTCCTCTTTACTGCCCAGCACTCAGCGTCCTTGCAGGAGCAGGAGCTACAAAGCCATAAATGCCAGCAGTGACTGTAGCAGGAGTTAAAGCAAGTGCTGCACTAGAACTTGCTGCCAGAAATGTGGCTGAAATTACTACTACTGATCTCTCTTTTAATCTTATCTCTCCTACAGGCTCTCTCATCAGCTTCTCAGTGAGCTGTAAGTATTGTAATAACATTAATTAGGTGCCCATTAATATCACAGATACCACTTTTCATGCAGCATTACAGAGATACAGATTTATAAAATGTCAATATTTTCTTTCCCTGCAATATGTTAATCATGCTGCAAGTTGCCACATGAACAGGCTTTGTAGGGGCTGTGATATTTATGCTGATTTAACATTTACAAGCCGCCAGTCTGCCTGGGCACTGTGCTCCACACAAACACATGTGAAAGGCTAATGGGCTGGACTGAAAAATGTGTCTGACTTAAGTAATTTTATAAACACTTTAAACACATTAGGACACTTACACTGCTCTGCAGACACAGGGCCTGGTCCTATTCACTGTCAGACTGGTGGCAAAATTCCCACTGACTTCCCTGAGACCCAGCTCACTGTGCCTTAACTAAACAAATGTGCAATAAATGTGCTATAAATGTACAGTAAATGTGCAATAAATGCAGAAAATGCAGAACCACTTCCACCCATAGCAGAGAGCCTGGGCTGGACTGAGAGCCTGCGATGTTGAGGAGGTGTTTACAGAACAGCAGCATTTGACAAAGGGCTTATTTATTTGACAAAGGGTTTATTCCTTCCCTGGTCTCGGGGTATGTGCCTGCAGTACCTGTACCATGTGCGAGCTGCCTCATAGATAATTGTGGGTCCTGTCATCCAGTTACACATATTGGGATGCCCATCTGGGCTTAAGGCTGGACTAAATGGACTTGTGACAGAGCTACTCAGCTGGGCTGCAGCGTTGGACAGACAGGTGGATCAGGGCACAGGCTAAAACATTCCCTAAACTTCACACTGCAAGAAGGTAAGACAGTGGGACATATCAACTCATGCCTGTCAAACATATTGATTATCTTTTTAAACACCAATCTAGTTGGAAAAGGTGTTCTGTGGCTTCGCCGTCAGCTATTCCTTCCCATCAGCATCACCTTGCCAACTCCCACTCCAGTCCTTCAGCCACCCTCCTCTTCCTCTCCATGACCCCATGAGTCCCCAGAGCATCACCCTCCTCATTCCTCACCTTTCTCCTTTGCATACAGAAAATTCAGCAAAGCAGAGGCTGCTGCCCTGACACTGTCCATGTTGTCCTTTGGACTCCTCATGCTCTTACGTGGCCCCTTTACAGGCATCTGCTGTTCCCCATCTGTGGCAGCTTTATGGGCCAGGAGGGACTGTCTAGGTCTATGTTTGCTCAGCACCAAATTCTGCTGGGGGAAGATTGATCTCAGGAGCTCCCAGACCTGATGGATCTCAGTAGCTGCTCCAGCTGCTGGTGGAATTTGTACTGGAGGAGCCTGTTGGTTCTTTTCATGATAGCAATTTCTGTTGACATTGGTTGCTCCTAATGTTGGTATCACAGTATCATCCTCATTTTGCAGCACTTATTTCATGTAGTCCTGACATGGTAACAATGTCCACTTAATCTTGCATGGAAATTTTCTTTCAGTGTCCATTGGTCTGCACTGATTTATGCAGACACTGCTTTCTTGTGTCACTGTGAACTGCACTCCATAGATTTTCTGTGTCATTGATTTGCCATCATCTCCACAATCCAATACAATTTTCCTCCACTTGCATTTGATATTCTTATGTTGACACCAAAGACCTGCATCACTAATATTGTATTAACATCATTTTGACATGGGAACAAATCCTCATGCTAATAACATTTACTGATAATAACTCACCATAATGCAGTTACCAGTAATTTGCTTTCAGAGGATTAAGTCTTTGGACTTGACGTTCACACGTCCTCTTCAAAGTGTTCCTGATGATTGTAACCTGCAATGCATCTTCCTCTCTAAATTAGTATTAATAATTGCAATGCCAATAATTTGATAAATTGGATTTTTAAAGACATTTTTAAGAAAATATTTAATTCTCACAACAGCCTAGACAAGAAATACAGTTCCCATTCCACATAACTATAAGCTGGAGAGTTTGCTTTATGAAAAACCAGTAGGTAATCCTTGGAGTAAGCAATAGCCCAAGGGCTGTGTCAGTCATGTGGGAGACTCCCAGCCCATCCACTCCTCCACCTGACCCAGACAGGCTCCAGATGGCTGCCCTGACCTGCTGGCCATTCCCCATTTAAGGATCTCATTTTTTGTTACAGTCAGAGATTCTGGCTCAAACCCTAGCAATCTCTCTACAAAATTTAATCAGTACTGATATGTTCCCATGAAAAGTTTCAGTTTTAATAAATCAGCATTTTCCAAGAAAAGAAAAAAAACACATCTGGGTTGGAAAACTCCCAGCCCACTCACATCTCTGCTATCAGCTCCAGAAAGTCAATATTATTCTCCATCATCAGGACCAATTCTACACTCCAATTTTTTAAGAAAGTGGAACTGAGGTTCTGATAAAGGATCTATTTTTTTTCCAAAGTGCCCAAATGATGGAAGACCTCAGCAATTTCATAGGATGCCTGTTCCAAAGTCACTTGTAAGCTTTTGAAAATCCCACCCCAAATCCATCATTTTGAAGTCTGCTTGATTTTTAAAGTCTGAAGTTCAAAGATATGGCAAAAGCTAAACAAAAGCTTGAGACCACACAGCAAGATCATACTGTCCACACTGTGGTGAGAAGAGAATGTTTTGAGCACTCTTCTCTCCAAGTGTGGATAGGGCAGCAAACCCAGGCTCTTTGCAAGCCAGGCTGGTGGAGGCAGCTCTTTTTTCCACTTCACAGCCATGTGTGTCTCCTGGCCACCCAAACAACTGGAACTGTCTAAAGCCAGAGCACGGCTCCTGCCAAAAGGAGGTGTCAGGGCCATTACCCACAGGTGCATTTTAGCAAACTACATTGAGCTCAGCCATCTGAAGCTGTGGATGAGACCACTCCTTTGTGTATTGTCCATTGGCAGAATCATGAAATCACAGAATCATAGAATGATTTGGGTTGGAAAAGACCTTAAAAATCAAGCTGGTTCCAACCCCTCTGCCATGGACAGGGATTCTACGGGCTAAATCAAGTTGCCCAGGGCCTCATCCAATCTGAACTTGAGGACACAAGTAGCCCAGAACTAACTTCCAGTAGCAAACCTGACATACTCATTAGCCAGCTGAGGAATGTTGTGGAAAACAAAAGGATTTCCCAAGTTGTCCACAACAACCCCTCTTCTACTTGCTGAACCAATCTACTCAGCAGACAGCTTTAGGAGAGCTCAGTATTAAACTGTCATTTTGTCAATAAAATGTCATTTCATCAATAGTACATCCAGGTGGCCGAATGTTTCTGCGTAATTAATTTAACTGATGCATTAAGGAATGTTATACACAATATAAATCAAAAAGTACTGTCAATATAAGGACCATATATAAACCCAGATAAGAAAACTACAACCCTGTTTGAAAGCTAAGCTCTTTTTCTCTAGATGATCCTTCAATCTAGGGAGATGTAGGTTCTGCTATTGAAAATGCCACTAAGAAAGTAGCATGATAGACCATGAAAATATATTATTTAATTCCCCAAACTGTTTCCTTATCAGCAGGGTATTACTGGGATATGAATTTAAATTGTACCATCTGATATACAGGGCTCTCTGAGACCAGAGCCTTAAAGAAAGTGGGATTTGTGGTTCCTGGAAAATCCTACAATTTTGACATTTGTGTTTGTTCTGAGTAAAAATAAACTGCAAAATGTTGTAAAACTTTTTGAGAAAATATGGCTTTGAAAACACGCTGTCAAGTAAAAGCATTTTCTTGCAGCATGGATCGAAATGCTTTGCTGTGTTAAATTTTTACAGTCAGTTCTGCTATGAAAACGAGGTTATTTAATCCTAAGAGTGTCAGGAATTCCTCTGTGAGCAACTGCTGAGCACAGCGGCAGCCCCACGTGCAGGGCAGTGACCACCGCTGGCCTCTCCCTCTCCACGCTGCCTCTCACTGCCCCTCCCCATCCCCGGCTTGCAGACCTGGACCCCTCGCCCATCCCTCCTCATGTCCCACCACCCTCTCTCTTCCTCCAGTTTTAGCATCTCTGTCTCTGGGGTCCCCTCCCCTCCCTCCCTCACACCCTGCCAGCCCTCTGTGCCGGCGCGGTACCCGCGGTGCTCAGTGAGCATCACACCCCCGGCTCTGTGCGGTCACCGGCTCCTTCCTCGGCCCCTTCCCCTCGCTCTGCTTGGCTCTGACACCTCACTCCTCTGCTACTGGCTGCTGCAGCCCACGGCAGGCAGAGAAAGCAACGACGGGGAGGGGAATCCTGCTCGGATCCTGACCAGGGCTGTCTCCGGAGCACAGGCAGCCCCCGGGAAATGCAGCTGAGAAGGCTGCGTCGCTCACAGAAGAGCCACTTTCGAAAGTTTTACGATTTGGCCAAAGGCTGGGTTTGTGGGATCAATGACAGGAGACATGCCCCGTGCCAGGGCAGCGTGATCCCTGCCGGCTGCCGCTGTAAATCGTGGCTCGGTGGGTGTGCAAAACACCCTCACTGGGGAAGACTTTCAGCAGGGTGGAACAATGACGTGATTTCATAAGCTGGGTCTTGGAAATGTCTGAGGCATTTTTGCTGACTTAAAAAAGAAAAAAAAAAAAGAAAGAAAGAAAGAAAAAAAAAGCTCAGGCATTCAGGAATTTCAGCCCACATCGATCAAATGTGTAAAATCAGAAGCAAGTAAAACCAGATCTTAGAAGGGGTGTTTTAGGGATATTTATTTACAGACAAAATCAGCAGGTCTGCCAACGGTAGCAATGATTCAGACAGGGAAAACACAGTGTTGTGTTTAGAGAGTTACCAGTATAAGGCTCAAGGGGACAATGCAGCAGCATCTACAGAACTGTGCTGGATTTTATATTGACCATATATTTGAACATTTTCAGAAAATTTTCAATTCTTTTATTTGCATGATTCATTCTACCACAGAAATAGCTCCACTGTATTCAGCAGAGCTGCATGAGCAAAGCAATTTACTTCTGCTCTTAAAATTAAGCATTTTATTCTGAAGTTAATAATACAAACTGCTAATGATTTTGTAGCCTTCTATAAACAACATCTTGTTCTAGAATATTTGTATCAGGGATGTTATGAATTCCATTACCTTCTTATAATCATTTTCCATCCTTAACATGGGATGCTACAAAGTGTTATCTGTCCCCAGAAAATTTTAAGTGCCACAACAAGTTGCCATGTGCTGCACAAATAAGACAGTAAAGCAAAGAAACAACTTAGATTTATCTATTTTATTTGTGTTTGATATTTTCAGTGTGTCTGCATTTTAAATGTATTTTAATGTAAAGGTTAATGGAGTTTTAATAAAGGGCAGATGGCTACTCTAATTGCAGAACACCCAGCATACTCTTTTAAAAACCTCTTTAGCTGGCTAGACAGATATTAATAATTCTGAATGCCATTAGAAAAAGCAGAGGTTTGAATCAAATGATTCCTCAAAGCTAAATTTATTATTAACCAAAACTGCAGTCATTGAATACATTTTTGCAAAGAAAAATTGTATTATCAATATATTTCCCATCAAGTGATCCTGTGAACTCTCTATTATCTATTATCTATAGCTAAATTATATATACCAAGGTACCAAATGTTCAACTTCCTCTTATATATTGTTTTTCATCCAGGTGTCGACTTTCAGACTTTTTTTTTTTTAATTCTCTAAACATTTTCCTAGTCACCCAGTCTCCTCCCCACTTCCCTAATTTGATTTTTTTTTGCAAGAGCATGATTCCTGGGTCACATACCATTGCGCATGCACATCACAATCCCTGGTATGTGTCTTAAAAACAAAAGGAAAAAAAGGAAACAAAAAGCATGAGCTATTTTGTACTAGGCCCTGTGCCAAGTAGAGCCTCCTGCCTCCAGAAAATACAGTGAAAGCAAACTGTATCTTTGAATATCTTCAGAGCAGCCAGTTCACTGGGAGTGGAAGGTGGCCAAATGCTATGCAGGAACGAAGAAGCCACAGGTACAAATACTGTGGGGGTTATTACCAAAATAATTTGATTCTTTGAGTATTTAGAGTCAGGCACTTCAAAGTGCTAATTAAATCCTCAGGAGCTCTGATGTGAGTCTGAAGGCACAGCAGAATGACCATGTAACACCTCAAATAATTTAAACCGGACAGCAATTTTCTGCTTTGGAAATAATTCTTCTAACCTCTTCCTGCCCCCACTGCAGACCCCTCCGCACAAGCCCATGTACACCATAACCATCCCCATCACCCTCTGAAATTAGCAGTTACATTAACAAGGGTTTGAAATATCGTCTGGAATGTGGTTTGGGACTCTACAATGGAAGAGAAGTAAGTTTTATATCATTTTATGAACAGACATTAATCAATGCTAAATCACAATGAGAGTCTTATGGAATCACATATTACAATCTCCTAAATCGCAGGAGGAACTTGCTGTGATTAATGTTACTACCACGACATTTGATACAATCAATAGTGAGTGCAGTTCATGTTTAGGTTTTACCACCTAAGGTGCTTTTTCTGAGTCCACCATGGATGGGAGAGACCTTTGGAGCCCAGGCCAGGAAACAATAGTATTTGCCACATTATTAATCTGCCCTTATGATTTGTCTTTTATCCTTCCTGGCATTTATGTTCCTCTGACAAGCACACTGAGGCCCAAACAGTCCCAGAGCTGAATAGCATGAAGGTGAAGACAGTCCTCACGTGTATCCTAGAGAGGTGGCAGGTATCCCACTCTCCATTCACATGGATCTGTTATTTCTCCAAATAATTCCTCTAAAATAACTGCAAGAAGCTTTGCCTGCTTGAAAAGGGGGTCCCATGGAGGCAGGGCTGGAGATGGAGGCTTGAACCACTGGGATATGAAGCTCAAGGCAGCCTCCAATATCTATGGACCGGAGGTCCTCCTGGTGCCACTGCAGTAACATGAGGTGAGTCAGAGAAAGCAAAGTGCAACTCTGCCTGCTACAGGGTGACCCTGTGCCCAGCTTTTCTTTGCCCAAGACCACAGGTATCAGGGAGAGGTTCAGTATCACCCCAAATGCAAGTGAGAGGCAATTTCTCTGTCCAGGTGTTTAAGCACAAGTCGGTGAAGGACCAGCCAGAAGGCCCCATGATGTCCCAGAGACCTGTGTACAGACAGTGTCTCAGACACGCAGCCCCCACAGTGGCCCCCAAGCCTTCGTGTGCTGAGGGTAGGATGGGTTGGGCTGGACCAGGGAGAAGGCATCAGCAGGGAAGAAGAACCAGGGGTCTTGGGGGTGTTCACATCCATCTGTGCTTAAGGGGGAGCCCCAGGGGGACAGGGACCAGACTGTCACAGCCCAGCCATGCTCATCTGCCCCCTCAGTGCTTCTGGCAGCCCCTCCCTGGGGGCTGTTCCCTCAGCCTTGTGCATATTCAGGTGCCCCCCCATAGGCTTGTGGGGTCCCCCTAAGACTCACAGCATGGGGACAGAGCCAACTCAGCTCCTGGAGGAGGTGGGACTGCATAGAGTCTGTGGCTGCTCAGGGAAGGTAGGGCAGTACCAGGGGTAGGATGACCCCGAAGGGGAATTAAGCAAGACGATCCACACTATCCAACCTGTCTTTCAGGGTAGCTCTTGGAGGTTTTTCCTATGCGGGAAAGGGGAGCCAAGAAGGTGAAAGAGCTCTGCTTCTGATACAGGAGGGACACACACATCCCTCTCCCTCCCCAGCATATGCCTTGGTCACTGCTTTGGGGGGCCCTGCAGGCCACTCCAGCTAGAAGAGGGCTCGTTGTTTAATTCCCCATTACATATAGTTAATATATGTTTAATACCCTGTTATTCCCTCTCTAGTCCCCAGTACAGGCTCCTGCCCAGGACATCAGCGGGGACGAGGTGCATGTGAGGGGGTACGTCCCTGAAGGGAAGGGTGTGCGGGGGGAGCCCCAAAGGCATTTCGCAGCTCCCGGAGCTGTACTGAAAGAAAACCCAAACCAAACCAAACCCCCCACACCCTCAGCTTTTCCCCTAAATGTCCAGGTTTATCCTTAGCCGCCTGGTTCCCCGCAGCGGTGGCAGAAGGAGCAGCGCAGGCGATTTTCAGAGCTTTGCGTAGCGCAGCCACCGCGGCCGCGTTCGGAGCGCGGAGGGGCCGCGGGGCGGCCGGTCCCGAGCGCGGAAAACACGCGCGGTGTTTCCCAGTGATGCATTTAGCCAGATGTTTAAGACGTATGAGAGAAGAGTAGTTAAAACCCACATTATATAGTTCTGCCTAGTCTAAAATTGCATGCGCTGACCCATATATTTTAGACTGTAAACGGACTCCAGTCACTTAAAATATTGCAACGTCGATAGGACTAATTAATTGGAAATAAGAAACGAAAGAATACAATTAAACGAGGAGAGAATCATTTTCTAATTTAATAGCGGGACATTTATAAAGATCACGAGCTAAAAGGCATCGAATGATCCTATCGACGGAGTGTTAAATCAGCGCAGCCGGAGGCGGGGCACGGCCACGGCCCCTCTCCCTCTCCTTGGGGCCACCGCTCCCACCGCCGCCCCCGCGGAAAGCCGCGCTCCAGCCCGCACCCGCGGAAAGCCCCGCGCGGTGCCCTCAAACACGGTGGTATTTTATTAGCCCCCATTTCCTAACAGTAATTTATTGCGATAAAACAGACACCCGAGGTCCTCTTAAATTGTCTTTTCATAATGAATAAATTTAAACTGGCTAATTAATATATAAACTAACCCAATTTGTCAGGTTGATTTGTATTTTAGTTAATTGTGAAAGTAATTACCACACGGGCAAATTAACAGCTTTCTGGAAATGACCAAGGCAGGGGTTTTATTTCCTTCCTGGGTGAAAAAAATTCATTTTTCCCAGCTCTTGATGTGATGAATAAAAGTCATAAATCTGGGTGATTGGTGCAGGCAGAGTCTAAATGGCTTCATATTTCATTTTAGGTTTAATAGAAATATTCATGCTCTGTTTTAATGAAATTAAATTGAAGGGGGGTGGACTGAGAGGCTGTCGGTCGGGGCTTAAAGTGGCAGCGCACATTGGGTGGGCTTTTTGTTGTTTCCCTGGGGATGAGCAAAAACTGTACAACCTCTGTTATTCCAGACGAACTGCCCCTGATGAGGGGATTGAAGAAACAGCAGTAGTTGGAAAAAAATTTAAAATTTATGTTTAACATTATCTGAAGAGAAAGTCCAAAGCAAGCCATGCAAAACTTTGGGAAACGGCTTGTAGGGGGAGAAAAAACAAACAACCAAAACAAAACCCACAACGAAAGCAAAAACATCTAGAAAAAGTATCCTGGCCTCCTAATGAAGAGCCAGCTTTTTTTCTCACATATGGCTGTCTGAGGGGAAGGAAGGGATTTGGCAGACCGACCCTTCTCCCCAGGACGGACGTTTTAGTGCGCATGAAATGCCCTTTTCCCGGGAGGGACATGAGGAGGCGGTCGCTTCCCGAGCCCCCAGCATGGGCAAGGTGCTGGTGGAGACACAGCCGCCTTTGGAACCTGCCCGGAGCCCTTCTGGGATCCCCGACTCCTTTTTCAGGCGAAAGACAGAAGTTTAATAACGCACAGGCATTTTCCAGCTGCCTGAGGGTGTTCATCGCAGCCCGAGTACCCGGAGGGGCTCCTTCCCCCATCCCAGAACAGGCGGCCGCCCCCCATGTGTGGCGCAGCCCCCCAGCCCAGGAACAGCCCCGGTGCGGGAGCCGCCGGCAGCCAGAGCCGCTCCATAATGGATCTGATCTGTGACTTGTTGATTTCCCCTGAGCAAATAAGGCTTTGATGCAGTCCCGGCGAGAGTGGTTAGCTGATGAATTGACAAAAACTAATCAGCTTTATTGGGAAACAGGTTAAGGGCAGCAGAGTGTCAATAATTCTCCGCCTGACCCCCTCATCCATTAGGAGAGGCAGCTGATTAGACCGAGAAGACCCTGTGCTTTTTGCACTGAAATTGCTTTCATAAACTCACCATTATTAGCAGTCAATGCAAGTGGCTAATTTAGAGGAGACACCCCGAGGATGTCACATTTATCAGGGAGGTTTATGTATCATTATCTCATTTACAGAATGTCGCAGTGTAATATGTGTTTTTGGCAATAACGTTGGCCCCGCGCCTGCGGTTTGTAAAGGCTTTGGGGACACCGGCCGGCGTGTGTGGGGGGGATTAATTCGGAGAAGTGAGAGACCCCCCAAGGCAGGGCTCCGGGCGCTCCGCTGGTCCCGCCGGGGTTTACCCCAGTGCCCCACGCCGCCCCCTGTGTGCACCGCCCCGGCTTTTCAAAAGGCGAGATAGGCATCTGTTTGCCCACGGCCGGGGGAGCGGGGGGCTCTGCTGAAAGGGACCACCCGGAGGTGTCGGGAGAGCGCGCTCCTTGCGCTATCTCCGCTGAGATAACCGCGCATTGTTGGCTCCCGGGCAATATACTGGATCAACACAGGTGCGGGAGCCGCGGGGAGTTCAGCAGGCCGGGATGCCCTGCGGCACCTGTGGGGACAAACACACGGAACGGCACGGGGCGGGGTGGGGGAAGCAACAAAAAAAGGGAAAATAAATTTTTAAAAGGCAAAATGAAAACAAGTTAAAAAATGTATATTCGTTAAAAAAAAAAGTTTTATCATATCGAAATCCTGCTCTAAGCACTAAATATCCATAAAGGTGCCTGCGTGCGGCACCGGGACGGAGGCGCGGGGTGTCCGCACGGGGTGTCCGGCCTGAACCCGCCCCAGGGGCGGTGATGGACCGGGACGGGGGCCGTGCGGCCCCGGTCCTTCTCTCCCACCAGACGACCCCGCATTCTGCCCCGTCGCCGCCTGCAGAAGCATTCCGGCACCGGCCACCGTCGACCGCCGGACAGCGGGCTGTGCATCCCTGCGGCGGCGGACAGGCGTCCGCCAGTGTGCCCAGAGCAGCCTTGCGCTCCTGGCTCTCGGCTGACACGGGGTGGTTTCTCCTGCAGCCCCGTCCCTTCTTCCCAAAACTGCACCGAGAAGGGACCGCACCGGGGTCCCGCAAAGCGGAACAACCCGCAGCCGGGACGCGCCCGCGCAGCCCCGCCGGTCCAGGCATCGGGAGCTGGCACGGGCTCTGCACGGTGACAGCGGTGTCCTGCGGGCTGGACATCGCCCCTGCCCACCATGCACTGAAGGGGGTGACCCTCAGCCCTGCTAGAGCGCGGGGAAGGAGGAGAGTGCGGGTCCATTACGGCCCCCGCCCGCGGAGCCGGCCACGGGGACGAGCCCCTGTTGCGGACATTCTCACAGCCGTGGGACTGGCCCGCGTGTGCGGCACAAAGTGATGGTCGAGGGGAAAGGCGGGCCGGCTGCGGAGCCCGGGCGGGGGGCGGCGATGGCCGGGGCGGCCGCCGCGCTGCTGGGCCCTTTCCATGGGGGTGGCTCCCTGGCCCTTCGGAGCCCGCCGGAGGCCCGGCAAAACAGGAGAGGCTCATAAACACCATCCTGCGACTCGGTGTTCCCGTCTTCTTCCCGGGGAGCGGGGTGCGCGGCGGTTCCGTGCGGCTGCGGAGCCCGGCCCCCGCAACGTGTGCGGGCTGTGTCCCATCCGTGTCGGGGTTCCCCGGGCTGAAGCGGCTGTTTCTTGGGTCTGGGTGCTCTCTGGGACCTGTGTGCATGTGGCTCTACTGTGCCACGCGTGTGCATTTGCTGTGTGTGGTCGTGCCAGGCCTACGTACAGGTGCGTCTGTGTGCCTGCTGGAATGGTGTCCACACGTCTGTCCTGCTTGTGTCTGCTGTGCGAGTGTGTCCTAAGGCTCCAGTGAGGTCAAGGGGGTAAAAGGTGCAGGAGAAAAGAGGAATACTAGGGCACAAAGGGTGTGTGTCTGTATCTGTGTGTGCGTGTGTGCACATCCCGCAGGGGTGCTCAGTGCCTTGTGCCCACGGAGTGGTGGTGAGGAAGGAGATCGGGACAAAGTTGTCGGATATTTTGTTGGTTGTGTTGGACTTCGCTTCTCTTCTTATTTCACTCCCCCTTCTCCCTTTCTTTACCTTTCCTCTTTTCATTGCTTTTACTGTTCCCACCCCAGAGGCACGGGCCTGAGGGGGGAAGCGCACCCTTGCTGTGGTGTCCCTGGCAGCCCCTGGGCACAGTGTCGCCTCCCCCCGGACGCGGAGCGGGGCACGGGCATTTCCTGCTGCCGAGCGGCTTCTCCGCGGGGCTGGCAATGGCTTTCTGAAGAGAGAGCGTGTTTACCTTGGCAGCGCTTCGTGCGGCAGCCTGACCTTTCGCTCACACCGCCGGTGCGGGGCTCCCGCGGCCCCCCCGGCGAAACGGGACCCTGGGTAAGGAGCGACCCTCTCGCCCCGCTCTTTCCCTTTTCTGTCCGGGGCTGTTTGCTTTAGATAAGCAGGTGTAACAACACTGTTGACAGGCCGGGGATTTGGTGGCGGGGTGACTCCCTGACCCGCAGGTGTTTATTCTTTCCGACTCGTTAAAAAGCGGCCGGCGGCGCGTTTGCGGCAAGTATTTGCTGCGTGCGCGGGGAGCGNGCCCGCCCGGGGCTGCCCCACGCTCCCCGCCCGCCCACGGCCGCCTCCCGCCCTTCCTCCCGCCGGCGCTCCCATGGAAAAATCCAAAAATTTCCGCATCGACGCGCTGCTGGCTGTCGACCCCCCCAAGGCTGCGGCGGCGGCGGGGCAGAGCGCGCCGCTGGCCCTGGTCACCGCGCTGGGCGGCAGCAGCAGCAGCGGGAGCGGCAGGCCCCCCGCCTCGTCCTCCTCCCCCTCGTCCTCCTCT